>ML681963.1:45374307-45407537 GCA_007922195.1 Podocnemis expansa
CTTCCAACCCTATGGTTCTATGATTCTATGTAAAGCTCAAGACTCTGCGGTGTTGTCGTGCAGCATCCACAGAGCACTGCATTATGAAGTTCTGGCCTGCTGGCTAAGGATAGGGCTCCACAGCTATTGGTCCAGTGTGTCTCACTGTTAGAGCTCCTGGGTAGCTGTTTCATGCTTACTTAATATTCCTAGTCCATGAATGCCTGGAACCCCAGCAGAGCTGACCTCCATTGTGCTCAGCGCTGTACAGACAGGGCAAGAAAGGCTCTGCCCCAGAGAGCTGCGTGGACCAGGCAGATTTTGTGTGGGGAGGGAACCGGCATGGAGAGAAGTGCTATCCCCAGAGCCCCTTGCCTTGCCACTAAACCACACTGGTGCCCTGTGTTTAGCACCCCAAGATTCTTTGGAACAGTCTTTGAGCATTGGTCCCCAGGATACAATTGGCATTGCCCTGTGAACACAGCATCCTCTCTAGGGCCTCCTTAGGGATACTGGGTGCTCTGCTGCATCAAAACCAGCTCAGCAGTGGCTTGGCTGAGGCAAGGCCCTTGAAATGAGTGGCTGGAATATGTCAAATTCCACTTGTTCCTATCATGATGGTGGGAAAACAAGTATCTACTCAGGCTGATGCAGTGTGGCCCTCCAAGAGGGCTAAAGGTGTGTGGGGGGGTGTTGTCTGCAATTGTGTGACTGAATCTGTGAGGTCCCTGTGCCACTTGCTGGATTCTTCAGGCACACATGCCACCTGCTAAAGAATTGGGTCTCCTGGTAGCCTGGGCAGAACAACACTGTTTAAGAGCTGAGAAGGCTTGAGTGGGTCCAGACCCCAAATAAAGGCTTCCTGTCCTGTCCCCCTACTACCACCTCCCATCAGTCTTGGAGCTGCTGTGATGTGCATGGCGTGTCCTTGATCTGGGGCATGACTGGAGGCCATCATTTCTTCCTCCTATTGTATTCAGCCACCTTCCATGGAAAGTCATTTCATAGCCCAGCCAGCAGGAGATGAGGATGTGCAGAGGCAGCCAGGAGGCTGGATTTTGGTCAAAATGCAGAGACCAGTGGTAGCTAACAAGATGGCCTAGGAGCAATGTTCTGTCCATGATACCGAGACTGGAGCAGGGGGAGGGGGAAAGGATACTGGCCAGGCCCCTGCTGCTGGGATGGGAGCAATGGAAGGGGGGCACTGGACAAAGCCACAATTTGGGTTACAGGGTCTCCTAGGCAACTTCTCTCGTGACATGTGGAGTTGGGGTGCAGCCTGGGCTTTTTTCCCTCGGAGAGGATTCCCTGGGTGCAGTACATGAGCATGCAGGTGTGGATCTGCGTGCTGCCCAGGGCTCGTTGTGCTGAAAAGAAGTCCTCCAGGGTCTGGAGGAGAGCATGGGAGGGGGTTGTTACAGTGCCTGCTTGACCCTCTGCATTCAAGGACTTAATCCAGGAACAGCTTTCACCATCTGGCAGAGAGTGGAGGGATCCTTATTGATTGCAAGGTTGTGGCATTGAGGCCAGCTGTTGGGTCACTGCTGTGTGCCAGCTACTCATTCCAGGCCTGACAAAGTCACTACACCAACACGATTTTGTCTAACATAATCTATAGCTAAAGGTATCGTGTCTGATGAAGTGGGATTTTCTCCCACAAAAGTTCATGTAATAAATAAATTTGATAGTCTTTAGAAGTGCCCCAGGACTCCTTGTCTGAACTAGACTAAAGTGGCTACCCCTTTGGAACATGTAACCGATAAGATGCATGCTGGTCCTGCAAAGTGCTGCATGGTGTATATGCAGATGTGGGTGAAGAGTAATAAAGATGAGCTGGAATCGTGTCCTTAAAATGCGTACAGAGGGCTGGTGGAAAGGAAGAACATGTTATGCCTACAGGCTACATCTCCTTAAAGGAACAACAAATTTAATAACTTCCAGAAGTGTTCAGAAAAGGGGTTGGGCACCATAGGGCAGTGTTTCCCAACCAGTGTGCCCTGATGCCTGAGCAGGTGTGCTGTGGATTTTTTTGAAAAAACTATTCAGTTATGAATTGGTTCATGCATAATCATGAGTTCATTTGAAGACTGTAATGGGGGTGTGCCTCAAAATAAGTAAAGGTATCAGGGTATGCCACAACAGAGAAAAGGGTGGAAACCACTGCTGTAGGGAGACATCTCCAGAAACTCGGGAGTTGGGACTCTGTTACTTGCACAGCCAGGTCTGGACCAGTGGAATACTGTTGTGCAGGGGTATTGTCATGCAGCTCCTTAGGAACAACATTCTCAGTTGCTGAGGCTGAGAGAGGGTCACCCAGTAACTCAGTTCTGGGAACCACGGCAGATTGTCACAAAGGGACCTATGCTGTGGAGGTGTTTGCATGCACACTTGTATTTCTGTTTGCCTTTCCCCATTTCCTGCTATGGTTTTGAGCTGGGTTCCCCTTGGATATGCTTTATTCTAGTTTATTCCCTCTTTGAACATAAGCCTTAACCCAGTGATGACCGGAGGCACTCCTCACCTCCATAACTTCCTCAAACAGGGCTTTGGGGTCCAGGGCCATAAATACGGCAGGGCCGATGGGGCAAAGTCCTGGGCAGCCTGGAGTGGCTCAGTGGAGCTGCTCTATTAAAGGGGTGGCTTTGCAGCGCTGGCTGTAAGCGCCACTAATGGGAAAGGGTGCGTTCAGATCATAACGTGCCCCAGGTGGCAAAACACAACATTACAGCTCTGTTGGGGTCAGGGTGTCAGTAGGCTCCACGGTGAGGCTCCTGACTCCTACTGACAGCCCAGGGGAGTTGGATGCTTCATTCCATTTGGGTGCTTTTCAAAAGTCCACCTCCTCCTCCCCGTGTCTGTAGCCCAGGCTCAGGGGAAGCAGCCTATCATAAGGTGTCCTGGGGGAGTCTCACAAAGGGTTGGCCCCTCATCAGAGAGCAGACTGGAAGCTAAGGATGCTCTTGGACTATATAGGGTGCTCTGCAGCCCCACAACTGAGGTGCACAATGTGCTTTATGGACGTGAGGGTCTGTAAGCCCATTGCAGGGGCAAAATGATTTCCTCACAGCCAGATAGGACAAAGGCTGCAAAAAGCACCAGCAGTGCAGGCTTATTCTCCAGCCCACACTCCCCTCCCAGAGCTAGGACTGCAGACCTAACTCTCAGTTCCCTGTCCTGACCACTGACCCCCAGTAGCAGAAGGTGGCGGGTGCAGCAGCTGAGGTAGGTGGTGTTGACGGTTCCTGTCAGCATGCTAGGAATGGACACTCACAAGAGCAAGGCTGGTCTGGGGTAGGGCCTGGTATCAGGCATTGCTTGGAGGGGGCTGACTGGGATGGCCTGTCAGTAACTGTATCATGCTGGGCTGGCTCTCATCTCCTCTCTCCATCTCTCTCTTGTGTCCAGGTGACTGTTCTCCAGAGGACATGAAGTGACCTGAGGCACTATCCAGGTGAGTGTCAATGTTTGGGGAGGAGGTGGCACAGTGAGTGGAAAAGTTTTGGTCTGCGCTCCCCTTTCCCCCCCCAAATGCAGAGGAGAGCTGGGTTTTGCTCCCTGCCAAAGGAGAAGAGCTAGCGCAGAGCCTCTGGGCAAGGCAGAGCACAGTGTGTTGCTCCTTTTGACGGTCTGCATTTGTGCGGAGCCGCCAAAGGGCAGCTGCCCCTTACAGCCAGCCAAACCGTATCATTACAGTCCCCCTTCAGCACAGCATGCTGGACAGCCAACTCTGGCCCCCAGCAGTGGTATTTATCACCTCTCTCCAGCTGGGGTTTAACTGGTGCTTGACCCCATAGGTTTCTGGTCTCTCTCTGGCTTCACTGGCGTTTTGTATTTCTTCCTTCTGGCCCTGCCTCCACTCCCTGCTGTCCCTCTAACCCACGGCTGTGAGTGGCAGGTGTTTGTGATGGCTCTGTCGCTCTGCATTAAGAGATGCCAGCCCGTCTGTGTGTGCCCAGCATCCACCAATCTCCTGCCACCACCACTCTCAGCACCTGCCTCCCCACCCCACTCTGCCTCTGAACTGTGCCAAGGTACACGCAGCATGCTTGTGTGCTGGGAGAACAATGACTGATTGGGGGGTGGGGGTGGCAGCTATGCCCTCCGTACATCCGAAAGCAGGGAGAATAACAATCATGTTCAGAGCCAGAGAGAATCCCACCCCTGGCCAGCACCTTTGTAAGGAGTCTGTCCTGCCAGATCTCCATCAGCCTAGCCATCAATGCCACAAGATGCCAGGTCTGTGCCCAGGCCTGGGTGCTGATCTTGCTCTGAGGCGGGGCTGCCAGGAATAGGATGGGCTCCCATCTTGGTCATGTGGGCAGGGGCATCATTCTTCTCTCCACCCAAGCCACTGGCACAGTGAGGAGAGGCTGAATTTGAGCCCAGCAAGTGTGGCTAGAAGTGTATCTGCTCCACCAGCTCCCGGGCAACTGAGCCGGAATATGGTGGGTGAAACGCAGGTGGAAGTCCAAGTCTGCCTGGGGTCCATGTGTTTAAAGAAGGATGCCAGGCCCATTGCTGTGTTGCATACTGGCTGGTTGTGACGTGATGATGGTCTAGCATGGGGCACCTGGCATGGGAATGTTGAGGTCCCCACTGGCAGGTGGGATGGGGAGGGCATAGGCCATGCAGGCTGCAACAGGTGCCAAGATGCCTGCTGAATGTTATTGGGTACAGCCAGTGAGAGAGTCTGCTTCCCCTTTAGCTCCACCCAGCTGGAGACCTTGGCCAGACACCAAAGGGAGGGTTCTGCTCCCTTTGAAATCAAAGGACACGGCCCTTCCTGAGCTAAGCAGGAACAGGACAGGCCCTTGCTATATGAACCTAGGCAGGCTGTGTCTCTGGAGCTGACCCCACTACAGGCAGGGCCCAAGGTGTTGAGTAGTGCAGGGAATTCCTCAGTTGCTTTGCCCTCTGGCTTAGCCAGGGGAGACACCCCAACCCTGTTGTAGGTTTCTGACCTTTTTTTGAGGGAGGACCTGGGCCCTGCATTCAGTGCTCGGAGCAAGCCCTGCATTAGCCACACTGGGGAGACGTTCCAGAAACATCCCCTGTGTACTCATCTCATCTCAGCCCAGCCCGTGTGGTGAAAACAAAACAGGCCCTTGGCAGCCACTCAGCCACAGAGGAGCCCCCATCTCGATGGAGGCGCTTGGGAGCTGCAGTCCGGCCACAGCTGTGCAGAGCTCTTCCTGTTTCCATCACAGCAGAGAAGGGCTCTCAACTGAGGCTGCAAATGCAGTAGTCTCTCTGTTCAGTCAGTCTCTGTTATTCTTGCAATGCACCCCAGTCCTTGCCTGCCTCTCCTAGACATGCTCTGTCCACTTCTAGACTCCCCACGACCACCTCAGTGGTGTCTCAATCCTGGCCTGCTGCTCCCTGCCTGTGACTGTGTCCATGCTCCTCACTCCTGTCCTAGGCAGAAGGTAACTGGGTCCATCCAGTGTCTCCAGCTGGGGCCCTGTCTTAGCTGCTCTGGGCCATCCCCCCAACTGAGCCACGCTAGCCGTGCTCCACCACTGGCCATTCTGAGGTGCACCAGTCCTGCCCATTTCTACCATTTGCTTTCTCCAGGGCTGAGTCTTGTGCTTTGTAGGGGAGAGGCTGTGGCTGGCGTGGGCTGTAGTTGGTGTGGAAGGGTGAGTCTGAAAGAGCAGCGGCCAGCAATCAGTCAGGACCCTGAAAGCTGCTCACAGCACATATTTCAGCAGCTTTCCTGGGGAATCTACCAAGTCCCCAGCCTTTCTTTACCATGGCTCCATCAGGGCTGGCTGTGTGGGGGAGGAACAGTGAATTTTTATCCACTCAGCCATGCCCAACATGAGAGCACGTGAACACCAGGCATTCTGTTTCAGCCCTCAGTTCTGGGATACCATTGCACCCCCCCCCCCCCCCCCCCGGTCTTGCTGCCTCCCAGCATGTCAGCTCCAGCTTGCCGGATTAAAGGTGCTGGGTCTGGTCCCTGGCAGCTCAGCTCCCTGCCCTCTTCCAGCTGGACTGCTGTGTCCTGCTGGCTCCTCTAACTCTGGCAGCTGGGCACATCTCTGCTCTCCCCCTACACCTCTCCTCCCACAGTGTGACACACCGACCTTCATTGCCAGGCACCCCGCCCGTGGCAGATGGCAAAAGAAGGAAGCACAGTTTGACAGCTGGGGAGGAGGGCAAAGTCAGCAAGCACCCCTTCTCCCCTCCCCTCCCATGGAGCCATGTGGTCATGCATGTGCCTTCATGCACTCCCAGCTGCACACTCCCCCTTGAGTGAGCCATTGATTTTCCTGCCTGGACACCTACATGTAGGGAAGAGGTGGGTAGGGCCTGACAAAATGGGCCCTTGATCCGATGCACAAAGATGGGGCACTTGTCCATCTGCTGTGGAAGAGAGGGGATGTGTGCGCTGGTTGCCTGTGGGGAGAGCAAAGATCATGGGCCGGAAGGGACCCTTGTTCTGCTCCATGCACTGGGGCAGGCGTGGTCCGTTCTGGTCCAGCAGTGCATGGGAGTTCCTGATGGGCAGCAGTGCGCAGCCTGTGGGGTGTGCTAGCAGAGATCTGGCACAAAGGACAGGGTCTCACCCCTTTATCTCTAGCAGCCCGCCCCAGTGGGACCTGAGCAGCTGCCCCCTGTCTGAGCCAGGCGTACGCTCTCTCCTCCCCCTACAGGCTCTGCCCAGAATGGGCTGTGTGTACTGCAAAGAGAAGGGATCGAATAAAGCCCAGGCAGAGACCACTGATGGCGCAATCAGCCCAGCGTCAAAATCCTGCTACAACCCTGAAGTGGCCCAGCAGAATCCTGCCAGCAGCTTCACCCGCATCCCTGACTTTAACAACTTCTCTGGCACGCCTGTCACCACCACCAGCGCCCCCACCTTCATGAGTCCTGGCCTCTACCCCTCCAGCACCTTGCCCATGCGTGGAGTGGGCATTGCAGGTTGGTATCCTGGGACCCTGTGCCAAGGGGCAGAGAGCAGGGAGCTGTACTCTGGAGGCTGCCTGCAGAGAGGTTCCCCAGCACTTAGCAGACTGGGATTGTGAGTTCTGCTCCACCTAACAGGAGGCGGTGTAAAACCTCATACAAATGCACTAGTAACTAGGGTTTTAGTTTGTGACGGGCAATAGGGGATAGGTGCTGTGGCCTTTGTCCAAAGGCTCCCAATCCACTTGTATAGCGATACCTGCGATTTCCAATCCCTGTGCAGGTGGGGGACATGTCAACCTTCTCCTGTCCCATAGTGCACTGATGGGCTTTCAAAATGTGCCACAGTCCGCTGCAACTGGGAGCTAAGCTGAGATCTGTGGGGCCACAAAGCCTCACAATAAAATGGTCTAGGAGAGCACTCGTGTTGGCACAGAACCAGGGTGATGCTGTGGACACACACAAACCTTTGGGCTGAGGCCCAATCTGTCCCACTGGTTTTGCTAGGAAAAGTTCAGTTCTTTGATACTGGGTAGCGGGTCGCAGGCTGGTGCCACAGAGGCTAATGGCCAGAACTAGTTTTCCCATGCTGCTCAATGGGGTGCAGGTCCTGGAGCACTTCTGGTATAGAAAAGGCTGAGAGCCCTTGCTCTTGAGAGAGTACTGCCTGACCATATCTGGGTCCCTTCATGTCACTGGCACAAAAGCCCCTCAGCACCACCAATGCCACTCAACAGCTCTAGTGAGCAGAGCACTAGGCTTGGAGTTAGAAGACCTAGATCCTTTTCCCTGGCTTGCTGCATGACCCTGGCCCAGTCACTTTCCCGTCCCGTGCCTCAGTTTCCCCTCTCATTGTGTGTTTGTCAGACTGTGAGCTCTTCGGTGCAGAGATTGTTTGTTTGTGTCCATGCGGTGCCTGGCATGATGAGGCCTCCAGGCACGACTGTCATGCAGTGACAGTGCCAGCTCCTAACCATCCATCCAGGCTCCCCTGCTGACCCCTCACTGCTCCTTTCCCCACGTCTTGCAGGTGGGGGGGTGACCCTCTTCATTGCCTTGTACGATTATGAAGCCCGGACGGAAGATGACCTAAATTTCTCTAAGGGGGAGAAATTCCACATTATCAACAATACGTGAGTATCCTGTCTTGGCCAGAGCTGGGCTTCTCCCTTCCACGGATGTTGCCTCCCTTTCTCCCTGTCCTCTGAAGTGCAAATGCAGCCAAGGCTGATGCTGGCTGGGGCTTCCCACCCCCAATGGCCCTGCTCAAGGAGCAGCTTGGCTAGTGGATTTCACAGCCCATTGCCATTTGCACCATGGCCCAGTCCAACCAGCAGGCGGTTTCTCTCATGACCTCCTCCAAATCTGTCTGGAGGCTTGATGGATCAGTGTTTGAATCTGGCTGTGGGTCCTGGGTGACACAAGTTGGGTGGCTGGCCTCAGCATGCAGCCCTGTGCCTGCTGGATGGAGCTAGGCCCAGTTAAACCCATGGGGAGCTGTCCCATCATGCAGGGGCATGGGGCAGAGATGACAACCCACAGCCAGAGGCCTTGTGGTAGCTGCAGGAGCCAGTCACTCCTAGTTCTAAGCTAGCTGGTCCTAGTGGGACAGGGTGGGAGTTGCTGAGGAGTAGTGGCTCCTCACATCAGTGCCCAAATGCACTGTGACCTGGGTGTGGGACGGAGGTGCCCTGCAGTCTCTGAGGTGCGCTGTATGTCTGCCAGGGGCCTCCTTGCAGATTCACTTTCACTTTTGGTTCCACAGTGAGGGCGACTGGTGGGAGGCTAGGTCCCTGAGCACAGGGGCCACAGGCTACGTCCCCAGCAACTACGTGGCTCCAGTGGACTCCATCCAGGCAGAAGAGTGAGTATGGCAGCACTGGGATGGCTGGGGAGGATCCCATTTTCCACCAGCACTGGGTGTGCTGGCATGAGGCCGAGAAAGGACTAGTGACACAGGGATGTACAAGAGATGCTCCCCTCCCCACACACACACACATTGGAGATCAGTACCATGGCATACCAACTCTGGAAGTCACCTCTCCATGTTAGGCCAGCTGGGTCATCCTAGTCTCGTAACCTGCTTGCAGAGCCTGATATCTAAGGCTTCAGGAGGTAACCTCTCCTGTGATGTACCTGGCCGGCAGGTGGGAGCAGTGTTTCCTTCCTGACCCCCATAACATCAGCTGATGCCCTGAAGCATGAGGTTATATCCAGGTAAAGCTAGGTGAGTCCATATTCCTATAGCACTAAGGAGGCTGGAAGAGCCAGAAACAGAACCCGGGAGTCCCGATGCCTAGATTTTTGGTCTGTCTGAAGCATCGTGCCTCCAGTACGTTATCTCCCAGCTACCATATTATTGTGTGTGTTTCAGCTGCACAAAGAGGCACTAGCCAACATCCAGGCCCCACTGTGCTAGGCACTGTACATACACATAAGAGACAGCCCCTGCTCCAAAGAAGCTGCTGTCTACCTAGAGAGATGCAGGCCAAGAGAGCAGACATTCCATTATCGCCATTTTTTACAGATGGGGGACTGAGGCTCAGAGAGTTGGTGACCTTCCCAAAAGCCCTTGGGAAGCCAGGGGCTGACTCAGCTCTCCAGTCTCAGGACAGGGTCGGAGCAGTCCTGTCCCCCACCTGCACTCTTCTTGAGAGTCTCAAATCTTTCCTGCCCCTTGCTAGGTCTTGCTCTGGTAGGGGGGGGCCTAAATGATCTGTGACTGATGCTGCCTCTCCTTCAACCCCTTGCCAGGTGGTACTTTGGGAAGATGGGCCGAAAGGATGCTGAGAGGCAGCTCCTCTGCCATGGCAACCCCCGCGGGACCTTCCTCATCCGAGAGAGTGAGACCACCAAAGGTAGGAGCTGGGCCTCTGCTTCCCAGCCGTGTGGGAGGGATTCTGGGATGGGCAACAGCTGGGGCAAGGGTGTTTCTGCATATCTACATCCCCACCAGCAGCATAGGGCTGACAGCAAAAGGAGATGTGCTTCCCAGCATCTGGGACAACCCTCATCCACAGCAGTGATTCCTCTCTTCCCCCTCTATGCCCACCACTGGCCTCAGAATTACTCCTCACCTGACCCCAAATCCTCTTCTGTTCTCCCATGAAGCAGCACAGTGCCCCCCTGCTGGTGTTTCCCACCACCCATCCCTGTCTCCAGCCTGACCCTTTTGCTGCCCCTCTCCAGGTGCCTACTCCCTATCTATCCGGGACTGGGATGAGGCAAAGGGTGACCATGTGAAGCACTATAAAATCCGGAAGCTGGATAATGGTGGCTATTACATCACCACGCGGGCCCAGTTTGATACGGTGCAGGAGCTGGTCCAGCATTACCTAGGTAAGGGGGGTGAACCAGGGCTGGGATGGAATGGGGGGGATCATGGAATTGAGAGGGGCTCAGCTGGAGGGGCCAATCAATCAGGAGCCCCAACGACCTTGTGGTGAGGGGGCTTGGGGGGTTGAGGTTGGCAGTTCTGGCCTGTTCAGACTGAACTAGGAAAGTAGAGCTGAATGGATCCTGCTGGGCGTCTTGGAGATGCCATTGGCCTTTCAGCGCCCTCCGAGTGGTTGCAAATTAAATCTGCTGGCCTGGCCTTAAGAAGCCTTCACTCCATTCCTAGGCCTCGAAGAGAAGCCCCCAAATCCAAGTCAAGGGGGAATTTCATGCTGGGGCAGCTGGATGGGCAGGGTGTTGGCTCAGAGCTGAGAGGGTATCCTGAGCTGCCCCAGAGCTGGGGTTTCAGGAGGAATCGCGTGGGGTGAGCCCAGGGCAACTCTGTTCCGAGCTCAACAGGCCTCTGCAAATTCTCTGCATCGCAAATGAGTGGAAAGTGTCAAGGTAGTCACTGGTGAAATGCAGCGTCCTGCGTGCTCAGACGTTCAGGCTTACTGGTTACCTCCCCTCCCACCCAGCTCTCCTTGTGAAGCAGCCCTTGCTGCACCACAGCATTGGTAGGAACTCCCTTCTTGCTGCCCCTGGGCTATGCTGGACAAAGCAGCAGTGGGAGGAGGGGGTCTCTTTGGCAATGTCTGCACCCCCCAGCACCGATCACAGACTCGAGCTGTCCGGAGCATTACACAGACCGGGGTGGGGGGAGACCAACCAGGAGGGCTCCCTAGCACGAGATGATTGAGCTTCATGTGGCAGGTAGGACTGCAGCCACTGTTCGGTGCCAGGCCCAGGATGAGTGGGAAGCCCGCTGCTTGGGATCCCTAAGGCTAGGCTGCCTAGGGTGACAGTCCCAGCTCAGAATGGGGCAGTGAAAGCCAGTAGGTAGAAAGGGCCCACTGTGCCCAGAGATCTGGCACTGGTTTGGTCCCTGCTCTGTTGTGAAGGTTTCCTCCACAAGCACCTCCACTGACCTCCCTTGGCATCTAGGACAGGGGCATTCGAGCAGGGAGGGAGCCTCAGGATTGCAAAACCCCCACTTAACCCCCTGAAATAAACCCTCCACTTTGGATGGCGTTGCCATCTTCTGCTGCAGCTTCTGCCCTGCAGGCCATCTGCTGGATGGTGGCACTGCCCTGTGAACAGGTCACCAGCACCCTGACCTAACCCCCAGCATCGCAATGTGTGGGGCAGGCAAGGGAATGTTTCTCCTTTCTTCCTGACATCAGGCACCTTGTTCCTCACCTGCCTTCCATCTATGCTCTTTCTTTCTTCTTGCCCCTTCCTTCCCTCGGCTCCATCCGCCAGAGCGAGCTGCGGGCCTGTGCTGCCGCCTGGCCGTGCCGTGCCACAGAGGGATGCCCAAGCTGGCAGATCTGTCTGTCAAAACCAAAGACGTGTGGGAGATCCCGCGAGAGTCACTGCAGCTACTCAAGAAGCTGGGCAATGGGCAGTTTGGGGAAGTGTGGATGGGTAGGACTCGCCAGCGGGGAGGCCAAGTCAGGAGGGGTAGGGGAGAAGCCCAGAGTCTACACTCAGCTGGAATGGGCAGGCACAGCAAAGACTGGATCCATAGAGAGCCTCCCAGGTGGAAACTCCACCAGAGGAAGAGACAGGGCTTGCTATCAGTGTGCAACTTAATGAGCCAGCTGCAGGGTGAAATGAGTTTGCTGGGTCTCAGTCCTTTTCCCAGTGGACACAGGAGTCCCCAGCCAGAACCCACCACCACCACTGGCCCTAATTGGTGCTCTTGATTGGCAATCTCAGCAGGCCTGACTGAGCCATGAAGACAAAAAGCCCCTTCTCACCCTTGGGGCTGGGCTGGCCAGGAAGGGGATGGGGGGCACTGCATCCCTGCTGCTGCCAACTGGTGCCTGGTCTGTGGCTATGCCCCAGGCTCACTCCAGCACCAGATTCCCTCGCATATGGAATTGTCTGAAGGAAAAATGCTGTCAAAATCCATCAGGCCTGTTCCCCCTGAACAATTGCCCTTGGATCCAGTCTGCCCTGGTGTCTTTCCTCCCCCAGCGGTGGAAGTTCCTGATTGCCTGTTCTGAGTCACCCCATAGGACAGTTGATCTGTGGAGGGAGGGAACAAATCAATTAATCCAGATTCATTCTAGCCTCCAAGCTGGCTGCTTGGTGTTGCCATTTGCTCGTCACTGTCCTGTTAAGCCTCCTGGTCCAGCTGTCTGACACAGGTGATAAATCTTCTCTGGGTGCCAGACTGATGTGCTAGCCTGCAGTTGGATCTGCATAGCCGTAACTGACCCATCCTTTTGGTGGGGAGGGAGCTGCAGGGCAGAGCCACACTGGTGTGAGGGGACACCCACTGGGTACCTAAGACCAGACCCTGCCCTTGCAGGACAAAGTAGTCTTGGAATAACAAACCTCTACACACACTGCATCTGGGAAAGTGAAGGTGAACAGCGCCAGCTGGTGGACAAGTCACCCATCACCAGGGTGCCAAGGCAGGCAATCAATAGAGTGTGGGCCTCCCTCCTCTACCTCCTCGTCAGGCCGTTATGCATGTGCATGCAGAATTCATCCCATTCTCCATTCCCCACCTTCCTCTTTCCTGCCACCTCCCCCTCATCCCATCCCCTACAGAATACAATGACGGTCTGTGCCATCTACTAACACGGGCCTGCCCCAACATGAAACCCCAGACAATGGGACTGGCTAAAGATGCGTGGGAAATCACGCGGGATTCCATAAGCCTTGACCAGAAGCTCGGCATGGGTTGTTTTGGAGACGTGTGGCAGGGTAAGGTTGTCATGCTGCAGCAGCAGGGCTGGGCACAGGGCATGAGAGCCCTGGGGGGTGGGGGAAGTCCAGCTGGTACCCACCAGGGTGGGTGAGTGACTAGCTCAGCAGCCTCTTCATACAGCAGGGAACCTCTGATTATCCCTGAGGGGGGCAGAAGTGGGGGTCTCTGCTCATCGGGTGGATGGGGGCTTCAGGGAAGCCTATCTAAGCTTTCTGGCCCATAGAGGGTGGGAGAAAGGAATTGTCCCTATTCCAAATGGGATCTGACGCTGATGCATCCTGCAGGGGAGGCTCTGGGACCTGTTATGGTTGGGGGGTGGGGTGGGAGGGGGATAACTTTGTCTCCTGTCCATGAAGAGGGGACTCTTTTTCCCCTAAAGAGACATGGGCATCTGCTGCCTGTCCCCTGGGGTGGGGAGAGACACAGGCATCCCTTGGTGATGCAGGGGTGTCTCTGTGGAAGGAATGAGTTGACTCAGGGTCTGCTAGGAGGGAAGTGACCAGGGCTTCTCTGCTGGGTTCTTCATCCTGGAGGCATCCTTTCATGCACCCCCTCACTGGCATGAGTCCTACCCTCCATCCATCACTATTGCCAACTGGGTAAGGAAGGTGACCATATCCTGATGCCCTCCTCCTCCTTGCTGGCGGTAGGCACATGGAACGCCACCACTAAGGTGGCGGTGAAGACACTGAAGCCGGGCACCATGTCACCGGAGGCCTTCCTGGAGGAGGCCCAGATCATGAAGCGGCTTCGGCACGACAAGCTGGTGCAGCTGTACGCTGTGGTGTCTGAAGAGCCCATCTACATTGTCACTGAGTTCATGAGCCAAGGTGAGAGCTGGGTGTAGCCCTCAGGGCTGGGGAGAGGGGGAGCACTGGCTGATGGCTTTCTTGCCCTAGCTGTGTCAGCCCTGCTGACCCCTAGATAAGGCCCAACTAGAGTGGCCTTCTGTGGCGCCCAGCCAAGCTGCGAGTGAGCGTAGATGGAAGTCACCTGCTGGCCTAGGGTGGGTGTGGGAATGGCAGCAGGAGCCCGGGGCTAGGGACTCGATGGAGGACACAGTGACTTGTAGCTGAGGATGAGAGGCAGGGCTGGGGGCAGTGATGGAAGGCCAGGCTGGGGGGAGAGGGGTCAAAAGAGGCACAGCCTGATGCTCCAATTTTCCCTCCCCCAGGGAGTTTGCTGGATTTCCTGAAGGATGGGGATGGCCGGTTCCTGAAACTACCCCAGCTGGTGGACATGGCAGCACAGGTACCAGGGATGCAGGCTGAGCCCCAGTGTGGGGTGGGAGCAGAATCAGCAGCCACTCCCAGAGCTGGAGATGGGACCACGTCCATATCCCCAGTACATGGCCAGGTCATGGCCTGGGATGAACGCTCCGTGCTGCCTGCTTGGAGTGGGGAGGGGGTGGGCCAACCCCAGGGTGACTGGGCATCTGCACCCGCTCCCCCAAGCAGGCTGAGGGAGCAGGAGATGAGGGCTCTACTAAGGCGTCAGCTTTCTCACTGCACAGTCCTCCTTGCTCCAATGCAGATCGCAGCTGGGATGGCCTACATCGAGCGGATGAACTACATCCACCGAGACCTACGCGCTGCCAACATCCTGGTGGGTGACAACCTGGTGTGCAAGATCGCAGACTTTGGCCTGGCCCGCCTCATTGAGGACAATGAGTACACAGCGCGCCAAGGTGAGCCCATGCCTGCCTACAGGGGGGAAGGGAGCATGCTAAAGCTTGCAGGGTGCTGAAGGGTGTGCCAAGGTGAGCCTGTGCCAGCCCATGGGAGGGTGAGGGGCACACTAAAGTGAGCCCATGCCAGCCCATGGAGGGGGGGATGTGGGGGCACACCAGTGTGAGCCTGCAGGGGGCTGAGGGGCCCATCAAGGTAAGGCTGCACTAGCCTGCAAGGGGGAGTCAGTGAGGGGGTGCACCGAGATGAACTCATGCCCATCCATGGGAGGTATCGGGGGAGAGGCACAACAAGATGAGTTTGTGGTTGGCTGAGGAGTGTGGTAAGGTGAGCCTGTGGCAGGTTGTGGGGCACCAAGGTGAGGACATGGAGTGGGTGGGAGTGATAACCTATGTTCCCTCTAACCTGTACATGTGTGCACGCACACACAGGTTGTGAAACCCACGCCCGCAACAAAATAAAGCATGCACAAAAAAATTCAGCAGTGCTAATATTTTTATGCTACTTTTAAGAAGGCGATTTCAAGTAGCATAGTTCAAATAAGATTTTGTAATTTATAAAATCATTTCCATCATCATATCAAAATAAAATTTAGCTATTATTTGCTTCATACACACTTACAAGTTGCACTCACAAGTTTGACCACACTCACTGGAGTGCGCACCAATTTGGACACTGGTTCCAAAAATTTGCACAGAAGAAATTTTTTTGCACGCACAGCCTATGAAAAATTAGAGGGAACACTGGTGATAACAGGGCCTTTTTCCTTACCTACCCCACCCCCAATCACTCATGGCAGCTGCAGCTGGGCTCCTTCTACCCCATTGGGCCATGGGGCAGACTGACCTCAGCAGCACCCAGCACACCTTTTAACCCATGTGCCACCACTGGGGGAGGAAAAGAGGACTTGGATCCCACTCTTGCATCAGGACTGACTCTACCCCCACCACCACCTCCTTGCAGGCGCCAAGTTCCCCATCAAGTGGACAGCCCCAGAGGCTGCTCTTTATGGGAGGTTCACCATCAAATCAGACGTGTGGTCCTTTGGCATCCTTCTGACTGAGCTAGTCACCAAGGGCCGTGTGCCCTACCCAGGTATGGCTGTACTGTGCAGAGAAGCACTCATTGGCCCTCCCACCTTTTGCAGGGCTTTGGTTTGTCAGTGGGGGCTATTAGGCATGGATAGAGGCCTTGGAAGGAGCAGGGCCTAGTAGGTAGAGCAGTGGTCTGGGTGTCAGGACACTTGGGTTCTAGCCCCAGCCCTAGCAGATGTGTGGTGTATAGTGGGTACAGCCCTGGGCAGGAACTCTGGCAGCATTGGGATCTTTTCCACCTCTGGAGTGACTCTGGGCAAGCCCCATCCTTGCTCTGTACCTCAGCTTCCCCAGCTGTAAAATGGGGTCAATGATGGTCCCAGCTCCTTTCTCAAGATCTCCAGGACCTACTGCTGAGATGCGCCAGAGAGGAACCAGGTGGCATTTTATGTGGTGTTAGCACAGAGGGTCTCTTTGATTCTCTTCTCATTGCTGCTCTTGGTTCGATGGCCCCTTCCTCCACACCTCAGCAGGAGGAGGCCATCACCCCATCCTCTTCCCCCTCCCCCCCATACCTCTGGCAGCAGCCCCTCCCTCCCGACTCCACAGCTGTCCTTGTTGTGCAGGCATGAATAACCGGGAGGTGCTGGAGCAGGTGGAGCGGGGGTACCGCATGCAGTGCCCGGGCAGTTGCCCAACGTCCCTGCATGACCTGATGATTCAGTGCTGGAAGAAGGAACCTGAGGAGCGCCCCACTTTCGAATACCTACAGTCCTTCCTCGAAGACTATTTCACTGCCACGGAGCCTCAGTACCAGCCAGGGGACAACCAGTGAGCCGTACACCATAAGCCAGCCTGCCATGCCCAGGGGCCCTTCCATGCAGAGGTTGCACAAGGCCAGGACCTCCAAGGCCAGTCTGCCACGCTCTGGGCCCCTTCCCAGCAGCCGCTGTACTGGGCCAGGACTTCACAGACTGCACTGAGCCAGGATGTCCCATGCCAGTCGCCTGTGCCCAGGTGGTGCTGGGCCAGGACTTCCCTCTTTGTACAATCTGGACCAGACCCATTTTTTTACAGTCCCTTTTTGGGAGTTTTGTTACTTTCCTGACATCAGCACTCCCACCCACTCTGCCCTTGTGGGGAAAAGAGTGCTTTGCTCCAATACCTCCTGTTCTAAGAAGGGTCCCATCCCCAGTCCAGGGCTGTTCTGTTGATCCTGCAGGGAGAGCTCTCATGCTCCCCTCTGACCCTTGCAGTTGCCTTCAAGCCCTTGATTTTAATCCCCAGCACATTTTCTTGGGGAGCAAGGAAGCCGTGCTGCCCCTCACCCAGCCTGCAGCTACACTGTGCATTGTCCAGGGTTAGGGTGCCCAAGTGGGTGTCCTGGGCTTTGGAGCAGACAGCAGCTAACTCCTCTGTGCTTGGTGACCCAGCACAGCTGGGCTGGGGCATTGTCACCCACCTGCATTTTAGCAGCTTTGGGGCATGCACCTCAGGTCTTGCTTTGCTAGACTGACATCTGGGCCCTGTCTCTGACCAGTTGCTCTTGCATGTTGTCTACATTTCCGGTTGGCTCAGGCCAGCCAGTGTCCACCTCCCACCTGCTGCAGCAGAGCAAGTGGGGTGGGTGGGATTCTCTGACTCAGCTCAGTATGGGCCAGGCTGGTGGGGGGCAGTGGAGGAGCAAGGCAGTTCAGAAAGTATCCACCTGCCCTGGAAGGCCTGGGGAAGGGGAGGAGTGGGTGGTAACCACTGTCCTCCCCATGCCTTGGAGAGGAGGGCCCTGTGGGTGCTGGAGGGAGCCTGTGCCTTGCTCTGCCTTATCTTCCTTCTGCCAACCCTAAATGTTCTTTTGTAGAAAAGAAAGAGGGCAGCACTGGGGGTGGGGTGGGGGGGCTAAGACCCTAGCTGCACCCTCATTAAGAGGCCCATGCCCTGGACGGGGGATATCAGAGGGCTCAAGGACCTGGTCATGGGTGAGGGGACCCCGTCTCAACCCAAGCCCAGGTGGAGAGAAGGGGAGGCTGTTGTCCTCTGATATCTGGGGGCCCAGTCTGTGCCCCTAGCTAGCCTCTTGCTGCCAAGTCCAGGCAGCGCCCATGGAATTATGGATGCTGTGGTGAAAGTGGCACCTGTTGCCTGCCAGGGAGGGATGTGGGGCCCAGTCCTCTAGACTCCTTCAGAAGCATTACTAAGGCTGGGGAGCAGGGAGTGTTTCCATGTGGGGAACAATCTCTCCACCCCCAGTCCTCTAACCATCTCCTTTCAGGAGAGTAGCACAGCACCCCTTGCCAACCTGGCTGGGAGCTGATTTCTTTGCATGTCCACTAGCCATCTCCTGTGACAGAGGGAAGTCAAGCTGCCACGCCCCCCCAACCCCCATGGCACAGCAAAGGGGGGACGGGATGTAGGTGCTGCCATCTTGCTTCCCCACTTGTGGCTCCCACCAGTGGAGCTGTGAGGCCTGATGCAGGAGATGGGGCAGGGTCTGCTGGTGCCCTCTGCCCTTAGCCACTTGCACACTTTTGTATGTGACTTTCTGCCAAGCTCTTTATTTATAAGACTTTAACAAACCCTTGTGCCCCTCCCAGGGGTGTCCCAGTGCTGCCAGGGACTCAGGTAGCCAGAGGAATGGGGGGGGTCTTTTCCTCCTCCTCCCCCTCCCCCTGTAGTTCCTGCTTTCCTTCACAAGAGCCAAATCCTTAAAGCCATAAACTGCTGCTGTAGGGAACTGAGGAGGCAGTGCTAAATACTTCTCAAATGGGGGTGAGGAGGGAGACCACCTCAAGGAAGGTGGGGAGATTCCAGATCTAGACCTTTCGGGGTGGGGGATGGGTATGTGTCCCCTACAGGAATCCCAATGGGATTTGGAAAGCCATCCCACACCCCCACCCCTGGAGAACCCAGCCCAAGGGCATCACTGGCACCGGGCTCATGAAGCTTGAGCCCTGAATCTGGGCACCACAGCCCTTGGTCTGGCATGACAGTGTACATAAAGCATGTGAGCCCTGAGTCCGGGTGCTCAAGCCTCAGGTCTTTCTCCAGGCCAAGGGCACTCCTGCCCCAGCCTGTCTCTCTTCTGCTAAGGCGCCTTGCTCCAGTCTTCGGGCCAGTGTCAGAGAAGGGTTGTGGGGGGACAGGAGCCACAAAGTGGTGTCAGTTTGGCCTGTCTCTGAGAGGGAACTCTAGCAGCTCTCCTCAGCCCAGGGACAGGCCTGGGGTCGAACCCTCCAGAGCCAGGCCCTGTGGTACTGGAGCCTTCTTTATTCCCCATTAACTTGTTCTCCTTTGATGCCATCCTGCTCCAGGGCCTGGCTTGCTCCCAGGCCCTCCATGGGAAGCTTGCCCCCCCCCCACACACACACTGCTGGTGGCAGGTTTTGGCCTCTGAGTGGGAGCTGGACACAGGATCCTTGGCCAGCATATCTGGCACAAGAGCGCAGATTGATCAAGGATGGACCTGTGTATGAGTGTCCTGCTTGAGGCTCCTTGCCCAAGCTGTTGTAGCCCCCCCCCTTTTTTTTAATTGATCCTGTAAATAAAGAGAAATAAACCTTTCTAAGAAGCGTTGCATGGTGCTGGTCCTTGGGGGGGAGCAGGTGGGTGGGGACAGCCAGGGGAATGCATTACTGCTGGGCTTTGGAAAAGAAGAGGAAACACTGAGAGTTGGGGGTGGGGGGTGGAGTAGAAGGATTGGTCTGTCCTCTCCAGGTGCTCAGGTTTAAGTCCAATTTTAAGAAGCTGCATTGCAGAGGAGGGGTTCTGACCTATTCCAGTCCCCCCATGCCCAGGGCTGGCAGAGCCACCAATAGGGAGTTCATCAGAGGAGCATATCACAGCCCCTCCTCTGGCTCCCCATCCACTTCAAGAAGAACCTGGGCCTGTCACACTCCCCTGCTGGCCAAGGAGCAGGGCAGCAGGCCCATTCCCTTCTGCATGGAGGACAGCTGTGCCTAGAACAGCACAATTCATTACGTGAGTGAGAGGGCAGCTGGGAGCAAAGTCAGCCCATCTCCTGCCCTTTCCTCTTCTCAGCTGTGCCTCTCATCCTAGCCTGCTCCACTGCACTATGGCTGCCTGGCAGCCAGTGACTCAGAGGAACAGGTCATAAAGCTGCTCTCGCCTCCCCCAGCTGCCAGGGTGTTAAAATCCTCTCTAAAAACCATCTGCAGGGGCCATTTGGTGCAGTCACTTCCCACTGCGCTGTGGTTCACACAAGCCCTGGCTGGAGGACAGCTGGGTTTTGCTGCTGGGGCCCAGGGGTTGTGGAGGGGGGAGGCAGGGGCTTTCTTAGACTGAAATACAAATGGCTAGAGCCCCAGGTGAGAGGGGAGGGGGATGGCAGAGGGAAAATCAGAGTCAGGCAATGCAAATAGTTCAGTCCACGTGGCTCCTAGCAGGGCCAAATGCAGCAGAGCATGTGCAGTGCAGGGAGCTAACATGGCCAGAGAGAGAGAGACAGTCAGGCAGGCGTGTTTAGCTACTCTAATGAGGCTCCCAGAACCCTTTGCCTGTTCAGCTGTCCCTCCCAGTAAGGGATTTTCCTTAGCCAAAGGTTTGCAGGGGGTGATTTTGTGTAGTGCTGCCCTGCACTGCTGGTGTGGCTGCAGGTGGTGTTTTCTAAGGCCTGCAGTCTGAGGCAGAGGCCAAAATCTCTGCTTACGGTTCTGGCCCTCCAGCCTGTGGAGAAAAGCTTTTAATTCTCATACCACCCCACACCCAGGTGCCTCTGCCACCAGAGCAGCAATAAAATGAGCCCACATTTATTGTTAACTCATGGCGTGATTATGATGCCTGCTCAACCTCCATGAAGAAAACACTGATTTTTGCCAGCTGAAAAGCTCAGGCTATGATCTATTGGCCTTCCTTTGGGTTGAGTTAAACCTGCAGCAGAGATGGCCTCTGCAATACACGTGTGTGTGTGTGTGTGGTAGAGAGGTGTGTAAGGACACCACCACCCCCCAACGTATCTGGCAGTCACCATGTTCTATCTAGTGATCCTACACCTATTTGCCCTGTGAAACCTATATTTTTTAGATGCATCCTGCCACAAAACAGTGAGTTGGTAGCTTTAATAACAGAGTAAGGAAGGAAGCAGGGCCAGCATGTTCTAATCCCACAGTCCCCACCTCAGCTTCTCTGGTTTTCTGTGCAGGCCCAGCCCACCATAAATAACTAACCTGGCTAGGCAGGCCCTGGAACTCCAAAGTGCTTTTGCAAATGCAGCAGCCTGGCTAAGGGCAAATGAGCGCTACAGACAGAGCCAGCCCCTGCAAGGGCAGCTCCCCACTGACATGAGCTGTCAGGCTGGGGTGGCTAACAGATGGGGAGGGGGTAGCTGATCTCTGAAAGCCACAGCATGGATTGGTCCATCCATTCCCAGCTCCTCTCGTACTAGCTGCTTGCTGTGTGTCCTTCCCAGCACCTAGCTGCCATTAACTTTTCTCAGTTATGCATCCTCCTACCGCCCATATCCCTGTCATGCTTGTCCTCTGCAGCACCCTTAAGAGCCAGGTCATGGAGAGGAGGCTGGAACAGGAGGCTGCTGCATCTGTTCACAGAGTGGGGCGGGAGTGAGGTGCCAGTGACTCACAGGTCCGTTCCGGAACTGGCTGTGCTTGCTGCAGTTTGCTGATGGCACATGGGACAAGAGGGGGCCACGCCAAATTCGGGAGCCTGGCAGAACCTGAGCCTGTCCCAGGTGGGTTGAGGCAAGCAAGTGCCAACAAATGATGATGATCAGCAGGTACACCTGATTGTGCAGCTTCAGGCTCTCTGCCTTACAGTGGGCTAAACCAGCTCCCCTATAGACTAACTGGATCCTCTGGCATGCGTGAACATGTGGCTTGCATATACCAGACTTCGCAGCCATGTTTACAGGCTCACTCCAGCACCATGCCTTAAACTTCACTCCAGGACCAGGCCCATGGGCTCACTACATATCCTTACAGGCTTCCTTCCTCCCACTACAGCCTTGTTTGGGTCATTCCTGACCTGCCCATGAGGCCACAAACTGGGTGTGAGCCACACTGGCCCCACCTCGGTCCCACCCGGAAACAGCTGTAAGTGGCTGGCGCATCCCTGGCAGCCTCCTTGTCTGTGCGGGTGAGTCAATCCACGTTTCTGGAAAGGGCAGGGCAGGGAAATGTTTCTGGGTCTATTGCCCATCAGGGGGAGCTCAGAGAGGGGAGTCAGCCAGGGACATGTCCCTTGAGATGGGGTCAAGTGACAGAGCTGCCATTTAGAGGGACAGGAGTCCCCTTAGTTTTGTACAGGCATCTGTGCCTGGAGCATGATACATCCTAGCTCTTAACTGTGTGTATAATGTGAATTCTGCAGAGGAGACGAGCTGTTCCCAGCTCATACCCCTTGGGTGGGGAGTCAGGATTTTGTTTACACATAGGGGCAGGGTGATTAAGATAAGAAAAGACTGGTGATTAAATTAAGGCTCTGGAAGTCCTTAGATGAGCCAGTCCTGAGCGGAAGGGGGAGGTGTTGAAGTGAGGACTCAGGGGATGCAGAAGAAATATAGCCAAGGCCTCTTTGAGCCAAGGTCACAAAAATAGGTGAAAAGAATGGTCTGGAAACCAAGGAAAGGGATAGCAGGGATCTAAGTTCTCATTTTCCCTATGGCAGTTGGTTCTCAATCTGCAGACCATGGACTACTGGTGGCCCATGGAGAGGGAGGGGGACTAGATGTGGGATTTTCTCTCATGAAAGCTCATGCAATAAATACATTTGTTAGTCTTTAAGTGCCCCAGGACTCCTTGCTCGTTTTACTGAATTTAAATAGTGGTGCTTCTGAGTAACATAAATGTGAACCGCTGCTCTTTGCACATTTGGCAGTTAGAGTGTGGTCTGCAAAAGCTTTTGCTGCCAGTGTAGTGGTCCGCATAAAAGAAAAGGTTGAGAACCACTGCCCTATGGTACTTATGTGGCACTTTGCTGTAGCGTCTGAGCACCTCACCATGTCTAACCTACTTCTCCTCATGCAGCCCCTCTGTGAGGCAGAACATTCTGCACCTTGGGTGCCATCTGCACAGAGATTTAAGGACAACATTTACAAAGGTATAGGTGTCCAGTGGGATTTTCAAATATGCTTAGAAGGGCAGGTGCTTTGTAAACTGTGCTAAATGCCTAGTTGCATCTTTGAGTGCCTGGAAACCACAGGAACTCTGTTCCTAAGATCCTGGTCTGAGATCAGACAGGAAGTTCCTGAGGAAAGTAGAATCCAGGTCTCTCAGGGCTAACTCCCTATCCACTGAACCAGCCCCTCTCTCCACTGCACATTGCAAAAAAGAGAGGACTCTGACAGATGGGAGCAAAACCCAGATGGCCACCTGTCCGCAACGCCAGCAATTGTTCTCAGGTGATTGGAAAGGGTGTCATGGCTGACAGCTCAAAAATCAGCACAGAAGTCAGGAAGGGTGAAGCAAGAAAGAGGCAGAGCAACAGTGGGATGAGAAGAGATTGTTTAACTCCCAGGGGGCAGCAGGTTTTGTCCCATACTGATTGTAGAGGCTGCTGTGCAGTTTGATGTTTTAACAGAAAACCATTGTTGTGATGCTCTTTGGCTTTCGATAATCATTTATTATTATTTTTCATATTAATAGGATTTCATATTTGCAATAATCCATATGTGATATGCCATGTTTGGTACCAGTGGAAAGGTTGTGATCAGCTAGGAATGATTCGATGACTTATATGTAGGTCTCATATCTGTGTTAGAAGTCAGTAATGTGTTTGTGCTATTTGCATTTCAAGTTATTTGATCCTAGGACACTCTCCAGACTGGATGTATACAATCCATTGTCCTCTTAATGGCCCATTAAGGAAGCTCACAGATACAGTGGTCCAGGGAGAAGCCTGTCAAGCCACTTGGACTTGCCCATGTGACTCAACTCCATTTTGATTTGCAAAAACCTATACACAGCATGGAGAAGGCCGGAGGGGATAAAAGGCAGCAGTCCCATCTCCATTTTGTCTTCAGTCTCCAGTCTACAACCAACACCCACCTCTGGAACTATTCCTCTGTGGCTGGGTAAAGGACTGAGGCCCAGCCACGTGCTGTGTGTCTACCAGAGGAATTGGACTAACATGCAAACTCCAAATTCTTCAAGGACTTGCTTTCTATGGACTCTAAATCATTTGTAAGTATATGATTCACTTTGACCCTTTAATATCTCTCACATTTTCTTTTCTTTTTATATTAAACCTTCAGTTCTAGTTACTAAAGGATTGGCTGGCAGTGTGGTGTTTTGGGTAAGATCCAAGCCTGTATTGTTCTGGGTAACGTAGCCACTTTGGGCTCAGAAGAACCTATTTCTTTAAGGGAGCCAGTGACTAGATGGGGACCAGAGGAGCTGATGTGCAATAAAGGGGGCTGTTTCTATTTTGTTATGCTTTTTGCTAACCAGGGTGGGAAATCAGAGGCATGTTTTGTGACTGATTGGGAAATTATTGCACATTCAGGAGGTTATCCCAGGAAGCCTTGCTCACAATCAGGGGCGTTGCTGGCACCTGGCACATTGGGCACGTGCCCTGAGTCCCGGCACCAGGAGGAAGAGTGACCCAGAGCTCCTGTGCCTGTTTACTTTCCTTGCCTGCCTGCATTGGTCCTAATACACCTCAGTTTTTCTAACTTTAAAATATGGAGTTTTCTTAATATTTGGTTTGAAATATTCTCCTGTGAGAACTGCAACTCAGTCACTGTCATGTTGTTTTTAAAAGCCTTCCAGAAAGTAAATAGGCTTTAAGCAGAAGGTGAAGCTGTGTTGCCAACTCTCATGATTTTTTTGTCACAAGTCTCATGATAATGATTATTTTCCTTAAGGCTCCTGCTCCTGGAATCAAGTGGCTCTGTCTTCATTCTTAAAGGACATGTAAGTTTCTAGTCCTGGTGGCAGTGGAGAAAGCTTCAAAATGTGACCCTAATGCCCCCCCCCCGACTCAAAAAGCATAAAATAACATTGAATCTAATATTTTTACATTAACTCATGATTTTTAAGTCATTCTTTAGTTTTTGGTGAGTTTGACTCATGACTTTTTTTTTTTTTAATGTTTGCGATTGGCAATACTGTGAAAGTGACTTGAAAATGTCTGTTTCATCCCAGTTTAAGTCAGTTTCTAGGCTATTTTTAGACAAGTTCCAAAGGGGTAGCCCTGATATTCTAGGTCAGCAAAACAAACAAGGAGTCCTGTGGCTCTTTTAAAGATTAATACATTTATTTGTTGCATGAGCTTTCATGGGAGAAAAATCCCACTTTATCAGCTGACATCTGACAAAGTGTGATTTTTCTCCCATGAAACCTCATGTGATAAATAAATTTGTTAGTCTTTAAAAGTGCGCCAGCGGTTCCCAACCTTTTTTCAGGCTGGGGACCCCTTTTTAACAAAAAAAATCTTTGTGGCCCTCCTGGCTGATTATTGAATCTGGCCTTCACCACGGGGCCATTCGGCAAGCAGCACTGCCACCACCATTGCCCGTGCCACTGGGCAGCCAAGACGCAGCAGCTATGGCCCCCTGCACTTGCACCTGCTGGGGAGCTGCCACAGCCCCGTGCCCCTGCCAGGATCTGGCCCTGGGCGGGGAGAGGCAGCCCTGGCCAGGAGCATCAGGGCTGTAGCTGGATTCTGGCCCTGGTAGGGAAAGTCTCCATGGACCCCCTGCAACATGTCCTCGGACCTCTGGGGGTCCCTGCATCACAGGCTGGGAACCGCTGTGCTACAGCATTCCTTGTTCATTTAGGCTATTTGTAGTATGGCAACACCCTTATACCCCAGGCAATATAAAGGCACAGGTAGAGCCCTGCAAATCTGCAGATATCCACGGCTATCTGTATCAGCAAATGCAATGCATACATCCTCAGACCATTTCTTGTGGATGCAAATACATGAGGAACCACATATTTCTATCCATGCAGGGCTGTACACATAGAGCATTGCCTTGGATGTTTCCAGAAGTTAAATGATATAGTCCAAGTTTGGTGAACCACCAAAAGCAAGCAGCCTAAATGATGTAAAGTAATCTACTTTTTTTTCTACAATTGTTGTATTCAAGAGATTATAACAAAGTAAGAACATACATTAAAATGTGTACCCTAATTGGGGTCCTTCTAGTGAGTGGACATACAACATGTTAGTATGAGAGCTGAGTGGGTCTAACTTTTATTTAATTCTCTTTCTTTACATAGGAATCAGATACAGTGCTCCTATCTGCTAGTGTCTAAGCTATTATCTGCAAAAAACCAAGAACTTCAGGTGCTTAACTGTGATTCCAGGGGCTACTTAAACTTCAACTTCAAAATGTGAAATGGTGCCTCAGAGAGTAACCAGGCTTGTGGGGGTGGGAAGCGGGGCTGAGCAGAAGCTGGTGGGAAGAGTGAAAAGGCTGGCCTATGTCACCTTCCATGAGGTGGCACCATTTGTTACTGTTCAGGGAAAGGGCCTCAGGTCTCCTGTCTTAAGGTTGGAGCAGAAAGGGTTTACCTGCTGTTCAACCACTCCTGGCTGCAGGGCCTGTTAATTAATTCCCCAGCATCACTGGAGGGAAGAGTGGCTCTGAAGGACTCAGCTGCAAGAAGAGGGGTCTGGAGTGAGCTGTGCTAGCTCTGGGGGATGCTAGCTGGAGAAAGCCCAGAGGGACATTGATTTGGTTTTCAGAGATGGTGCAGTTATGGGGTCTTCAGTAGATCCCCCTGAAACTCAGGGAGGGGCCAGCTGGGCATGGATCTTAAAGGCACAGGATCTTGTTCTGGTTTCTTTATACGTACTGAAACCCACCTCTTTGAACCTGCAGAAAAAGCCCTGTGTGGTCTACTGCAGAGCAATGTTCCCTCTAATTACTTGTAGACTGTGTGCGCAAACAATTTATTTGTGTGCACAAAAACATTTCTTTGTGAGCCGCAATATTAGCATGATTGAATTTTTTTGTGCGCACTTTATTTTGTTGTGTGCACAGGTTTCATGACCTGTGTGCGTGCACACACGTGCACAGCTTAGAGGGAACAGTGCTGCAGAGCCCCTAGCTCTGAGCTGGGGTAGTTCCTGCTTTGAGCATTGGGAAGTGATCAACTGTCCCTGCCAACCTGTATGATTCCACCCGAGAGGGCTAGCTTTCAGTATATGTGCATGCATACCCTGCTCACCTCTGTGTGCTCTTGCACAGAGGGATCCCCACACTTCCACACCAAGTTAAAGCAGCCTAAGCCCCAGTTTAAATGGCACCAGGTCAACAGAAGAATTATTCCCATGAGCTCATGGCTTAACTGAGTACAGCACAGGTAGAGTCTACACAGAAATTGCCCTGCTGCAGTATCTGTATGGTAGCCAAACCCTGAACAAAGAGTATCAGGATGGAGCTGCACTGGAAATGAGACAAACCTGAATCTGAAATGCGGAAAATGTGTGGGGTTGTATCAGAGGAGGAAAGGGGCACAAAGTAGAGGAGATATGTCCCCAGTGGCAGACACTCATGGACTGTGGATCCTGACTTTCTGGACTGGACAAGCACAGCACAGACTGATCGTTGGGTAGGAACTATCTTACTGGATAGGATGGTGCCTTGTTCTTAAGTACTCCCTGTAGATGATTTCCTTTTACTTGTAACATTACCTTCAGGGGTGGCATGAGTCTCCTGGTTTTGGGGTGGAGGGGGTCCACCTGGTGCTTGGGAACTAGCTCCACCTCATCTCCTGAAGCCCCTCCCCTGCTCTACCCCAAGCCCTACCCCATCCCATGAGGCCCTTCTGTTTCTTCTGGGAAAGGGTAAAAAGGGGTAAGCAGGGACGGGGCTGAGGGTAGAGTGGGCAGTATGAAGAGGCAGAGTGGGACTTCTGGCGATGACAGCTCTTTGGGGAGGCTTAGCCTCCCCTGGCCTGTAACACCAGCCACCTCCGGTTACATTTCCAAATCTATCAACTTGCTTTTATTTGGATCATTCAGTCAAGCTCAGTTAAATAAATGTCTGTTCACTTTTGCTCATGACACCCCTAAGTGCATGTGCTAAGGTGAGTGGTGCACACAGGTGAAGCTTGCAAACTGGGGTGCATTGTTTCCCCAGAGGCTGTGGAGCTGGCAAAGTATGCTGTGGGCCTCCAGACGACAAGGGCTGGTGCACTGGCATGTAATGGGATGGGGGTAAATTGCTGGCCTGCAGAGGGAAAGAAGGGGGTTTGTGGAAGCCCAGAGTGGAGCACTTGTGTTGCCCACCGCTGGTAGTTTTGGGAAGAGTTCCCCCCATTGGGCACAGACAAGACTACTGGGTGTAAGCAGGGGGTAGTAATTCACCCTGCACACCTCCACTAATCCTGAAAAGTGTCCCAGTGGGAGACCTCTAGGAGTAACAGAAAGGATCTTGGCTGTGCCAGTGATCTTGCTGAAAGAGGTACAGAGGGAACCTGTCCTCTCCGCTGCCCACTTCTGTTTGGCCAGTGCTTCCTGCTGGTCTGTGGCCACATGGCTGCCTAGGTACTGGGCAAAAAAACAACTGAGAGTCTCTGGGCTGGGAGGCGCCTGGTACAGCTGAACTAGTAATGGCCTAGCAGAGCTTAGGGAACCTTGGCCTCTTGCCACTGCTGCCCCATGCCTCAGAGTCCCCGCCCAAGAGCAGCGTGTCCTGCTGGGCTTGGCAAACAAACTTCTGGAGCCTGCCTGTGTCTCGCTTGCCTGCCTTCTGTCCTATGGTAGCAGCATTGCCAGCAGACAGTGCACTTAGACCCTGCGGTGGGGGGGAATGCACTACCCAACCTGCTTTGCTGTGTGAAATCCCAGGAGCAACAGGCCCTGGGAGTCGCCAGGCAGTGAATGAAATCCCTGCAGCTTACAGCTCCTCCATGCATGACAACTCTGCCCCTGCCATGCCGCCCTATTCGCACCCAGCTCCCACAGGCCAGGGCTGCCCAGGAAGGCACCAAAGGGCAGTACCTTGATGATGGAATCAACATATGGCTTAGAGCCAAGGGGACTGGGCTAGGAAACTGGCTCGCCTTGCATGGCCAGCTAGGACTGCCACAGCTCACTGCAGCCTTGTCTGCCAGAGCGAGAGAGCAAGCTGGTAAAGGCCTGCAATGGTTGTGCAATTCTGTAAACACACAGAAACATGTGTGCACACACATGTCCCTTCCCGTGTGCACAATAGTGTGAGGGTGCAGTGGCACGGCTGGTATTCCTGACTTGCTGAGGAGTGGACCACTAATGTACTCAGGGGGCATTAAGATGCACATGGACCCTGTGACAAAATGGGGCAGCCACATGTTGCATACAGATTCCCCAGAGAAATCCCAACACAGACACGTCTCAAGACATATACCTTGCACACATGTGCACATGCTTGCACAGTGTCCAAACAATCACACCTACATACCCTGCAAGTGTGTACTGCAAATGTGTCTATCCAAGCATATAGCGTGTCTGCACACAACCGTGCACACAATACACAGGTGAATACACGCCCATCCATGCAGTCTGTGTGTGAGAGCATACACAGGTGTGTGGACATGCCTTCACCAGGCACACAAGCATACCCACTTGCACATTGGCTAAGTGTGCACAAGCATGACATCCATACAGACATCTTTTGCATGCAGCCCTGCCAGGCACGCACTGCACTGGCTGCCTCTAGCCTCTGGCCCCTGCTCGCTGACCCATGGAACCTCCATGTGCTTACTCAAGGTCCCAGTGGGGCAGTGTGCCCCCAACATCAACAGTCCTTCCAGAGGGAAGAGACCATTCATCCCAGGGGCATGCAGGCCCTGGGCACTGCCGTTTCACTCTGCCTGCAATCCCCCTTCCTCAGCCCATGGTGCAGCTCCCTTCTCACCCCCCGCCCCCCCAATTCTGCACTGCCCTGTCCTTTGCTGCTCAGCACCTCCTGGAGGAACAAAGAGAACCTTTGACCTCTCTGTTTCCCCCCCATCACACCCGGAGGGAGGGAGTGGGCAGGCAGCCATTTGCGGCTGGGCCCTGCTGTTTGAAGTCTCAAACAGGCTTGGCTGCTTAATTGCAGCTGGCGGTTTCCTGTTGCATGGAGGAATTTATAGAGCAGGGTGGTTGGCTTCCAGGGTAGGGGGCAAAGGAAATCGATGCTATTCCCAGCTGTACCTTGGCCACGCAGCCATTTAGGGCACCTGTAAAGAGGGCCATAAAGGGAGGCAGGAGGGAAAGAAAGGAGCAGGGCTCTGGCAGCAGACAGATGATGAGGGGGGGAAGACTCTGATTGGCGCCTGCATGCCAGGCCTGTGTGTTGTCTGCAGATGCAACCGTTGTGCCCTGCAGTCACAGACCCTGTCTGGTTTTTCCTTCCCAGCCCACGCAGGATCCCACCCTACAGCATGGCCCCTGCAGAGCTCTCTCTGGACTCTCTCCCAGCCACAGAGTATTGATGTCTGGGGGAGGTTGGTTCCCAGACTCACAGATCTCAGTGGCAGGCAGGGAGGCATTTCAGCCCACATTGGCCCGCATCAGAACTCCTTCAGAGATCAGGTGGGGTGGGAGAGGTAGAAGCAGGGGCTCAGGCCAAGCTCATCAACATAGACATAGCATACACTGGTACCCTTCCTCCTCATTCTGCCCCCTCCATGGAAGAGATGGGGGGAGACAAAGACTGGGAGGGGGCACTTAGCACAGCCTAGTAGTGGGGTTTGGGGTTATATTGGCCTCACCTTATTCTTGCTGCCCTTCCTCCCTTGGCTTATGGGGTGAGCATGTTCAGTTTATGGACAGAGTGACCCTTATTAGTGCCGGGCATCTCCAACCTAGTGATCCAAAAGGAGCAGCAGGCAGGCTGTGAGGAGCCTAGGTGGCCCAGAAGGTTGGAACCATCCCTGGTCAGCCCTTGACTTGGTCAGCAGTGACCAACAGCCACATTCCCACTGATGGCTCGTTGGCAGTGCCCATGCAGTCAGAGATCCAGAGGATTAGAAGGGCCCACAAGGTCAGATTGGGATGAAGCCTCTGCTTTCTTCAGATGGGATGAAGGCAACAAGGAGCCCTAGATCCAGCACAGGGCTGAGCCCCATGTGGTCTGCCCTGTTACTGTGACCTCAGCACCCCCATGGAGCTGGTGCAAAGCTGAATCTGGTCATGTCAAATCTCTACAGGCCAGCATTTTCTGTGCCAGTTTGAGGCTTAGAAATCTTTGATCTTGTCTACACAGAAGTATACTGACATTACTATGCCAATATAGCTACACTAGATTAGTTAAACTAAATTAGGACCCAGTGTGGGTGCTCTCATTTGGAATCCCAGTGACTTGATTTCAGTTTAGTGGAAGGGATATGTCTATATGACAAATGCTACAGGAGCAACTACACCATCGTACCACCGTGGTGCAGGCACTTACTGCAGTGAGGGAGGGCAGTTTCCCATCACTGTAATAAATCAACTTATCTGAGCAGCAGGAGCTAGGTCAACAGAAGAATCCTCCCATTCACCTAGCTGCATCTACATTGGGGTTAGGTCGACCTACATTTCAGGTATGGACCAGGCCTAGTTCACTTTGAAAGTAACTACACAGGTTAAGGCCACTTTTACTCTGAACAAGCAGGGTTCAATCTGGTTTAACTGATCCAGTTCAAATGCACGCTTTTTCATTCATCTGACTTGATGTTCCTGGGTATCCAAACCCTTTATCCTAAGGTAGTAACATGACTCTAGTAGCTGGGGGCTATCCTTGCCTCAGCACCGTTAACTAGTCATTTCGGCACCTGGGCACATTCTGCTTGGAACGCGCCCCTTACAATGATTGACGCCTGGAGCAAGTGGCACAGAACACACCCTTTGATAGAGTAGATCAACGGAGCTGCTCCAGGGTGCCCCAGGGCAAAGTCCCGTTTGCCCACCATACGTACAGCCCTGCTGTGCCTCCATCCGGCCTTGCAACAGCACTTTGGTGGCCTTGGTGCCTTTCTGAGCATGAAGGCTGGAAGCTGGCTGGGCCATACAAACCAAACTCTCCTCTGCCCCCTGGAGCCAGTCTCTCCAGGTCAGTGCTGAGGCAAGGTGGTAGGGGGATGCCAGTGCAGCACAAGCTCGTTGAACACCAACTGGAGGTGCAGAGCACGCTCACAGGGTCTGATTCTCCATAGCTCTACACCTGGGCTGCCCCCATGCAAGACAGGCGTCCAGTGCCTACAATAGCATACTTCAATGCAGACGTTAATGCAAACTGTCTAGCAGGAAGGGGACCATTCTGAATTATTATAGCTTCATCCCCGCTGTGCCAGGCTCTGTATAAACACGTCCCCCAAAGTGCTTCCCCCAGTGCACGGAAGGAGAGACTACACATCCTTCGCTGGTTTGGGGCCTAAATGCTCCCATTAAGCATGCACTCAGCTTGGAAACACACGTAGGCATTTGCTCCAGGAAATTCTTCCGGTATTTCTGGGGCCCCTGGAGAAATCGCAGGATGGGACATTACAAGTAGCAGAAATCACCCTACAGCCCTTGATGTTTGTTGTGTGTGCTGTCACAGCCTGAGGCATTCTGGGATCTCTGGGCTGGTCCAAAAGAAGATGGGAGTTGGGGGGCAGGTGTAAACTGAACCCAAAAAGTTACAGCTTAGGTAGACTAGATTCCTGCAAAAGACCCAGTCGGCACAAACCACCAGCCTTAACTCAGTTGCATTTCTGCTTTGCAGTTCTACATTCCTGGCCAGATCCTGCTCTCACGCACAGCAAACTGGATCTACTGTGACCCCACTGCAACACCCTGCAACAGGAAGCTGAATCTGATCCTCATTCTCCAGAGCCTGTCACTTCAGTATCTTTCACCTGATGAAATTTACTTACACAGGAATAAATGTATAAATCTATAAAAATGGAACTGGGCACGCAAGCATGGAAACTAGCCAGCGTTGGGCTGTCTACACACTTACTAGCACCAGTGTAAGTTAAACCTACTTAGCTAAGCCAATCTATATCCCTGTGTCCGCACTCTGATTTCAGCTGGATCAGCTTATTTCAGTTTAGCTTCCACCCATTCCTCTTAGCCTGAATGAAACTCGAGCAAGCCTTTAACTTGCATATGCACATAGGGGTTTTCACCAGTTGAACTGAACCAAAGAGCCATAACTACAGTGGGGCCAATGGGGCAAAGTTCTGGGCAGCGTGGAGCGGCTCAATAAAGCCGCTCTATCAAAGGACGGCTTTTGTGGTGCCGGCTCCAAGCTGATCAGAATGCACCCCAGGCGGCAAAACCAGCATTACAGTTCTGCTGAACCCATATAAAAAATCACACCCCCTAGTTAAATCACTGCAGCGCTGCATGCAGACGAGCGTGGCCTACAAACACCTGGGCTCTCCTCAGGTAGGATGAGCTGCTGGGCAATTCACTGGGCTGGGACTCAGGAGAGCAACATTCAGTTCCTAGGTCTGCTGCAGATTCCAAGAGGGAAAACCGATCTTCCTTGTTCTGTCTTAGAATCATAGAATCATAGGGTTGGAAGGGACCCCACGAGGT
>ML681963.1:45412537-45557570 GCA_007922195.1 Podocnemis expansa
TGTATTGGCCTTCCAGCAGATGTCAGGGTAATTGAAGTCCCCCATGATAGTCTTGTCTATTTAGGCTGCATGGTCTGTACAGCTCCTAGCACAGAGCCTTGATAGGCACTACTGTCCTATGGATAGCAATGGGAGTGCTATCAAGCACTCAACCAGCAGCAAAGCTGTCCCACTGGTGCTGGAATACAGGCACACGCCTTGACCTCGCTCTCATGTGGCCTGCTTGGAACGTGTGCCTGCCCTGCACTCACCAGGCACCCAGCCATCTATCCACACCTATGCCAAACAGGCTGTGGCTGGCGGGAGGGCTTGTGCTGGCTCCAGGTCCCTCTCTGCCTGCCCGCAGCAGTGTTAACGTCAACCTGCTACTGCCATCCCTGGCGCATGACTTAGGTCCAGAGAGCCCCTGACAGAGACAGGGACAAATCAAAGCAAGGGGTTGATTTAAGCAAGTGGAACCAGCCTGACTTCCACTCCAGCCCCAGGACCAGACTGCAGAGGAGCACTGCTCTTTGGGGGATTGATTTGATGTTAACAACAGGCCCACAGCCTGGGGCTGGGGGCTGGAGGCTGGCGCTGGGAAATCGAACGCGGTTAGCTGTCTTCCAAAAGGACACTGCAGGCTGCTGCTGCATGCTTCTATTCCCGCATCCCCAGGGGTGGACCTCACTCCTGATCAGACTTGTCGCAAGCTTCCTGTTTTCTCAGATTGCCTCTCCTTGTTCTGGGGGCACCCATTCTAACTTTCTGCCTTAGGCGGACCCTACACTCTGTTCCCCCAAGCACGGTGTACATTGGCTTTGCTATAGTACCCAGGAAGGCAGTAAGATCTAGCAGTTAGAGCAGCAGGGTTGGGACACAGGAGGGCCAAGTGCTATTCCTGCAGCAAGCCGCTTCCTATGCCTGTCTGCAAAGCAGGCTGTGGGTGCCAGGGAGGGAGATTGTCCCCCATAGCAGAGAGAGTGCTGGGGAGTTAATCTGTTAATATTTGCCAAGCTCTTTGAGGTCCTGCTGCACCTGTGTGAGCTCCTGATGGATGTGGGAAGCCCTCATCCCCATCCCTGGATGTGACACTGCCTGACTCCAGGCATCCTGTTTGCTCCCTGCTCCATGTCATCATCCCAAACCCACCACTACTTCTTTGAAGTGTTTTATTCCAAGGTACCAGGAGTTAAAATAGGCCAGAATGCACTGGAATGGCATTCTGGGGCCCACTATTTTTAAGGGCCCAGCATTCCAGGGCCCCTAAAAATAGAAAATGGAGCCAGAACACTGTGTTCCAGGTCCCACCATTTAGAATAGGGTGCCCCAGAAAGGAGCGTGCCAGTTCCATTTTCTACTTTTAGGGGCCCCGGAACGCTGAGCCCCTAAAAATAGTAGGCCTCAGAACGCCATTCCAGCACATTCCAGCAGGGCAGGGGAGAGTGGGGATGCATTTCAGCCACCCCAGCCCCCCTGCACATGCACAGGCTGTGTGAGAGGCAGAAACCTCAAAGCGCAGCCTGCAGGGAGGGGAGTTAGGGGTGATTCTTCACCACCCCCAGCGCACAGCTGCCAGCAGGAACGTCGCTGCCCTGGGGCAGGACCCGGCACACTGGCTCAGGCCACGCCCCCTGGCTGTGGGCCATGCCCCCAGCCCCGATTCTGCACTGGGGCCCAACCTGGCCTCAGGTGCCTGCTGCCACCAGCCTGGCCCCGGATCTCTGGACGGGGACAAGGCAGGGAGCGGCAGCTGCAGTCGCAGGCAACCCAGCCTAGGACTGGGCCAGAAGCGGTTGCCACCACCACGGGCGGCTGGGCCCCGGATCTCCGGCCGGAGAGGCAGGGGCTGCGCCAGGACTTGGGGCACTGGCCCTGGAATTTGGGGCACGAGCCCCATGTGCCAGGCTCCAGTGACACCCGTGGCTGCCGGTGAGTGTTGGAGTGGCCTGGCTGTGCTCCCCTTTGGGAGCAGACAGCTCGCACTGAGGGGGCACTCTGTCTCCGTTGTGAGGCTCCTGAGCTGGGATTGGGTATTGGGAGGAGGGTGTGGATTTTGGGGGTGGATATTGGGGGCAGAGTGTGGATTTTGGGGGCTGGGTATTGGGGGTAGGGTGTGGATTGGGGGGATATTGGGGGCTATGGGAATATTGGGGAAAGGGGAGTGGGTATTGGGGGCTGGAGCTGGGTATTTGGGGCAGGATGTGGATTTTGGGGGTGAGTATTGGAGGCAGGGGGAATATTGGGGCCAGGGGAGTGGATATTGGGGGCATGATGTAGATTTTGAGGGTGGGTATTGGGGGCTGAGGGAATATTGGAGACAGGGGAATGGATATTGGGGGCAGTAGTTGGGGTTGAAGGCAGGTATTTCAGGGGCATTAGCTAGGGTGGGTGAAGGGTGCCCAGGCCTACATGAAGGGGGCCTGGACCCCCATGAAGGGGGCCTGGAAATTTAGGAGGTTGCCAGAGCTCCCCCAGATTATACTTTAACCCCTGCAACGTACCCTGGTGTAGGATCTCTCCTTTGCTTTGTGTGAGTTCTGGTCTCCCCAGTTATTTCCAGAGGTCCAGTCCCCTGTCCCCCACCCTGTTGCACGTCCCTGAGTGATATTGATGAAAAAGGCACCACAAGCTCTGTAGAAGTTGTAACGGCTGTGCCCGGGAAGCCCATCTTCCTCTGCCTCCCACCACCACTCACCATATGGCTGCTCATCTGATTAATTCTCCCCTTGATCTTGCCGGTGAGTCACCTTTCTCTTGTATAAGAAGGAAGGAGTCTTGTGGCACTTAAAGACTAACAAATTTATTTATCACATGAGCTTTCGTGGGAGGAAAATCCCACTTCATCAGACGCTTTAACTCCTTGCTTCTTTTGCTGGACTAGACTAACATGGCTGTCCCTTTGGAACTTTCTCTGGTTTGTCTTGCCTTTGTGAAGAAGGCTCCCATCTACACTAGGGAAAGCAAGTCCTCTACTCACTGCCTGTCTCAGACCTGGGGGAGGAGGAGCTGTGCCTTTAAGGGCTGAGCTTCCCAGCCATCTGAGTGTGGGTAGGCCCAGGTTGTGAGGCAGCATGTGCAGCTCGTTGGAAGTGGGTGCAGAAAGAGGCAGTTTTCTGGCCACACCAAGGATCTATCTACACAGAGTTCAAAGACTCATGGCTGGCCTGAGACAGTTGAACTGGGGTCAGGCTCCAGGGTGGAAAAATCACTGTGCAGAGTAGATACTGGGATGTAGCCTGAGTCAGCTGGCCCCAGGCTGGCTACAGCTGTTACATGAGTGTGTTAGCATTGTGTAGACAGGTCCTGAGTTAGGATCAAACACCATCGTATGCAGCCCTTAGTGCATCTGTGGCTGACACGGGGGTACCACTATCACCAATGGAATTGCATGTGCTTCCTGCAGAGCTGTCCGGAGTGCCAGACTGAGCCATCCTCAGCAGTGCTAGCCTGAACAGGAACCACTGGCTTAACTGTACCACCCAATGGTACAAATGGTCCTCCATGATGCACCAGTCACTATGGAGGCAGCCTGTTGAAATCCCCCAGTGCTTCTGGTCCAGGCAGGACCCAGGGAACCAAGCCACTGACATGCATGGCACTGGTGTGGCTGTGGAGTAAAGTAGTGTGGCTGGTGTGGATGTGCTGTTCTGTGGGTGTTATGAGGGGCCTATGCTTCCTTGTGTCATAGTGTGTGCAGGGATTAAAGTATGCTGGAACACCCCAGCCAACAAATCTGGTGGGCCAGAGTTCCTGGGCCAGATTCCAGAACCTAGAAAAATCAGACCCACACATGCATGAAGGGGGCCCGAACAATACAGGAAGGGGGCCCACAGATTAGGAAGGATCTGGGGCCCTTCAAATTATACATTAACCAGTGAATGTGTATGGACCGTGGCCACTATGGGGTTAACAGATGGGTGAGGGCAAAGGCTCTCTCTCTCTGCAGCTGTGACTAATTGTGGGACCAGCTCTCCCTAAGAGGATAAGAAGCTGGGTTGGGGGGATGGAGAAGGCCCTGTAAAGTAGCAGCCTGGTAAGAAGGGGGTTTAAGGCGTTAGCTGAGAAAGTGAGTCTGTAAAATGACTTATGTGAGGGGAGTATTCAGGGAGAAGGAGGAGTCTGCTCCTAGCTGCTCAATGCAGGGTCCCTGGGCTGGGAGCCAGAGGCCTGTCTGGGGTTCCCTGCCCTTGCTAGTGGAGGAGGGGAGTAAAATGTCATGGTGCAAAGGAAGCAGGACTGTCCAGTGGATGGGGCTGTTGGTTTTCTGCTGGGGTCGCTGGGGTCACTGGGCTCTATATGGCCCCAGAAAGGGAGACACAATCAACAACCTGGGGGGAGTCTGTAGAAGCATGAATCTCACTGCTGGCAGGGAGGGGGTGGGGGGGACTGAAGCAGAGTCCCTGATGTCATGTGCAGCTGTGAAAGAGCCCTGGCTGGCAAAAGGAAACCTAGCTGCCCCTTTAATTAGCCATTGTGCAGGTGGCCAGCTGCTGCCCGCAGGAAGGGATGTGGCCCTGGATGAGAATGGGTGCAAATAAGTACCTCCCCAAAAGAAGGCTCGAAAAGCATGAGCCAGGCCCAAAGTGTGCCCCACGGACTAACCACCCAACACTGCAGGGAGAATGGTCTTGCCTTTTTTCTGAAGCCACCAGCACCCACCACTGCCAGCTGGACCTCTGAGCTGGTGAAGCCTCTGTGCCAAAGGCTCTCCAGACATGGGGGGCTCTAGGCAAGCATCCCCAGAGGAGAGAGGTTCCCACTGTAAAGACAAAGCTCAACTTTACCCCAATCCGTAAAGACAAAGCTCAACTTTACCCCAATCCAGGGGGCCAGGAGAGGTCTGTCAGGCTCACATGCTCCATGAACCTGTACTAAAGCTGTGTCCACACTTGAAGTCGGGGGGAGGGTGTGATTTCCAGCTCTTGGAGATGTCTAGCGCTCACAGAGCAAGTGGTCAAAAAACAGCAGTGTAGCTGTGGTAACAAGTCACTTTCAGTGGGACACAGGGCATGTACTCAGGCCACTAGCCCCTAGTGCTGTTCAGACCACTGCCTGTGCTACTGCAAGGGGAGCTGCGCGCGAGTACATCTCCATGAGCTGGGAATTGCACCCCTAGTTCCTCCAAATGTGGACAGAGCCAATGAGCAGCTATTGGATCTAAGCCAGTGCTCCTCCATGAGCTCCCACCCTTTTTCTTTGCTGCTTGCTGCCAAACACTTCAGCCCCTGCCCCACAAACACAGAGTGCTGGAGGTGGGGAGGAAGGTGAATGGAGCATAGGAAACACCTGATATTTAAAAAGCATCTGGCTCTTTGAGAGAGACCTAATCAGGCACCGCCAGGGAACCAACTAAAACATACAAGGCCTCTTCCCCTTCCATCTCCCATAGGGAGGGGGGAAAAAAGCCCTTTCCCTGAAAACTGTTTTCCATGAGGTTGCATGGATGCCAAAAAGCATCCACTGTTGGGGTCATGTTTAGAGGGGTCTTTTCCCATCATAGTTTCTCCTGCTTGCCCTTTAAACTGTGGGTGGGGGTGGTTGGGGGAAGGCACAGCTAGCTGCTCTCACTGCAGCAAGTCATGTGTCCCTTCCTCCCGTGGGTGTGACCTCTCTTTTCCCCTTCCCCTTCTCCCAAGGGCATGCCATTGCCTTCACCTTACCCTGCCTTCACTGACACCTAGCTGATCTCCCTGTGAACCAGGGCCAAGAGGCAGTGTTACTTGCTGGCACCTAGTTACCAGGCAGAATGAGAGACGGACAGATTTCCAAGTGCTCAGCTGCTGGCTTTTCAGCTTTTACATCATTTGACCCTAAATTGCGAGGGTCCCAAAGAGAGCAATGACACTACCTGAGGGGCCAAAGGAAGCCAAGGGGGCAGATGAGAAGGAATAAATACTGCAGCACCGAACAGTGATGGTGGAAAGGAAGCAAAGATGGTGAAAACCAGGAGAGGGTGGAACCTCTTAGGGCTCTTAGGCCATGTCTACGCTAGAAAATTGTTCCGTAATAAGTCTGTGCTACAATAAATGTGTTGCATTGATAGTGCAATTGCACGTTCACACTGCGTTCCTTGTAACTCAAATGAGTGTCCACACGGTTCTTCGCATTTTTGCAAGAAAGAGCACTGAATTGTGGGCATCCATCCTACTGTGCCACTCCTCAGCTCCCAGCACTGGGAATCCTGGGTAGGAGGAGAGGACCTCTGAGCACTGTGAGTAAATTTACAAGTTCCCCTGGGATGCTGTGTTTCCTTGTTGTCATTCACTGTAGCTACTAGCAACTCGTGCCCTTTTTCAACATTGCCCCAGGAAAAAATTCAAAAGTTCCCAGGAGTCACAGGAGGGAGGGGCTAGTCATGTCAGTGCAGTGGAGCCCAAGCAGAAGACCAGAGGTGGTGAGGCTTGGAATTCTGGGACATTTCTGGAGGCCACTTATTGCAGAAGAAAATTCTGTCAGCGTTCACACACACTTTATAGCTCAGGAACTGTTCCACAGTCGTCGTTATGACTGTCGCACAGGTGGTATTATTGTTCTGGTATAACAGGGCACTTGTAACGCAACAAGGAGCATTCACGTATGCATGGTGGGCTTGTTTTTCCATAATAAAATAATTTATTCCACAATAACGCTCTAGTGTGTAAAAGGTCTTAGGACGCTCCAAGGAATGAAAGAATGCTAGGGACTGGGCTGACCTTTGCGGAAGATCAGTAACAAGAGTTGGTCTCTGGAGGCCCCTTCACATGGGAAATGGAAACCATGGTGGATAAAGCATTAGGAAAAATCCCAAAAGAAGTGCTCCTGCTTTGCCCCTGGGGAAAAGGACTGGGAAGGTGGAGGAGGTCTGGGTTGCTCATGCTCATGTCCATGATATTAGGATTTAGCTTCTTGCTGTGCCCTGGAAGTGGGTGAGTGTTATAAATGTGATATGTAGAGATCCCAACAGAGCAGGGCTTTGCAGTGCTAGGGGCTGCTACTGGACATATGATGTCTCAGTGCCATGGCAGAGGGTGAGAGAAGAGAGGTGATGTTTCCAGTGCACAGGTGGGGAACTGAGCACCAAAGCAGTTCAGTGACTTGCCAGGGCCACACAGGGGAGGCTGGGACAGAGTCAAAAATTCAGCTTCTGGCTCATCTGTGTTTAGCTCAATGCTTTAACCCCAAGGCCGTCCTCCTCTCTGCACCAGTTAATCTGGTATGAAGCCTGCTTCCCCTACCCAGAGGGGCTTTCAACCCTTGCTTTAATTCCTTTCCTGGGTATTGCTGGTGTATCAAAGAGGAGAACTTACTCCAGAGGTGTAATTTGGGCTAAAGTCAGACTAGGAGGGCAATACTGTCTGTACTTAGGTCTCTAATCCCTCCTCGAGGCCTGGCCCCCTCCCCTGATCACCAAATAGCTGTGCAGAGAGAGTCTCTCTGGGGTCCCTCCTGCATGCACTGTCAGGCCACCAAAGACAGCATCTGTGAGAGATTTAGAGACCTTTTCATGTCAAGACTGTTTCTTTTCTGGCAGAGGAAGATAGAAAGGGAAGGACAGTTGGTGGAAGAAAATGGGGGGGGGGGACAGACAGTGGAGGAACAGGGGAAAACAAAAAAGGGTCTCATTGAAGAGATGAATGAACGTGGCCAGTCTGGCTCCCTGGCTTGTTTTTTCTCTTCCAGTGAGGTGGCAGGCTTAATTCACCCGACCTCCAGCTCTGGCTCTGGCGTGAGGGGGCGGGGAAGGGAGGCTATTTTTGGCCTGATCTTTGCTTCCTGGGATCTGTAGTCTGGTGCGGGTCTGAGCTGGGGACAATGTTGGCTGCCTGGCTAATGCAGACACCCTGTCTGTTCCTGGCTCCCTGGAGGAGGCTGTCCGTGCAATGCTTGTTTGTGTCTTGTTTACCCAACCCCACCCCACACCCTTGGCTGGCTGTTCTGTCTGTATTTCTCTCTGCTTGCTCCAGCCTCAGCCCCCAGGCCAGGCTGACTAGTTGACGGGGCTCTGGCTGGCTGGCGGTGGGCTCAGAATCAGGCCAGATCACCGATGGCAGTGCTTCCTAATAAGAGGGCCCTGGAGCTGCCTTTACCCCTCTCTGGAAGTTGGGCTGTGGAAGAGGGGTTGGGTTCGCTACTTCTGCAAGCTAAGGGGCTTACTCTGGCAGTTCACAGGTTTGCAGCTTCTTCCTTTAGCTCGGAAGAGTCCCAAGTTCAGCCCCCCAAACCAATGGCCCCAGTGGGCTTGATGTTGTCAGTGATAGCTCTCCAGGAAGAGGGAGTGAAGTGGAGCTACTGAGGCGAGGCAGTTGCCCTTCTTCTTGATTGCCTGCCCACTTGGTCCCAGGGAACAGGCTGGCATCTCTTATTTCCTAAAACTGTGACCTGGCTTATCCAAGCCTGACACACATGGTGGAGGGGGGGCTGTGCCCAGCATCGAGTTCTTTCCCCCAATCCACCAACTTGGTCCAGGGACGGCCGGGGTGATTGGTCCATGGTTTGGCTCCCATCTAGCTTTGCTGTCGCCAAGGCCAGGTGAGAGGTGCAAAGCTGGGAAACCAGGCTGGGCTGGGAGGTGTATCCTGGGAATTCTGTGCTGAGGCTGCTGGACACAGCCAGACCCTGTAGTTCTCTGGCTCCCGGATGAAGAGCTGCACTGCTTGGTGCCACTCAGTGCCTGGTGTGGCCACTGTACTCAGGGGCGGAGCTGCTGGGGACAGACGCCCTTAAGAATCCCTTTGTGCAAGGACCCCCTGAAATCTGTCCCTCGCCCCTCTGTAGTCCACATTGATACCGTTATTATAGAAAGGCCTCCTCCCCCTCTTCCTCATATCTGGCCACCCACCCCATGACTCTGACTTCTGGGTTTTTTCCCTTGACTCACTGGGGAGGGCGGGGAATGGATCTTGGGCTAGTCACGTTTTAAAGGAATTATATGCCTAAATCCTAATGGAATCAACAGGAGTTAGGTGCCTACATCTCTTTGGACCTTTGTAATTCTCCTGAGCCTTGGTTCTCCACCTGTAAAATGGGACCATGCCCATCCCCCAGGGAGCTGGGAGGCTAGATTCAGTGCTGGATGCAAAGTGCTTTGGGATCCTAGGATGGATGTTGCCATGGATGCCCTGGGTGTCACCACTGGCCTGCAGGAAAGAGGAGCCAGGGCCTGATTGGGTCCGAGCCTAGCAGGTGCTGCTGCAGTTGGCTGCACTCTGTGCTGCCAGCAAGACCCACACTCACAGGTCTCATGCCATGGGACTTCTGCTGAGGCCTGATGATCTCTTGCCACAGTCTCAGGGTAACCATCCTCAGCTCCAGGGCTCCTTATTGATTAAAGAGTCCCTCAGCTCCTCTCTGCACCTGAAAGTTCCTGGGACCAACTGCTGCTGCCAGCGCCAGGACTTAATGAACAGGGCAGGGGACTCCAGAAAGCAGGTGCTTGCTGAATCTCCTTCCCAGTTACAGATACCAGCCCCCATGGGCTGTTGCATGAGCTCTCCCAGGGCACTGCCCTCCTGGGAGGATAGGTTGCAGGGTAGGGCAGCTATGAAAATGCAACACAGAGGGGCAGTTGGGGGGGGTGATTTACAGCTCCCTCTCTATTATTTATGAGCTGCTGGACAGACCTGCCTCACAGATCTTGCAATGCTAACAGCCAGTGGGGAAACTGAGGCACAGACTTGCCCCAAGGTCAGCTGTCCTGTTTGCTGGGCACTAGACTGTCCTGTCGATGGAGCAGAGAGCCTGATGGAGGATGGTGGGGGTGAGAAAGAGTACCATGGACTGGAAGAACATGCCACAGATCTCACGCTTAAGCTCTTGATTTCCCTTCTGCTTTCATTAAAGTGTCATCTGCCGCAGCGCCGTGCTTGGGAAAGGAGGTCTGATAATGAGCCTCGGAAGCTGAGTCCCAGGTCTGGCTCTGTGTGCATGGCTCATCCTGTGTCTGCGAGGCTGTCACCGCATCACGCTGGGGATTAGTCACTCAGCACAGCCGGGAGGCACTGGGGCACTTGCTTGCCTCATTGATACCAAGGGGGGCCAACCCCCGGTGCAGGGACTGAAGTGAGTAGTCTTTGCTGGGGTATGGGAAGGTGCAGGGCCCTGGCTGGAAGCCCCACCAGCGTGGAGCCAGGTAACACAGCTACTGCATTAGACGGAGACTCCTGAGCAAGGTGTATGTCTGAGTGTCCCTGATCCCCTCTGCCCTACTTTCTACCCCCCAGATCTGTCCCAGCAGGGAGTAGCCACCTGATGAGAGGAATGTCCCCTTCCCAAGGGACAGCATGACACTCTTACTGGTAGTTGGCTGCGTTTGTTTTCCCTTCAAATCTCCTTGTAGGCAGGATTCTGTGCTAGCTGGGGCAAAGAGCCCTGCCAGATCACAAGTGTTTTCAGTTCAACTCCCCTTCCCTGGTTAAGGTTGCCCCCTGGTGAGCAGAGGGGGCCTGAAGCGTGCAAGCTAGGGGTGTGGTGGGGGTCTTGAGAGAAACTCCAGGTGCAGCAATTTGGTGAGGAGTCTGCAATCGCTGACCTGCTGCTGGAGGGCTTGCTCACAGGCCATGCTGGGAGGAGCACAGGGCCTCTAACTCCCTTGGGATGGGGGCATCAGTCTTTGCTGCCAGGCCCAGCAGCCTGTTCCACCCACTTCCCACTGGGCAGGCATTGGTTTGAGACAGGCTTAGGCTAGCAAATGAGACAAGCAGGAAAAGGAAGTTTTTCCTGGCACCAAGCAGGTGGCAGTCGTAATGCCTCCCCTGGGGGGATGGATAGATTGGAGCAAAGAGAGCAGGGATTGGACTACAAGAGCACAAACGGTGAGGCCCAGTGTGTTGTGTTCTGCTGGTGCCGTGTTTTACCAGCACCAATGGGCTTTGGAGCAGGCGTGACCTTCCATGCCAGCCTCCCTTTCGGAGGTCCAGCCTGCAAGTCCATCCACCCCTCTGCGGGCCCTCCAGGAGCGGGTGCCTGCATGCCCCTCACACCCAGAGAAATGCAGACGAGGCAGGCGTGGCGGTCAGCGCTATGCAGCGTGCTCCTGCTGGGACAGCTGGGAGCGAGCTGTGATGGAACTCACTCTGCTGTGACATACGCAGGCAACAATGTGATCTGCAAAAGCAGACTTGGTCAGAGGGCAGAAATAACCCGCTCCCATGGGAGCAGGCGGCTGAGGGGCGGAGGTGTCAGTTGACTGGGGACTCTGCAGATTTTGATTCAGCCCTGCTGGAAAGTGGCTCATCTTGGCAGAGGCTCAGAGAAAGCAGGGTGCATGTATAACATACACGGTGGGGTCACCACTGGAAAGGCAGAGGCCCCCAATGGCAGGTTTAAAATGCATTATCCCTTCAGCTCTGCTCCAGCTTCGTGCTGTGTTTCATGCTGCGTTTGATCAATTACCTGCTCTTCTGGGAAAGCGGCAGGTCTGGGGGGGTTGTACTGCAGTGCAGGCGCTGGACATCTTCCCTTCCTTCCCAGCTAGACTCTCCCAGAGAAGAGCTGGCAAAAACAAGCCCTCACTGCCTGTCTGCGTTGCAGCAGCACCAAGCCCTCCACATCACTGGCATCAGGTCTGAGGTGTAGTTGAGGTGGTATGTTCACCTTGGGAGGGACAGTCCCTGCTCCCTACCTAAAGGGCCAGCAGGGGCCCAAGGTGTGAGAAGGAAATTGTTCTTATTCTCATTTTACAAGGGGGAAACCGAGCCCAGTGACTTGGCAAGGGTCACTCGCACAAAGTCTGAGCCAAAGCTGGGATTTGAGCCTAGAATGCCTGAGTCACCCCCACCCCTTTGCTGTGCTTTAACTACTAGGTCATACTCTTTCTCCTGGCACAAATGCGCTTTTCAGCGGCTGCTGCTCACCGACGTGCAGCCCATGGCTGTAGCCCAGCTCCCTATGGCGGTGGGTGCAGCGCCCCAGGGTTTAGAGGTAAATAGGGCTTGTCGGCTCAGTGGAGGGATTTGCACGTTAAGGAGCTGATGAATTATTGAAAAGCCTCTGTGATGCTTTGCTTGCTGTTTCCTCCAAACCCCATTAGCGTGTGTGTGTGGGTACAAGATACATGGGGTAGGACCCGGAAGGGAGGGGAGCCCTGACTCTTCCTTTCCCCATCGCCACGCCACTGGGGGTTGGGTCCTTCTTTCATGACTGTGAAGGCTTTGAATTGGGCTTTGGGGCAGGGGATAGGGATTTGCCCTCCTGCCAAGGTTGATGGTTGCTCTCCAAGACCCACCCCTTGGCATGTGATCACATCTATAATAATGTCACATTTGGAACTCCCCACTGGGAAGCATCAGCTGGCCAAGGCCTTTTATTTTAAGGTGCCCTGTGTGTTACACAATGCAGCATTAGAGAAAGCAGCTAGAGAAAGGGCAACACAAGTGGTTAGAGTTGTAGGATTGAACCCTAGTGAAGGAGTGGGCCTATCAGGTTTAGAGAAGGGACCAATGAGCAGGGGTAATGTATCCTATGGAGAAGGTAACCCAGAAACTCCTATTTACCCTCTCAGGATGCAGGAGCAAGGAGATGTCCAATGACACATTTGTTGACTTTTTGTCTGATACAAAGAAATTGTTTTTACATGATTAGCTTGAGGAACTCCCAGCCACATGATAATGCTGAGCATGGAATTTAGGTTTCAGAAAAAGATTAACCATTTCTCCAGATGAATACAGCTGCATTTACATTAGCAAGGGTAAAATATGTAAGGTGCAAGCCCTCATGCTTCAGGGTATGAACTTTGGGCTGGGGTCAGGAAGAAACTTCTGGGAACAAGTTGTTTTATAGCTGTTTATAAATGGGGGGGTCCCTCTGATGCAGCTGGAAATCAGTCACTGTGGGGTGGGATACTGGCCTCAGTGAATCATTGATTTCAGCTGAAAGGTTAACTCCTGTGGTCCTATAATAGGATCTCATGGAGCTCCTCTTTCTGCCTCCTCTCCCCTCCACACGAAACCACCAGAAAGGCCTTGAAACATCTGCTTTTTAATGTCCTAAAATCTTTTTATTCTGCTGTCACCCAACAGAGTTTCCTTATGTGTGTCCTGGCTCAGGCACAAGTGCTATCTGCATGTGCCCTGCCTTTACTGACTTCTGGGTGGAGCAAGAGGAGCTCTTTCCCCGATCCAGAAAGCCCAAGGGAGAAAGGAGCAAAGCCAGGGCCTTCCCCACACAGAATTGATAAAAAGCCAACCGGCCCAATTCAGAACCTGCGCCACTCTCTAGTGCTCAGCGGCTCCTGTTTTATACCAGCATGACATGCGAGCATCAGGCCCTTCCATCCCCGCCTGTCGCGCATATGTTCTCACAGACGCACTCAGCTTTCTCGCACACCCACAGTCAGTGCTTAGAGATGTTAGGCACGTTGATAGCACATACTGGGTGAATCCATGCCCCTCTGTGACACCCAGAGGCCAGCGATGCCTCCAGATATCCAGATCTGGACGTTGGGAGGATTGAGTTACCATGGACCTCGCGGGAATTGAATCAAGCCAACCACAGCAATTTCCTGCTTCTCAGACTTGTTGGCTTCTGCAAACGTCTACAATAATTTGGTTAAAATCCTGGCCCCTCAGCTGATTATTGTTGCTATAGAACCCTCCCCGTGCCCCTGAACCCACCCGCCCCTGTCCAAAGAAACCTGGATCCTTTGCTGTTCTGGCCCCACTCAGGGTCAGCTGTGAGGGAGGGTTCACAAAAGAGTTTTGCAGATGCTTTGCTGCAAATGAGGTGTGGCTTTTGGGGGGCCACTTCTGCAAGCCTGTCTGTAACTAAAATAAGATAAATACAGCATGTATGGATAATTAGCCTTGTGCGTGTGTTCTTACCTCGGTATCACACAAATGGTGGAGCATGGCTGTACGGCTAGGCCACAAGATGGTCCAGTCCAATTTCTAGTCACTTTACGTTCAGGTTTCCAGGTGGAAGGATCCCTGCAGCGCCGTTAAAGAGGAAACTAAAATACTGGATCTTACGCAAAAGTTCTGCGTGCGACTGACCTGTACTCAAAGCCAGGAGCAGCAAAGGGCTGGCCAACCAAAGCAGCCACCAGGTGGCAACGTAGCCCTGTGCAGAGGCTGCTGACACAGCAGTAGTCTGGAAGAGAGGGCTGTGATGAGTTGAGCGCCTATTGGCCCCTTGTGCATCTCAGAGGTATGGGATGCTGGGGGAGGGTACTGCAGAAAGTTGGGCATGTCCCTCTTTGCAGAGTCGGTGTTGGTGTGTACTTGTGTGAGTTGTCCCCTGCCACAGATGGAAGCACCAGAGGCCCAATCTTGACAAGTGACCATAATCTGTGACCTCAGCCTGCCTGAGACCTTAGCAACTCAACACACACAGAATCCAGAGCCCTGAGGTGTTTGGCTAGGCAGTCACAAAGGCATTGCCAAATTTCTGTCTTGCAGGGAATGATCCAATCTAGGTGCCACCTGATGGGTCTATTTGACACAGCCAAAATGGAGCCTGACTCTGTCCAACACAGGCTCTTGTTCTGCAGCCCGCAGCTCCCCCTTTTCTCTAGAGCAAGGCAAACCCGGACTCCAAACCCAAAGAGCTGCGCCTTTGGCTCTGTGTCTGAAAGGCATGGCTTTGATGCTGTTCGAGGGGAGTGGAGGAGGTGAGAAGATGGAGTAGGCTGAGGGCTGCATGGTGGCCATTTGGTGTAAGTAGGAGTGCTGGCTTAAAAGCCAAAGTGGATTATCAGGACAGACACCCACACAGGAGTGTCACTTGAGTGGGAGTTGGATTCTGCTTTGCCCTTTTGACTATCATTTCACAGCAGGGAGCTGAAAGCAGTAGTAGCTCTGGATGTGGTTGTTGGAAGTGGCTCTGATCTTGTCCAGCACCTTTGGCTGGGTGAGCTCCATACATGTATGAATTAATGAACGTGGCTCTGGCTGGCCAATGCTATTATCCCCCTTTTGTATATGGCAACTGGGACACCAAGAGGTGACATGACTTGCCTGAGGTTGTACAGCAAGTTGGTGGCAGAGTTGAGATAGAACCCAGGAGTCCTGACATGGAGTCATCTTATGCTCTAAGCAGGATCTCCTGCTTTAACCACGTGTGTCTGTAGGTCTAAGCTGAAAGTCATTACACAATGAAATTCAATCCAGGGGTTTGGGGATAGAATAAGCTCAAGCGGTTTCTACAGATTCTCAGGCCCCGTGTATTGAGTTACAGCCTTAGGAATGGCTCTGAGCCATGCATTGTTATTCACAATTTGTTAGGCACACATGTACACCAGGATAAATATTCAGCTAGGATCAATTGCTTCTGGAACAGAGACCTGTGCAGGTGGTGTTAGCAGAGCAGGGCCTCCAGAGGTTGGACTCTGGGCCTGGTTATAAACGTGACTCCATCCTGCTTTGCTAGCTACCGCCAGCACCCCATGTGATGTGCATGTATGTAGCCCTGTGGTTGTGAGCATGTGCGTGTTGGCAGAAAGCAGGGGAGGAAAGATGAGGGCCTGTCAAAGTCAAGGGGAGTTTTGATACTAGTTTCAACCTTGAGCTGGGCCAAGCCCCCAGTCTGTGGCCTGCCCTGCCTCGCTCCCTTTGACCTGGCAGCACTGGGAGAAGCTTTGGGGCAGGTTGACATACATATTCTGCGATGACTATAGAGGTTCACGTCAAACTCGACGAAGGACTTTGACAGTTTTAAGCATCTCTTTGATTAATCTGTGATCCATAAATGATTATGATTAAATTAATAAATCTTTTACATTTAAACCCATTCTGCTTGGAAGGTAATGTTTTCTGTACCATCTTCCTCCCTCCTGGTGTGTGTGTGTGTGTGTGCGCGCGCGCACCTGCTCCTTTTCTTTGCCTCCAATGTGTGCTAAGCACACAACTCTACTGTGGTGTGTGTGCACATAGGCACTCACAGAAGCAATATTAACATCAAGCAAAATTGGAGCTATCAGAGCAGGTGGATTTTGGTCAGTTACTAAAAATAGCAGAAAATTCCAGGCTGACTTCAGGGGCTAAATGATAAAAACAGCCTCTACGCGTGCTCTCTCAAACAGCCCAACTTCTGTGCATGTGCAAATCCCATCAATCCAGGTGCAGTGTGCCCATCCGTCTGGCATCCATAAATTCGAATACCATGGTGTGCTCTGCGTCATCAGCTCACCTACCAGTCCCAGGGAGACCCACTGAAGTCTCTGAAATCAATGGTGTGAATGAAGTGAATAGGACTTAGTCCTAAGTGTTTGTTGATATCCGAACGTTAATTATAATTGAATATACAATAAGCACCAGAGGGGTGTACGTGTGGGTGATATATCCCGGTGGTACATTCTTCTGTTTCATCTGCACCTCTGTGGTATTTCATTGATGACTCACGTGTTATTAAAATTCCAGTGCTATTCACAATCCCCTGGAGTTAACCCTTCACTCAGCACTCAGGAAAATAAAATGTCATAACAAACATCAGTCATATTATGTATTTTAATTGCATTGCATCTAGGTGCGTCTGTGAAATTAACGTTGCTTGAGTGCTTTGAGATCCCGAGCAGGAAGGCCATAGAGAGACACAAATCGTTATTTAGATGAGAAGAGGCAGCAAGGTTCAGTGGACAGGACGCCAGATGGAGGGTCAGGGGATGTGGATTCTATTCCCATCTCTGCCACTGACCTGCTCTGTGACCTACAGTAAATCATTTCCTTGCTCAATGCTTCTGTTTCCCTTCCTGTTTTTATTGCCGTCTCTTGGAGGCCAGGCCTGTCTGTTACTATGTGTCCATACAGCACCTAGCATGATAAGCTGCCAATCTTGACTGAGATTTCTAGGCGTCGCCATGATACAAATGATGATAAGGCAGTTCCCATGGCTGTCAATCCACCACGTTTTATGTGAACAAAATGGGGGGGGTGTGTGCATGTCCCAAGCGCCAAGAGATTGGCTTAAAAAAACTGGCAGATTTTTAAAGAGAGTTCAGCTGGGGTGCTTTTTGTTTGCCTTCTGGTTTGTGAGTCTTTAGAGGGTCACTGAGGTCACATGTTCAATCTTTTTGCAACAAGAAGGGTTAAAAAGGTAGTTCTTTTTAATGAAAGCTGAAGTTCTCTTGTACTCACATGACTCCAGGGACAGGAGCTTTAATAAATGTACCAAATACCATGGCAACACTGGCCCAAGCGGACTCCAAACACGAATTCACCTACTGTGTAAGTCAAATGGAAGCGCCTTGAATATTTAGGCTGATGTTTCCAAAGCCACTCTAAGGGACTTGGATGCTTCCCTCACAAAGGAACCTGGGTACCTAGATCCTCTTGCATGGCTTTGAAAACCTCTTTCGGAGAGTACACAAGGCACCCCGCCCAAGCAGAGGGGACGCCAGGCTCCTTGCCGCCCGCTACTCTGACCCTGGCGCTTGGTCCCTGTAAGCGCAGCTCTCCCTGTACGTCCTTTGCCCAGTTCTATGGCCGGATCCTGGTGCCATCACTTCCCAATAAAAGCGAGGAGTCTTGTGGCACTCAGAGACTAACGGATTTATCGCACCTGCTTTCTGGGGAGAAAATCCCACTTCGCCAGACGCTTTAGACGTCCGTACTGACTGACTACCAGAGGTGAAACCAGGGGGGTTTGGGCAATGCTAAAAGACAGTGGATTCTCCCACCCTGGGCAGAAACAAACAGTGCAAGAGAGCGAGAAGAGACAAGAAAAGAAAAGATTAGCTCCATCTCCTGGGGCCTTCACGTTTCCGCGTCGCCCAGCCCATCACGGCGGGAAGCCCGAAGCTCCAGCAGCCCCGCGGCGAATCCCCGCGAGCAGTAGAGAGCCCATGACACACAGCGCCGAGCAGTTCCCCCGGCAGCCGGCAGAGGGCAGCGCCGCCCCGTCCAGCCGCTCTCAGCAGGCGGCTCCCGGCAGGATGCGCCCCGCCGGCCGGGCACGGGGGGCTGGGCGGAGGTGCGAAGTTCAACCCCAAACTTTGCAAGAAGTTGGGAGCTCGGGGCGGGGCTCCCTGGCGGGCACGGAGCAAAACGCCGCCCAGGGGCCGCACGTGCGCGCCCTCCCCGGGGCCGGCCCGGCTCGCGCGCCGCAGGGCGCCTGGCCGCCGCGTCCTGCGCCGAGCACCCCAGTGGCCCCCTCCCGCCAGCTCCCCGGCTTTGGCGGAGACTACAATCCCCGGCATGCCCCGCCGGAGCGCTCCCTGGGGTTCCGGCTGCTGACAGGCGAAGGTAAGCAGAGCTCGCAGGCAGGCGGCAGCCGCAGCAGCAGCCCCCGGAGCTAGGGAGAGGCAGGCTCGGCCGAGCCCGCCAGGCAGAGAGCAGCAGGCGGCGAGAGGGGGGAGGAAAGAGGAGGAGGAGGAGGAGGAGGAGGAAGGGGGGAGGAAAAGACCGAGCAGCGGCAGAAGCCAGGGCTCTGGTTTGTGTCTTCATTTCCTTTTCCCACCCAGCCCCGAGAGCGGCGGAGGGTGGAGGGAGCCGAGCTGGAGCGAGCTTTTCTCCCCGGCTCGCGGCTCCCCAGCCCCGCTGCCGGCTGCTCTTTGTGTCTTTGCGAGGCAGGCAGGCAAGGGAGCGAGGGGGGGCAGCCAGGCGGGGGGGTCGTGTCCTGCAGAGTGGCCCGAGGATAATGTGAGCGGAGGCGATGAAAATCCTGTCATTGAAGGTGGCCAGCGGCACGGAGGGCTCCATGAATCTCCCTGGCGGCAAAGACTCGGCCCCGCTGGACGAGAAAAACCTCCCCAAAAGGGCAGCGGCGTCGGAAGGGCTGGGAGCCCCGCAGCCGGCTGGTGAGTCCCGACCTCGACCCCCCCCCTCCGCCCCAGGCTTGGCCCCAGGGGGCCGCAGGCTGGCCCCGCGCTTCGTCCCCCCCGGCCCCATTCCTCGCCCCCCGCTCATTGAGCAACTTGCGGCGGGCTGGTGGGGCAGCAAACTCCGTGGGGAGGGGGGTGAAAGGGCACCGTGCAGTCCACATGAAACAGCCTTTGTCTCCCAGTGCAGCGGGCTTGGCAGCAGTTGAGGCAAACTGGGCTTGTATTTCTCTTATTTCCTGTCCGCCCTCCCCGAAGCCCACACCTCTCCAGTTACTGCCTTTGCAATATGCTGCGCGAATCCGCCACCTCGCTCCATCTCTCCGGGGCTGGCTTGCCACCCCCCCTCCGCCTTAAAAATCCCCACCGAAAATCGCTTTAGGTGTAAACACTAATCTTGCCTTGCACATGCAGATGGGGGCGATGCAGGCAGGGAGTGTGTGCATTTGAGAAGCCCCAGAGTAAGAGGATATGTTTACTAAGTGGCGGGGGTGGGAGAGTGGGGAGCTGCTTTGAAAGGGAAGGGTGGGTGGTGGTGTGTGTGGGGGGGGGTTGGAAAGGAAGATCAAGCCAAGAGTCCTTTATTATTTCAGCATGTGGGTCTGGTTCTAGGCAAAAGCATGGGGTGTCGGGGACAGACGCCTCCTGGCTCGGGATCGTCTCCCCCCACCCTCTTGGCATGGTGAAGTTGCATCCTCTGCGAGAGTTGCTCCCATATTGCTGGAGTTTTAATTGCAGTTCAAGGAGCAAATGTTTTGCAAAGGGGTATGAAGGCAGGGGGCGGGGGGAGGGAAAGGCAGTGGGGAGGCATTGCCTGGCAAGCGGAGTTTGGCGTTTGCGGTGGGGTGGGGGATACCAGAGCGAGCGTTACCTGTGGAACAAAGTCGCCTACTTCTTTAAACAAATAAATAAGCCCAGAAATCTGTGCATTTCCTTTGGGAGGGCGATGATTTCAAAGGGTTCTCTGCCCACCTCCCCCTTGCATGTGGAATTGCTGAGTGACAGCTGTCAGGCTGGCTTCTGTCCACTAGAAGGCAAGCAAGCAGTTATAACGAAGGATGTCAACAAAATTGGTGGTGATATTTCTTTTCTCTTGTGTGTGTCTGTGTTCCTGTAATATCCAACTAGCCCTTCCTGGCTGTGCCTCCATTCCCACCCCCGGCACGCTCCAAAGGGGTGGGGGTTGCGGGCGGAAGAAGGGACAGCAAAGAGAGAGAGACCTTTTGTTGGTGTTGGGTATGTGGGGGAGTTTTCTTTATGGTCCAAAAAGGCCTTTAGTTGCAAGCGTTTTAAAGGTGTTTGACTGGGCTGGCCAGAGGGGAACGCTGCGCAAAAGTTGGATCTGTTGGAAACCCTGCTGCCGCTGCTTGAAATTCTACAGAGCTAGGTCTTAGGGGGCCAAATTTTTGTAAGAATCTGGTTTGTATTTTTGGTAGTGGTGTTTTTTTGTTTTTTTTTTTTGTAATCCCTTCGGTGCCAAGATGCTACGGCCCCTGCTCACAAATAACATGATGGAGTTCTTTGCTGGGATCCAAAACTGGGGTCCTGGAGGAATTCCACTAAGCGGCACCAGTGGGAGACCAGAACTAGCCCCTTGGAGATTCTTGTCCAGCCAAGCTGCCTGTGCAGGTGGGCTGAGGAGACACTGAGCACTCGGTGGGGGCTGGTTCCTCCCCCGTGCCTGACCAGGTGGCCTGTACATAGAGAATGTGGCATTTGCTTTGGGAAGGGGAGATCAGAAGCTTCTATTCTGAGCTGAATTTTTTTGGTGGAAAGTGAAGTGACTCTAGATTGACACTGGTGGGACAGAGTAAAAGCTACCCCTTGAGACTTGTTCCAAAGGGGCAGCCCTGCTAGTCTAGTTCAGTAAAACAAACAAGGAGTCCTGTAGCACTTAACGACTAACAAATTTATTTTTTGCATGAGGTTTCTTGAGAGAAAATCCCTCTTCATCAGATGCTTGGGCACTGATTCGGCAAAGCACTTGAGTGTGGGCTGAAGTCCCACTGAATTCTATGCACCTGAATCAGGGCCTGGTGACTCTGTAGGTGTCCCCTTACAGTGCCTATCTTGTTGGGGAGGAGTAGGGGAACCTGCTGCTCTTCTCTGCTTTTGCCTAGGCCAAATCATGCCTGGTGCACCTCTGGTGCAGTCCGTTGCCTCCCGTACAGTTATGTGGGGGATGATTTTAGCCCACTGGACCCCACTGCCCTCACTCGTGCTGGTTTTCCACTGAGTAGGTGCCCTGTTTCCCCCCTGCTGTAGACACATGCGTGTGTGGAATAGGCCAGCTCTGTTGCTTTCAATGGGGCTGCTCCCAGCTGACACCCATGTAAAATGCTCAGGGCTGGATTGGCCCCATTGCCTGAATTGGGGATGGTGTTTTTGCAATGACAGCAAAGCTAGGGCAGTCAAAGAAGAAGTGTTGGCACGGTGGCGGGGCTAGAGTGGGCAAGGATGGGAGCTGGAGGCTGGCAAGGGAGAGGAGACGGAAGGTTATAGGAGGCCTGAAGGGGCTGACTGGACAGAGTGCCTGTCCTGGCCTCCTTAGAAGAAGCAGCAGGGACCCGGGGCAGTCTATTTCTGCTGAGATCCTGAGGAAAGCTCTGGGAGAATTGTAGGCTTCTATAAATAGCGTGTGTCAGCCAAGTGGAAACAGGGCCTTGAAATGCTCCTGCTATTCTCTCGAGTGCTGGAAACCAGCTCTCAGTAAACAGGGCCACGGTGGGGAGGGCCATTTCCTACTTCTGGGCTTGTGGTGTGGGTGGATAGAGGGGGTTTTTGCCTGGAAACAGTACCCAGCACCCCATGGAAAAGAGGCTCTGGATGCCAACCTATGGCTTTGTCTGATGGGGATGTGGTAGGTACGTTGCATTGGAGGTCTTCTCCCTTGCCCGCTGTGCACTATTATGTTCGGTCTGGTCTGGGCAGTCCAGTTTGGTTGAGCCTCACAAAAGTGGCTCGTGATTTTTGGGTGACCAACTTGCGATCACTTAAAAGTGCCTGGACTTCCAATAAGCACTGAATATCAACCCTCGGAAACTCGGGCCTCTTTAAGGTGGCACAGGTGAGGTACCCAGAATCCCAAGAGGCTTTTGAAAATTGTTCTGCTGTGTCTGAGCACGTGTGCTCAGTGGGTTGCTCTTTGCCTCGCTAGATCTGTGGGGGCTTTGGGATGGACAGTGAAGTCTCATTGTCTCCTGTGGTGGGCCACCAGTGGTGTGACGTTCTTCCTGACTCTGTGCCTAGTGTGTGTGAGGGTCAACTCAGAGCTGAGATGTGTAGCAAACCCGTCGAGCAGTGTGCTTGGAGTCTGCTGGGTTTGGCCATGTTCGGGGAAGGGTCATGGGGCATGGACAGTGGATCCAGATACTCAACAGTGGTGTGGAATAAAAGCCAACAGCAGATGCTGTTACGTTGCCTCCTCCCCCCCGTGCTAACCTGGACATCTGTAGGGAATGAGAATAAATTTTCACCAGTTGTCTCCACTTCTATATCCGGTGATGAGCAATGGGTGCTTGGAAGCCCTGTCTATTGGTGTGTTTGGGACGGGTGGGTAAAGCCTTCGCTTTGGAGTTTGTGTGTTATCTTCCATGCTGAGGGAATTAAGTGTGTTACACTGTGACCTGCTGGGAGACAACCCTTTTCACTTGCTGGTGCAGTTTGTTGCTCCACTGTGAGGCATAGCCTGTCGCACAAGAGTGTGTTCCAGTGCCTGTTGTGACTCCGCCTCTTTGTCACACACGCACTCTGGTGCGTGACAGCTCTGTGGGACATGTTGGCTGTCTTCCATAGACAAGTGGCTAGACTGCTCACTGGGGCATCTGTGCGCATCTGGGGCAGCACCCTGCCTGCCATGACATGCTGCATGTCTGGTCCGTATGTGCAAATGCATTGCACTGTACCCCATGGCTCCTTGGCTTTGTGCACTTGAGTGCATGACTCAGTGTGAAATGATGGGTGTGCGTCCCTGTGTATTGCAGGGCTGGTCGCGATGCCGCCTTGCACACGCTTGTGCATCGCGTGGACCATCGTGATACCTTTGCTGCCTTGCACACTTCTCTTGGTGCAGTGCACAGGTGCACCACCTTTCTCCTGCATGCTTATACTGGTGCATTGCACTAGCCATTGGCACATCCCTTTGCTACCTTGCATGCACATGCACTGGTGCATTATACCGCCCACCCTTTCATGTTTGCATGGGCACATGGGCCGATATTCTTTCTCCACAGTAATATGTAGCTTTAATGCTTTTTTTTTCTTCTTCTTCTTTAAATAACATACAGGGAAACAAATGTGAGCTCTGAGGTGCCTGCTGAGAGTTTCTAAGGGGGTGTGTTACGGAGTCTAGGATGAAAGGGATCTGACACACTTGGGATAATTTGGTGTTGTAAAGAGAAGCAGCCTGGAATGTGTGCTGTGTTCAGGGCCCAGCCTTGCTTGCTGCAGAGAGGGTAGCATGTGCTTGCAATGTGATAAGGTGTGTGGAGGAGAACATGGGCACTACATGTGAGAAAAGCTTCCCATTTCCCATCTGCTGTTTGGCAGTGTTCTGCCTTTGGGCTGTGGGGCTTGTTCTGTGAACTGGCAGAGCAAGGCTAGGGAGCAGTGAAGCACAAAGGTGTGTAGCGAGGAGGGGGTGCGAGTCCCTGTTTCTCTCTGTATGGCGGCGTATGGGGAAAACCTGAGCATGGGTCTCTTTGCTCAGTCACCGTTCTGTTGCCTACCATGGAACTGGGTGGGTGTTCCTGGGTGCCATAGCTGGAAGCAAAATCAGCATGAGCCAGGAGTGAGCTTGTTAGAGTCCTGCCATGATTGGGGCAGCAACATCAACAGGATTAAAAAGTTTGAGGGAGAAACTCCTCCCTGCTCTCTGGGACTGCACCTTGCCCAGTGCTGAGACTTACATTTCAGGCTGAAATTTTCCTGGCATGGGCAGGCTACTAGACCCCAAAACTGTGGGGTCCTGGGGCAAGGTGGAGCAGGGAGGTTTGGAGAGACCACTCAGGGGATCTAATTAAACAACAGAGCCGTCTGGCCCAAGGGAAGCAGGTATTGGGGGGCTGTTGGGTGGAGTAGGTTTCCAAATAATGAATTTCCCATTGGGGCTAGTTACTTGCCTGGGCAGGAGGGTTGCCCCAGGGGAGCATCTGTTAGAGATTGCAGGAGCTGAAGAGAGGCACGTGATGTGTGTGAACGTGGTGTGTCCCCCTCCTGCAGAGAGCATGCTGCTATGGAGAAGAGCTGCCTCAGTCCATGGCAGGGGTGGAAGGATAGCAGCCCAACACCCCTAACACATGAAGAAAACTCTGACTACGGTGATTTTGTTCCCACCTCTGGGAATGGGATCTAGTGGAGGAAGTGACTGATAGTGGATGGACTCAGCCTATGATCTGCAGCCTCGACTGAGTTGGTCAGTGTCTTGGCTGCTTGCCATGGGAGAGGGATAAGTCTGGACCAGGTTGGTGGGACAGAAATGAACCTGGCTTTGTGCTGAAAGGTGCTGGAGCGGGGGAGACATCTGCCTCTACCTAGACCAGGGACAATCTGTTGAGGCATAGCTGTTCTAAGCCCCTTCAATGGAAGCTGGGGCTGCGGCCCTAGGTAGTCAGGAGCGTGAGGTCTATATGAAACTGAAACTGGCCATGTGATGCAGAGATTTTAGTGAAAACGGACAGGGCAGGTTAGGAGAGAGGTCCCAGCTCTCCAGTGGGAAGATGCAGTTGTGGATGCTGGCCAGGGAGCAGAAGACTTTGTCATGTGTTTGGGAGACTCAGGCTTTTACGTACAGTCAAGGATGGGAGCAGAAGTGGTCCTAAGCAGTTGGAGAGGGATGGCTCTATCAGAGACACATGCTCAGAGATGAGGGGGTTTGCTGGGAATCTACAACTCAGAGGAGAAGATGTGTTGGGAGAGAGCTGGAGGGGAAGTGGGTGTGCGTGCAAAGGCAGGAAAAAAAAAGGCTCATTTTTTGGGGAACAGGAGGGACTGCCCAGGAACACATCTGGGGTGAAGTAGTGGGGCAAGATGCATTGACATCTAGCAGACATGAGGGAGGTGGGGGACAGGTGACCACTCAACAGTCATGCACATGTAGATCTGAGGAACACTGATGTACCCTCAAATGGCAAGATATAGGGAGAATGGGGGAAACTAAATGTGGTTCTGGCCTTCTGAAAGGAAAATGACTTGATCCTGGCCAGCAAATGCCTGGAACCTCTACCCTCCCAGGTAAAAATAAAGGGGCACGTATAAGAGGAAAAAAGTTAAAGGTGCCAACCTTCCAAAGACTTATGTACATGCTTAATGTTAACTTGACAGACTGAGCCTGTGTGGAAGTCTATGCAAGATCAGGGCCTGAATATCTAGAGGTTCATGGAACCTGAGAACAATAAAGATCAAATCTTCAAATGCTTGAAATCCAGGTTGCTGTGCTGGAAGGCACTGGGAGATCTGGCTCCTTGGAATTTATCTGGAATAAAATTTGATGGCTGCCTTTGTGACTGAATGGTAAGAGGCAAGCTTAAGGGACCCTGGTGGATGAACTATAATGCACCTGATTTTAGGCAAGCCTTTGATTGAGTCTGTGGCAATCTGGACTGGAGTGTAGCTATGTCACCTACCTAATTCCTGGTCTCCAACTTCCTCTCGTTTGCTTTGTGAAGCCATAACACAGGGTCTCGCAAAATCTGCTTTGCTAAGTGGCCTGAGTGTGCACCTATGGGTAGTGAAAAGTGGCTGAAGAATTGGGGTCAAGAAGGAACCATAAATGTCAAAGTCCGGAGGAGCAGGAGGGATCTTGCAGGAGCTGCCTTAGAACCAATCTTGATGGTCCAGAAGCTACGAAACAGGGAGGAGCTGGGAATGCCAGGAAGGACAGGGAAATAATTCCAAAGGCTCTGGAGAAACCAGAAAATAACAACCGATGATTTGGGTTGCAAGCTGGATGTGAGTTTTCTACCAAAATGAAATTTCAACCAGAAACTGCAGAGGGAAGAAATCTTCCCCTAATTGTTATTACTATCTGATTATTATTTTGCTCCTTGTTTTCCAGTGCGGCTAGTGTAAACCCATGGGAAAGGAGCTGAACCAGATCGTGGAGGGGAGGAGTCTGGGAAGCAGCAATGGCCAGAGGAAACCTAAATGTGACCATGGATGGCAGATTAGATAGGGTGGGGTTGGCATAATAGTAGTGAAAGACAGTCAGTGCAGCTTTGGGTCTGTGTACTCAGAGGCCTGGAACAGGAGAAGCTAGCATCCAGATCTTTCCGCTGCTTTGTGTGATGGACAGACTGAGCTGGACTGGGCCTGTTGGAAGTACCATTGAGGAACCGGGAGACTGTGCTCTGGCGGGAGGGCTTGCTTTATGCCGTGATTTGGAGGGGCTTCCCTTTGGAAGCCCTTCTCTTGCATATCAGTCCATATAACACTGTAGCTCTCAGCGTCTTTATAACTGGCAGTTAATCAATAGTTCAGTGTTTCCCAACCAGTGTGCCGTCAGGCCTGAGCCAGGTGTGCCATGGAATTTTTTAAAAAACTATTTGAAGAGTTCTGGATGGGCTCATGAATATTCATGAGTTCATTTGGCGACTATATGGTGGTGAGCCTCAAAATAATTAAAGGTTTCAAGGTGTGCCATGGCAGAGAAAAGGTTGGGATCTATTGCAATAGGTACTTGGCTAGTTCTTGCTCTGGGACACTCTTGCTTGACTCTGGACATCTTGTACTCGTGGGAGAACCAGACACATTTGGAGAGGGTCAAAAGAAGAGCAGCAAAATCAGTTTGGAGCTGGAGGGGCCAGCAGCCACAGGAAGAGGAAAAGGACTAAATACCTGTAGAGTGGCAATGGGATGGAGCGAATGGGGTTGGGAGGAGAGAATGATATGTGCCAGGAGGAGTGCAGGAGAATGAGTTTGCATGGGACGGGGAGCAGAGCAGAGTTTTAGGTGGTGTGCATGGGGAGCCAGCTATCACTGCCAGGGAGTTCTGGGAGCATGGCACAGCGGCTGGGGAAAGGGGTGTGTTTGTCTTCATGCGCTCGTGGCAAGTCGGGCTGCGCTTACCCCACTGTGCAGAGGGGGAACCAAGGCATGGCATGACAGTGACTTGTGAGGTCTGTGGCAGGGCCAGAAATCGAATGCCACTCTCCCAAGTCCCAGGCCTGCGCCCTGGCCACTGGGCCACCCTTCCTTGCACTAATTGGCATTGCTACCAATTGGTCTTTTCCATTTCTGATTGCTATGGTTCCTCATGTGCTTGCGCTTGCTGGAGTGGGAGGGAAGATCCCAGGGGTTTCACCATGGCAAGGGCAGCTCCTGGTTCTGCAGCTGGGGAAGGAGTGTTAGGAGCACACTGTAACCTGACTGTCAGGGACAATATCGATAATACATAGCCCTGCCTTGAGTGCAGGGGACTGGATTAGACAACCTCTCAAGATCCCTCCCAGTCCTGCACTTCTCTGACCTGCTCTTGCCTGGCATGGACTTTCCTCAAAGGGCCCTCCAGCCTCAGAGGTCATTATCTGGGACTCATCCTCCCTATGGCCAGGTCTTAGCATGTTTCTTTGCAGCTGTCCTTCATGCCAGCTTTCGCAGCAGTCACATGGTACAGTCTCCGGGGTGCCAAGTCTGTCCCCAGCACGCCCCATCTTCCGCTAGCTTCTGCTGGTTGTTAATGGGATGTTGTGGTTGTCTCTCCCAGAGTATGTGTCTTCCCAGGTAGTCTACCCACCTCAACCCCATCCCCATTTCCCAGACTCCCTGCGCTGCCCTATATTTTTGCTGTAGTAGGAGGATGTCTCCTTCACCCTGAGCCTCCAGCACTTCCCCTGCTGTTCCACTCTCTCTAACACTCTCCAGCAATGTGGTAGGACCCCCATGGGTGCTGGGCCTCTGGTGTATGCAGACAAAGGAAGCAGGGGGAAACTGGCATGAATGACTCAGGATCAGATGGCCATACCCAGGAGAACTGGTGGTGAAGAGAGAGACAGGGCGGCATTCAGAAAGCACCCCTGTCTCCATCTTCATAGTCACCAGTCAGTTGGGGGCAAACCCTTTGCGGACGGCGGGGGGAAGAGGCCGGCTCTGAACAAAGGCGGAGGCCAAGCGTCTTGGCTGAGACGGTGCAAGACCCTCCTGTGGCAGGCAGGTATCTGCAGGTCCCCAGGGTGCAGTGCTGGGGGGACCAGGAAGAACCACTGGAGCTGGTGTGGGGCCTACTCGGTGCTGTGCCAGAATGGAGGGGCCCGGCTCTGTTTGAACGGGGGACCTCTTCTGCACCTCACTGGTGAGCTAGTGAAGGCTATGGCCCAGGCCAGCCGCCTGTGTTAGCCATTGACATGTCCCCACTGGCCTCTGGGCCAGTCTGAAGTGCTGGGGTTGGGCATAGAGCACAGGTTGCTGGGAAGGACATCATGCAGGCGCGAGCCTGGGGTCTGGATCCTGGAGGGACCTGTTTCCCGCAACCCAAGCTTCAATCTTGCCCCTGCTCTGTGGTGTCAGGGAGAACATAGGAGAGGGCAGGGCAGGGCATGATGTGGGGGGAGCCAGAGTGTGCTTGGGGCCTGGCTAAAGCCTGGTGAACACACGCCTGGCTGATCAAAGGTGAATTCCTGAGCCAAAGCCCCAAGAGCTATAATCCTCGGGCGGCAGCCTCCTGCTTTCTTGTCCTCTCCCCCCACCTCCTGTTGCCCACAAGCAAAAGGAGCCCAGGTGGAGGCGCCTCATCCCAGGCGCTGTCTGTGTTAGGTCTGCAAGGATATGAAAACAATCCACAGAGCTTGTTCTCAGGCCTGGCCCTCTCCCCTCTGCCCCCTGGTTTCCTCTCCCTGCCCACGCCTGCTTCTCTAAGATGCTTCAAACACAGAGATGCCCCTGAGGCTGGAGAAGCACACAAAATATTTGAAAATGGACCAGGAGACTGGAATTTTTCATGGATCCTTCACTGTTCCCTCAGCCCCTCCGAGGACCACAGGCAGGTGGGAACCCATCTAGTAGGTTTCCTGCTCTCTCCACTCCCCTGCTGACCCCATGGGCAGGAGAGGGGCGGTAGTGGTTTTTCCTTTCCGCCAGGCAGGGTATAATGAATATTCGTGAGATGGCTTAGTTCTAAAATATCGACTGACAGCAATGTCACTTGTGCTGGGCATATGGGGCTCTAGCCCCAAGTCCCAGAGCCTGAGCCCTGGGTCTTTTCCTGGGGCAGCGGCACTCCTGCCGAATGACTACCTCTTGGAAAAGCATGCAGCCTCTATTCTGGGCAGGGATCAGTGACCTGCCAAGAGCCCAAGAAACCAGAAGGGATCTCTTAGCCATCTCTTTAGCCATGGCACCTGGCACTCCCTGGCACGTGGAGGCATGCACTGGGGGCCTCAGTACATACCTACAAGATTGCACCCTAGGATTCAATCACTGACGCCAGCGTGCTTCCAACACACATCTACGTTCCAACGAGCCAAGAGACACAGTCTGCCCTGTTGCCTACATGTGTGCCCCCAAAATCTCCTAATGCATGTACATTCCCCAATAGACACAGGCGAACATCTGCTTTTGCATCCCTCTCCCCCACCTGGGCTCTCGTGTCCTCCTTCTCCCCCAGGCTGAAAAACACCCTCCAGCCCCAGACCCTGCAGGGACTCTTGCCTTCTCACTGCCCCCCCACCGCCTCTCCTCCCCGGCATTCCATGGGAATGAAACACAAGAGCTGGCAGGGGCCTTCTGGCTCTCTCTCTGGCCTGCTCTCTGATTCCTGAACAAAGCCTCCCCTAGTTCTCCTGGGAGCCAGGGCTGAAACAGGAGAGGCGGCTGCTGCTGTCGCTGGCCTGGAATGGCTAATGATTGTTCCTCAATCCCACCTCAGCTTTCCACTGGGAGAGCCAGATCCTGGGGTGGGGAAGTTCGTGCTGGGAGCTCTGGCAAGAGAGGATGGGACTGAAGGCATCTGGAGCTGGCTGTGTGCCTCTCCACCACCCTGGAGTAGCTCAACCAGGGCAGTCCTGGTGGTTCTAGTTCCATGACGGACCCAGCCAGAGTTTATAAGTGTGCACCTTTCCACACCCTCACCCTCCAGGCTGCTGTCACTGGGCTACGGTGACTGCCCAGCTGCCATCCATCCCTGGGGACCTCTTGGAGAGGGAGCTGAAGTGCAAGAACATTGAGCTCCTTATGGGCCGAAATCCTGGGTCAGATTCTGCCCTCAGGTGTGCAGTGGATCATCAAATCTGAATTTCTTCCAGGGTGCTGAGAGTGACTGTCCCTGCACCTCAGCAAAATGCCAAATGCCCCAGTGGTGCTCCCTGTTATACAGGAATTTTTTGGAGAAGGCTTAAAAATCTGGTGGATCAGTGGTGTGGGAGGAACCACCAGATTGATCTAAATTCTGTCCCAGTTGATCCACCTCACCTAGCGCCATTCGTTTAGAGAGCTCACTGCACTTCACATAAGCTTCATAATTGCCATATTGACCGGTACCATTATCCTCATTTTATAAATGGGGAGACTGATGACCAGAGAAAGGAAGTGATTTGAGCAAAGCAATGCTGGAAGGGTCTGTGTCAGAGCCAAGATTAGAAGTCAGGCTTACCTGGCTCCTAGTCCCGTGTGCAGGCCACCATACTGTGCCTTGGAAGCGGTATTCAGGTGGGCATATCTGCGTCTGTTCACTCTCTAGGTATGTGTAAGGGGCCAGAAGCTACACTGGGTTGTTGACTTGCATGGAGTTGCTGGTCTGAATTTGGCTCCAGGAGGACAATCAGAGCAGGACCTCTCAGAGACAATTCTCCAGTGCCAGGCTTGCTTCCCAAAGTCCAATTTTCTTCCAGCTGAATGAGGCTTCCCCTCCCTATCCGCCTTTGGTGAAGCAAGCCCCTGTCAGAACGCAGTCCCCGACAGCGAAGGTTATTTTAATGGATGCATTACTTTAAACGAACCCTTCGCCATCTGTTCCACCCCCTAATTATGAATGCAAAAAAAGCCCATCTCACAGCCAGCGCAGGAGAAAGTAAAGATATAAGTGATTTAAATGCACGTATCTACCGCTCTGCAAGCAGCTGGGATGGGCTTACTTCCACTCCTTCCTTGCCTCTCCTAGGCAAATAGGGCAGGATACACGAGGAAGGGCCTCCTGTGCCCCATGCTGGTGTTTTCTGCCAGTAATTCTCACAATGGGAAGGGTAGCTTTGCTGGAGGCAGGTTGTGGCTTTCCGTAGCGGGCAGCAAAAGGGCCACCTTTTCCCCTCCCCCTCAGGTTAGCTTTGCCCCACGGCTAAAATTCTCATCTCCTATGATTTCAGAGCCTTCAAAGTGTGAGGAAACGTTCTCTTCCTTCGTTTGCTGCAGTGCATTGTGGGAATGCCAGCGGGGTGGGGGGATTGTGTGAGAGAAAGAGAGACACACAGCTGTGTTCTGTTTCAGACAAACCCTGGTTCTAATCAGCTTTAAGCAGTGCCACCATTTAAATGCTCAAGGCAGCCATCCACTCAGGATGTTGCTTATTAGATACTTAAATTGCAGTTATGCCTTCAGCCAGGCAGGTTGGGACCCAGAGCGTTAGGTGCTGTATGACCATCTGGTAAATGACAGTGCCTTTCCTGAAGAGTTTAGGTTGCAACTAGGCAACTTGATTGTCACAGGGGAAATCTGAAGGAGCAGAGACTTGAATCCAGATCTCTCCAGCACTAGGTTCATGCCCTAACCACTAGGCAATCCATCCTATTCAAACTGTGCTGTTGTTGCTTACCTGGCACCACAGGTACACAATGGTTCCTGGCAGGTCACTGGAAGAGACAAGACCCTCAGTCTAGGGAAACAGAAATGGTATCCTGTGGCATTTTTCAATCCCAGGAGTTTTCCATCTAAACTAGGTGAAAGGTGCAATGAAAATAGCAGCTGACAACAATAGCAAGAAAAGTGAGTTTTGGAGAGAGGGCTAAGGGGGTTAAAGCCAGCAAAGAACGAGGGGAGATGGGAGCGTCGTCTGTTCTCAGGGCAGCACATCATGCTCCCCTAGCCTTGTTTCGCAGATTTCCCGTCTGTGAAAGTTTCTTGCCACCTGATCTTGCAGAGTTGCGCAACACTCTCAGTTCCCACAGCTGTGAACAGCCAGCTTGGCAAGGCTGGACCCAGGGTTTTGTAACTTTAAAAGTAAAGCTCATGTAAATGCCCCTCTCTGAGGAGTGGCTATTAAAAGGTTTGGCAGGGGACATGGCAGCTATATGTCAGTGTGAGAGCAGCACCAGGGCAGAGGGAAACTGCTGGAGTCAAGCATGTGATGTCTTGGGACAGCAAGAATAGTGAGTTACAAGAGACTGGTTCAGCACCCTCTGGCTAGGGTGGGGTGTAGACCATATGTACATTAAGTCATCACCAGCCTATTCTTAGGAGACCAAATTGTACACTCTTTTCACACCAGTGTAAATTGATTGTATCCAGAGCAGTTACTCTGGATTGACACGTAGAAGAGAGCCTGTGCTAGTGTCCAGTGCCATCATTTCAGTAGAATCTGTTGTGTGGAAAGACTATTAAAAACTAGGGCAAGATTTTCCAGAGTGGCTAGTGATTTTGGGAGCCTGACCTGCAACACTGTAGAAGTGCCTGGTTCTCAGAAGTGGGGTTGCTCAGTGCTTTCTGAAAATCAGGCCTCTTTAAGGTGGCCCGTTCGGCACACAGAATCTAGTTGCTTTTGAAAATCTCGCACATATTCTGTGACAAGGAAGCTAAGCAAAATCTGAATAGTCTTCCTCCATGTCACAGATTAGTTGAGTCTGAATCAACTATGAGATCATCTCTGTAATGGTATCTTTGTTTTACCCTCAGATGGGCTATCTGTTGGTGCCATCCCTACCCCATTTTCCTCCATTGCTTTGAACAACCTGTTCAGCCAACATGCCTGAAAATCCAGTGCCACATGGGAGGTCATAGGATGTTTCTCCTAAGTGGCACAGCAGGTGTCGAGAGGTTCTCTGGCCTTCACAGATGACTAAATCTTGTGATGTTTCCTGGTTTTCCTTAAAGCCCGGATCCCAGAGTCATAGGATTATATGAGAATCTGGGCTTCCATTTAAAAAAAAAAAAAAAGAGAGAGAGAGAGAGTTTCTCCCTCTTCTGTTTGCAGAGGAACTGGAAAACACAAACCTTAAAAGCTTAAATAAGACAACAAAATAATGTTTTTTAAAATACTTAGTTTGGGTCTTTACAATCAGTCTCATGATTGTGCAGGTCTGACTTGAGATTTCTCATCATTTGTGGGTGATGATATTGTCTCCCATGCGGGCATAGTGCTGGGTTTCTTTCCACACACACATGCCATGAAGAATACAGTGGAAAGCAGCAACTTCCTCACATTTGTGTAGTTCCATTTAGCACCACGGAGCAAGAAGGGATGGATTCTGACAGCCTCACTGTCCAGGGTATATTTTTCCATCTTCCAGATGGGGAGCCATGGCACAGAAGGGTGAAATGACAGACTGGGTCAGACAAGGGCATTGCAACCCAGCTTGCCAAACTCCTAGTTCAGTGCTGGACTCCCCCAGACTTGGCCTTCTTCTCTCCAAAGGGCCAGGGGAGCTATGTGCATGGTAACGCTGCACTAAAGGACATTGCCAATTTGTGAATGCTTTCATGTGGGAGTTGTAGGGTGAATATCACAGGCTCTGCAGCCAGCTCAGCCCTCTGTTAGGGAGGGGAGGCAGGTGGGTGAGGGGCTGCTCTGATCTCTTTTGGGGGTCTTCAAACTATGTGCCAGTGAGTTCAGCTTGTGGCTCAGCCCATTCTCTCCCAGCCTTGGTCTATCTGTGTTCCTGGGTGCTCCAGCCTCTCTGTGTTCAACTGCAGCAGATGCGTCCACGCTGCAGGAATTGGGAATTAAGTTGGGCTGGAGGAATTTTAAAGATTGCTGCTGGCTGGAGGGTCTCAGACACCCCTGTGGAGAAGGGCAGTCATGCAGAATTAATCCTATTGGCAGCTGGCCTCCACTACAGCCAGGACAGATCTTGAGGAGAACAAGAGGGGAGTGGGGTGGGGAGGGAGGAGAGCTCTGAAATAAAAGGCAGGGCCTGATGTGGATGTGAAATTAATAATAATAATTAAAAAAAATAAAAGGTCTCATCAAGCCTTTCCTGGGCTTGAAGGTGGGGCTGGTGAGGGAGATGAGACAGAAGAAATTCTGCTGGGGCTTAAGGGAGACCTGTCAGTAATAGCACCCCCCCCCCCCGTTGGTCCAGCAGGCATGGGCATGGGCACAGGCAGCTGGATTCTGTTCTTGTGGCACTGACAGAGAGAGCCTGGCTTGGCATGTGTGTCCCCAGTAAGGAGGGTGCTCTTTGTTATCTTCTCTAGTCATCCCCCTGGCCCTTCCCCAGATGGCACCTGTGCTTGCAAGTGAAGGCAATACCATTAATACAGTATATGGGAGCCTTGGACATCTCCACAGGCTGGACCCTGCATCATGTGTCTGGGAAGAGCCATCTGATAAAGGATGAGCTCATGTCACATTGCTTGTCTGCAAAGTCACTGGGTAGAGGGAGTTTACTTCCCTGCCCCTGGAGGCGGAGCCTCTCCTGGGCGGGCATAGCATGAGGTCCACCCAGGCTTGCCCTTCGACGCCAGGGAGGTGGGGAGAAAGGGTAAGACTTCTGCAGACCAAGAGGAAAATTCAACACCTCCCCCCCCCGCATCCTCCATGTGCAGCCCCTTGGAACTGGGGCTGTGCCCAGTGGGGTCATGGCGCTGTCGAGTATTCTGCAGCTGTTGTCTAGCCCTCTGCTCCTGTGTTTTATAAATAATGCAGCACAGAGGCGTGTTGGCAGGGAGCTGCGCAGACGGTCGGATCGAAGAAGCCTTCTGCACACAGAGAGAGAGGCTGGGCAACTTTAACCTTGTGGGTGCTGAAGGAGGCAACGTGGCCAGTACAGTCACCTGCCCTCTGCTTGGCTGGCTGGGAACAGGATCTGCTGGGTGGGTCGGCACCAGCAGCCAGAGGAGCTGTGGAAGGAGCTAGGCTTCGAGGCGGCAGTTCTGGAGTTTTGTGGCTTTCACCTGAGCCCTGCTTGGTGCTTTGCAGGCCCTCACTAGCCTGGCAGCCGCTCTGAGATGAAGGGGTGTCAATATGACCGAAGACCAGGGACTCATGCAAAGATGCAGAGGGACAGAGAGGTCGGTAGGAGACAGGGGCATTCACTCCCTGATGTGTGGCCTGGCAGCTGGCATGCTGCTCCAGAGCCCAGCATGGAATCCAGGCATTTGGACTCTGAGCCCCCAGCATTTGCTCCTGACACCCAGTCCTCTCTCAGAGCTGGTGATAGAGCCCAGGTGTCCGGGTGCCCAGGTCCCAGTGCTCTGCCCCTTCAACCCTGCTCTGGGAAATGGAGTGGGTGTTTTCTTAGTGCGAAGCTGTGCACTAGGAGACGGCCACTCAGACTATTCTGAGTGCACACCAGGGAGTCTCCAAGGTGACACCCATGCTCCTCATACCCTGTGGCTTCCTCCTCCATGGTGGAGCATGGCTTGAAAGGTTACCTTAGCAACTGGTGGGCTGCTAAAGGAGCCTGAGTAAACATTAACAAGTTAGTCCCACTTGGGTCGGGGTCAGAGGTTGGGGCAGCCTAGCAGGGGGTGCCAGAGGCAGCTGTGAGGGCTAAAGGGGCAGCGGGGGACATTCAAGTAGTGTAGCTCTCTGGAAGGTGGATCACTGATCCCGCAGGGATTGGGGGCAGGGTGGTCCCATGTCTCCTACCTGAGGTCTGTGGCTCTGCCTGTCTTCCCTACTCCATCTCCCCTCCAGTCAGCAAACAGGAAAGCCAGGTTCCCAGTGAGGAGCCAGCAAGTAGCTAGAAAATGCAGGGAGGGTGGGGAGAATTTTTTTTTTAATTCATTTTTCTGTTGCAGTTGGAAAGATGCAAAGGGAGGAGGATGTCTATCAGCCAGAGAAAGAGGCTGGGAATCAGGACTACTGGGCCCTCCCCCAGGCTCTGCATGGCAGTGAGGGCCAGTGAGAAGACCAGGCACCATGAGGACTTCTGGAAACTTTTCCAGCTCTGGGGGGGAGTGTGGTTGAAGGGCAGGAATCAGCATTGTGGCTCCTGGCTGCTGGTCCTAGCTCCCAGGGAGCATTTATAGCAAGGGACTAGGAGCCAGGACTCCTGGGTTCTTTATTCTGGCTTCTGCTAGGCTGGGTGACCCTGGGCATGTCACTTCGCCTCTGAGATACAAACACTCTGAAACCCTTCAGTCCACAAAAGTCTCATTCTGCTTCATACCTCTAGCTTGCCTGTCTGCTGTACATTGAGTCAAAAGACCCTAGCCTAGTGGGCAGGTGGTTCCAGGGACAGGGCAAGGGGCTTCCCACACCCTCACTGCATGGAGGGAGCCATCCATAGTCAGTGGAGCTGGGAGTTCCCAAAGAGAGCTCTTACCCTGGGAGGTAGTGAAAAAAGCCAGGGTCCAGCCCCCAGGCGTGGGTCTGTGCACAGAGCCAGGAAGTTGCATGGGTCTTGTCCCAAGGGATGGGGATTTTTTTTTCCTGCTCCAGGCTGCCTGTGGGGCCTGTCGGTCTTGTTTGATGGGAGCAAGGTGGCTCTGCAGGCAACAGGCAAATGTGCGGCACTTTGGAAGAAGCGGGTAGCAAGCTGGAAAGGAAGCTGTTCAAGCTGATATGCGGTCTCTGGCCCTGCCTGGATATTAAGGTTCTTGTCCAGATCTAGATGTCAGAGTGCTTCATGGCCACTCACAAGCTGAGCCTCCCATCCCCTGGGAATGTAGCTAGATTTTTCCGCTCTTCAGATGGGGAAACTGAGGCGTAGGTTGCACAGGGAGTCAATGGGACAGGGTGATTGGAATTTGACTCCCTGTTGTGGGCCTGAACCCCAAAAGTGGCCTGGGCCATGGCTATGTCAAGTAGGGTGTAAGTCAGGGCAGAATTTGCTGCCTCTGGTACCATGGGTCTAGCCCCCAAACACGAGGAGCTGAAGTCAGAGATGCTGTAGTACAGTTGACCTCAGTATCATGACTGAGATCAGAGGCTGGCTCTTGGCTCTCAAAATATGGGGACCTGGGTCAGCCAGATGAGGCCATGGTGTCGATCAGCCAGGTGCTACCTTTGGTGCAGGTGCATCATACTGTGAGAACTAGCTGCTCCCACCAGTGGGGGTGGGATTCCTACTTTTCCTTCTCTATCAGCAGGTGGGTGATTCACTATAGTCTGGGGCCGGGTTCTCCCCTAACCCCTGTCTTTCAGCCTAGGATCTCCCACCCTAAGTCTGGTTGTTCCTGTGGCCTGTATATTCTGAGGTTGGTGACCCTCAAGCATAGCAGGAGGGGCTGTGAAGGGTGAGGGGAAGTGAGAGTGCTGACCTTGCAGCAGCTGGTTCTGGGTAGACCCTTCTGCAGTGGGTGGGAGAGCAGCTTGGCGTTGTGGGTGTAACTGCAAATCACCATCCTTCTTAGGCCTGATCTCATGTGCCCAGCTGCTGAGGTCAGCTCTTCTCCCCCCCACCCGACCCCACCCCACCCCCAATCTCAGGGCTCTTGCTCCCCTGGGGAGTTTCCCTCCCCAGCCAGCCCCCCCTCCTTGGCTACATCCTTGTACCGTGTGGGAGGCTAGGCAGCATTTCACCCCCCCATGCCCTGCTGGCTCTGAGCCAGCTGGTGGTGGGCAGGGGCCACTGGGTGCTGTGGGTGGCAGCTTGTTTCTTGGCAGGTGCATGCATTTGTGGTGAGGCAAGGGCGTTTCTCAGCAGCAACCGCCCCACCTCCCTGCAGTTGCCATGATGAGTCAACGGCCAGGGCCCCTCCCTTTCCTGGTTGCTCCTCTCTCACTTTGTGGGGTACAGTGATTCCAGCAGAGACAGCACCAATCAGACGCAGGGCCCAGCACCCCAGGATTTGCTGGTTCATCTGGTTTTCTGTCCCCTGACCACGTGGGCTGCAGCTCCTGGCAAAATTGGCGATGATTGGCTTGTGGCACTCCGGCATCCGTCACAGAGAAGGCCCTCTGCCCCCTCGTTTGTGTCTCGGGGCTTCGGGACAGTAATGGAGCTCATTAGAGTCGGAGGTGCAGGTGCCCTAGGTACCTTGCTCATCCCAGAGGGCCGTTAATGAGCGGCCGTTAACGAGCAGCTCAGCTCTGCGCTGCTCGCTCCTCCAGAGTCTGAGTGAGGAAAGAAGCTGGATTTGAAAGCAGGGATCGCAGGGTTCTGTCTGAAATTGCAGAGCTGCTTTTCAGGGGGAGGGGGGAGCAATCTGGCTGTGGCTGGCTTTGACGGGAAGGGGTTAATGAAAGGGCAGTAATAAGCTAGGGATAGACTGTTTCTCCCTTGCCCGGGGTCTCTGAGGTCCCCCCTCAGTGTTCGTTTGGTTTTTTTGGTGCTGACGTTTTTCTCTTTTTGGTGTGGAGGCTTGTGGGTCCTTTTCTTGGCTACCTGCTGAGCATATGTGCAACAAAGCTTTGCTTTGGTTGCACAGCTGCCTGCATGCAAGCATGCTTCAGTGGTGGGGCTGTGTGTTGCACAGCTACCCTAGTGCTGGAGGGGCATGTTGTACAGCCGCCCCTGAACAATAGTGCCTCGGTACTGCAGGTGCACATCTCACAGCCATTGCTGCCACCCCGCCCCCTCGCATGCTGTCCTTCCTTTCTGCGGGTCCACCCCCTTGGCAGTGCATCCTGGCCGCCCCTCATCTGACTCCATGGTGGTGCTCTCTGCCCTCCGCCTTCCGCCTGCTGCTGCGCTTGCTGGCATCCTGGGAGTTTGCTATGGTCTTAGGCTTAAATGCTGATTGCACTTTCAGGCCTTCTGGCCCAGTTGTCTAACAGCCTGAAACCTGCAGGAAGATTGAGTGGAGACTCCCTGCCTGCAGCTCTTGCCTGCAGTCTGCTCATTTTCCTCTCTCATACACACTGCACTCACACCTGATTAGACTTGGGAGCCTCTTTTCTTTCACCTGCATCACTGCAAAATAAATCTGCCTCTGCTTTTCCCTCCCTCCCCTTGGCCAAACTGGCATCCCCCTGGGAGCCTCCCCCTAAGCTGCTGCACTGAGTCTGGCATGGCCTGGACATGCAGGTCCCTGCATCCCGGTATTGAGCATGGGGGAAGGAACCAAGTGCTGATGTCCACTCCACCGCTGACTTATAATGTGTCCTTGAGCCAAGTTATGGCCCTTCTCAGTGGCTCAGTTTCCCCAAGAGCTTTTACCTCCATTTTTGCAGATGAGAAACTGAGGCATAGAGCAACTTGTCCTCAGGGAGCCTGTGGATGAGCTGGGAATTGAAACTGGGTCACCCAAGTGCCCTCCCCACTGGACCAGCCTCCCTTTAGATGTTACTCCTGGACCAACCCATTGATGGGAGTTGCAGATGTTCAGTGCTGTGGCCAGCCTGGGCATCTCAGGGTGAATGTCTGAAAATTTGGGCTTGCAGAATTAGGGGTGACATCTGAAAAAGTTTGGCTGAAAGCTCAGTGCCTTGGGTTTGCCATCTACAACTGGGGAATGAGTGAGCCCATGTAGGGGATAATGACCTCATTAGCATCTGGAGCATGCAAGGAGGCATGTGTGTGCATGGAATGAGCTCACTCACTAACCCTCACAGCCCCTCAGACCCAATTCTGTATGTGTCCTGGATCTAAGACCTGGCCATGGTGCTCAGGTTAACACAAGACTTAACTTCTGGCCTTGAATCTGGTGGGGCTGGCTTAAGGATCATCACTGTCCCTCCCTCCACCCGCATGCTTCCTTTCCCCTCCATCTCCACCCTCCAGCTGTCTCCCTCCTGTCAGGGGCTATCAGCTTGAGCGGAAGGATATTTCAGTCCCAGTGGAACGTAGCAGTGGCTGAGAGCTTCTGTCACCTCTAGTGTGCTCGCCATGCTATGGCAACCCGAGGCCCTGGTCTAAGCAGGGTCCAGTGAACTGGGTCACATAGCTGGAATCTTTTGTCTCTGCCCTCTCCATCTGGCACTCGTCTTGCCTGTCCTCAAACACCTTGTTCAGGTCCCATGTGCGTGACACTGATGCTTGCCCAGAGGCCCCACCCCCCCATGGGTGGGTGTAGGTGAAACCAGCACATTGGCAGCCAGGGTAGCAAGTGCAGGATCACAGGGCAACAGGCTGCAGTGGCAAAGCTTTTTTTATTTTATTTTTTTTTTGGGGGGGGGGGGGGAGTTTGGTGCTTATGGAAGTCTGGGACCAAGTGGGAACCAGGGGAAAGAGCTGTCCCAAAATTGTCTGGGCCTGGCACCTCACCATTAACGAGCAGTACTCCAGGCTTTGCCAGGCCCAGTCCTCTTGCCCCTGCCAGCTGTACTGGATTTCTAATCAGAGTCAAAGCCCACCGGCTGGTCAACAGAGACCTTGGCAAGGGACTTGCTTTAGAGCGGGTCACTTCTGGGATGCAGCTAGGGACCTCCCCTCCAATATCTTGTGGGGGGGGGGGGGATGGTCCAGCTCTTTCTTGGCACATTTCAGGACAGCTTGGGATTGTCTGGAAAGCTGGGGTGAGTCTAGCAATGTGGAGTGAAGGTTGGGAAGCACTTAGCTAATGAGAACAGGCAGTGGGGAGAGGAGTCTTAAATGGAAGCTCTGTTCTGGCCCCATCATCCTGAGGCTGGACTTGGGGTTTATTCTATCAGCTGCCTCCTGGCCTGGGGAGAGGAGGTGCTGGAATGGGTGTAGAGCAGCTAGGAGTTAGGGAGGACGCATGCATTGCCTCTGGCAGGGTTGGGGAGATAGGAGACAGGACCATGGCTCCGCTAATGGGCTTCAGGTTATGCATTCAGTGCTCGTGTGTTAGCCCTGTCCCCAGATGGCAATATCCTGCCCTTCATTGAAGCCCGTGCCGTCTTGCCACAGTGCATTGGCACTGTTCGCTCAGCAGTACCGCTGTCTTTCCAGCCAGGGCAGGGGGAGAGGTCAAGGTTGCATCTAGGCTCTGATGCTGAGGCCCTGCAAACACAGGGCACCTTCTGCATAGTGTATGGGGGGGGGGGAGATGCTGGCATCCGGGTAAGGCTGAATGTGGAATGGCTACTGGGTTGGCACGTGTCAGCACTGCACAGCTGGGCCCTCCATAACTCTGGGGAGTGGGCATCCCTGCTGTTGGCTTGGGCACCGAGCCTGCTGCTTTGTGTCAAGCCCTGGGAGGGCACCATGTGAAATCAGCTTCTTATGTGGCCTGTATGTCCTCTGCTCCCCCTTCTCAGGAAAACCAGTCCTTTGCTAGTAAAGAGTGCCAGTTAACCCCTCTCCCTGCACCAGAAGGGCCAAGTAGGAAGGTGAGCTCAGACCAAGTGGTGCCTCGTTCCACCCTAGGACAGACTCCCTCCCCCTTCCTCCCATTCCCAGTTCCTTCATCTTCCTCCTCAGTTAGGAGACAGTCTGCTGCCAGTAGCAATTAGCTGGGCCTCCTCTTTGCCACCTGCTGCTGCACCTCTGCCTCACAGTTTGCATGCAGGGCTGTGGGCTCTGGGGAGAAAAGGGAGGGATTCTGCTACTGACACTTAATGCCCCTATCACTTCTCAGCTGAGGAGCATTACTAGCATCCAGGTGGTTCCAGTCTGAGGCAGAGGATGGTTCTGGGCCCTCACCAGCCATGGGACACGAGTCCCCAGAACTGCAGCAAGCTCACAGCGTCTGTTCAAGGAGAGGGTTTGGTTCGTGGTGTGGTAGTCACCATCTGAACCAGTAACAGGCCCCCCAAGCACAGAAAGAGGGCTGTGAAGGAGGAGAGTTTGGGCTGGCCAGGAGCCTCAAGCAGCCAAGCAATTGCAAGTGGGGGCTGCAGACTCTGGCCAGCATGGGGGAAAGCAAATCCCCTGTTCTGGGCCTCTCCTGACCAGAGATGTTCACTCTAGTGCAGGGGTCTCAAACTCAAATCATCAAAAGGGCTGCATGAGGACTAGTGCAGGGCCGCATGAAGGCAAGTATGTTAGCCTGAGGGCTGTGCTATTGAAACCTTTTCATACAATGATATTGAATATCAGTAACAGTAGTGTCATTGTAGGCTGCAGGAAATAGCTTTAGGGGCTGCATGTGGCCCGTGGGCCGTGTGTTTGAGACCCCTGTTCTAGTGGGAGTCAGGACACCAGGGTTCAGTCCCTGACTCCCCGATGGGTACGTGAAGTGATGTGTCTTGCGTCACCCAGTTGCCATTATTCTGTATTTGCACAATATGCCCATCCAAGTGTCTGTCCTTGGTCTTCAACCTGTCCCACTCAAGCCTATAGCAAGGCTGGAGCCAGCAGGAATGGGTACCCCCACTCAGACAGGGGCTGGCCTCCCCATGATGTTTCCCATGCTGGGGAGAGAGCCAGAGAGGGAAGGTGGCATGTCCCCTGTGACACCATGGATTACCATTAGGGCTGGGAACAGAGGGTGGGTGGATTCTGAGCTGGCTGGGTGCGTCTTTCCACAGATAGGGCCCAAGGGGGTCTTTCCTCATGTCAGTGGAGGCTGGCAACAGGCGGGGATGCTTTCAGCTCTTTCTTGGGTTCCAGGACTCCCTGCCTGGACAGTGAAGGGGTTACTTGTTCTCTTTGCCTTGCACACACACATATATAGGGTTAATTTCCCCCTGGCTGGGCCGGGCTGCCTTTAAAGCCTGGCAGAGCTGGCTCCCTGTGCATTGTAAGAGAGCCAGGAGCACTGAGGGGAAAATAACCTGCTGGAGCAGGATGCAAGGGGGAGGAAGGCCAGCGTACAGATCTCCCTGCTGCTGCAGACCACTCAGATTGGGCTGCCGATGGAACAGCCCCAGGGGCTGCAGGGAGTATGCGCTGCTCTCTGGGAATCTGTGGGGGCTGGGCCAGCAAATTTAGCCTCGTAAATCAGAGGTTCATCTCGCCACCTTCCCACCCCCCCCTTCATCTCTCACCAAACCTGCTTTTCCTGCGGGCCATGTGCAGGGCCAGTGTCCTTGATCATCACAGAGTGCACAAGCTGGAACAGGGCAGCTTGCCTCTCATGTAGTTGGGGGCGGGGTATCTTTAGGGGATCTCCAAAAACACATTGTCCTCTGGAATATTTCCTCCTCTGTCCATTGCTTCCGCTGCTGCCTTCCCCTTCTCTCTACTCCTCATCCTACCTTGTCCCTTGCTTCCTGCCACTGTGCTCCGAGCAGACCTGGATGCTGCCACACGTTCAGTATACACATGGGATATCTGCTCTGCACAGCTTAAAAGCCTTCACCTACCTGAGGCCAGTCAGTGGTTGGAGTGTTAGGCTACTGATGCCTTATGGGGAAACTTCTAAAAGATGGTGTCTGGAGTCTCCAGCATCCTGACTGGGGAGTAGGAGGTTTATGGCATTGGAACAGGGACTGTGGTTGTACAGCTCCTAGCACAGTGGGATCCTGTTTTTTCAGGTGCTCTCACCATACAACTAAGAACAGGGAAGAGGGGGGTTGTCCTCAAGTTCTTCACGTGAAAACAGGAGGGGAGTTGTTTAGTAGTTCATCTGCTCCTCCTGCACAGTCTCCCAGCTGAAGTCCTAATCCACTGTGACACTGCGACCATCTCCGCAGCAGCTAATTGCGGAGTCCCCAGCCGGGGATTATGGTTTAAAGTGAGGAATAAGCAGCAGGAGCAGATGAGCTCCTAAGCAACAAAGCTCCTGTTTTCATGCAAGTGACTTTTATTATTAATATAATTAAAAGTCAACAGGAGGGAAAAGGCAGGGAACATTCAACAGAGACGTGGTGCTGTCTGGGCAAGGACTGGGCCACAAGGCTTTCTACCAGTCAAGAGGAGGGCTGAAGTTCTAGTCTGGATTTCAGGGCACTCTACTAGTAGTCACGTGAGGAGCAGAACCCAGGAGTCTTGACATGCTCTGACAGTTCGACTCCGCCACCACCCTGGTTGGGAACAGATCCTAGGAATACTGTCTGCTGGCCCATTCTAAACTCTTGCCCTGTCCATCACAGCACTATGCACTGCATGCTCATCCAGCCCCTTCCACCAGAAGGTCTCAAAGGGCTGCAGAGGCATCCCTGAGTCAGACCCTGACACAGCCTTTCTGAGAGAGGTTCTTTTTTGTGCTTCACAAGTGAGGAAGCTGGGATGCAAAGAAGGGAAAATGACTTGCTCAAGGTTACACAATGAATCTGGCAGGGCCAGGAAGAGAAGCTTGGTGTCTGCCTGCAAGCCTCCAGTGCTAACCACTTCTGCCTCTCTGCTTTCCTTCCAAGGCCAGGCAGAACCCTGGCTGCCAGCCCCCCATTTTAAGCACAAGGCGCATCGCCTCCTAGTACCATATTGCCATCAGGTCTGTCTCTGGGGTAATCAATGTACTGAGTGAATCTGAATCCAACCCCTTTAAAAGGGGCTTTGTATATTCAGGAAGCAGACCTCCTGTGGACCACATCTTGGTCCTGTCTTGCACTTGTGTGTCAAAGCCACCTTTTATTGGGTCCTGCTTGGGAAGGTGACACAGTCAGTGACTGTGGCTCAGAGCTGGCTGGCCATCTTGTCATGGTTCAGCAATAAATGTAAGCTCCTTGGGAGCACCTGAGTTGCTGGGGCTAGTACAAGCTAGTCTCTGGAGATGATTCCCTTCAAGAGCGCTGTTCTCTGCTCCAAAAGAGGTGAAAATGGAGCATGGAAACCTCAGCAGGTTCCCTTTAACCAGAAATGAAGAGGATTTGGTGCCAGGAGTAAATGGCCCTGGAGACTGGACAGATCTCCAGAGCAGCCACTGATCTCTCCAAGGCACCAAGCTTCTGAGATGGGAATGGTGGGACATCTGTTCTTCTGTGGCCCTCCCCACTGGAGGTATCTTCTTGCCTTTCCCCTTGGAGGCCAGTCTCCATGACCCATTGCATCCTGGCAGCCTAGTATGCTGCTGGTTCTTTGACCAGGGGGACCTGGCCTGAGGCAGACTCATTTGTTCTGAAGAGCCATCAAATGGCCCACCTGCCCAGACCAGATTTGAACTGGCCACTTAGTGGTGAAAGGTGCCATGTTGCAGCGTGAATCCCCTAGATCTGAGCTGCCCACCCCACTAGCTCTAACTAGGAGGAGAATCATGCTTCTTTGGCAGGCCGCCTTTGCCTCATTCAGGATCTTCCCTCGTGTCCCCTAACATGTAGTGCATGGAGCAGGGCTCCACCATGATCTGAACTGTGATTAGCTTGACATGTGATGGCTTGATGGTTGCAATAAGAGCAACCTCCTGCTTTTTTAAGACCTTCAGAGTCCCTTTGATCCAGTCCTCTATATGGGTGTTTCTGGCTCTGCTGCCAGTGGGGAGTGAAACGACAGTGGCTGCACTGGAATATCCAGGCTATTTACGTCGCACCTTGGAGTGTGCTAAAGCAGTTGTCTGCCTATCAGCGTGACAAAGTGGCACCAGCAAATGGCAGTTCTTTCAAAGTGGGTGGTTCTGCCTAGGAGCTGCTAGCTCTCGGTGCCACTTGCTTTCTTTTCTTCATAGAATTCAGGGGGATTGGCAAAGCAAGTGGCATGCTGGCCTCTCTGGGGGCTGGCTGAAAGCAGCCACTGGCCCTCCTGGACAGGGAAAGCCTGTTGATGGGAAGGGGCATGTGATAAAATATTGGGGCTGCCAGATGGGGACACTGGAGATGGTATTCTGCTCTCATCCGCTACATAAGCCATGTGCCTCTGTTTCCCCTCTCCCTCTTTGTCTGGTTAGATTGTGATCTCTTTGGGGCAGGGACCATCTCTCATTACAAGTCTGTGCAGCACCTAGTACAATGGGGCCACCATCCCACGCCTGCTAACTAGGGATAGTATTGAGCTGCCAGATCTGTTCTGGTTTTCTGTCCCCGGGTGTCTGTGCAGGCCTTGCCGAGGCTACATGTGAAGGAGGGGACAGAACATGGCAGCTCTTGGAGGAAAGCAGGCTTGGAGCAGGGCTGAATGTCACTTGCCCATTCCAAAGCCCAGCAAAGGGGCCCAGCTTGCTGCCCCCAGACCAGTAAGACAGGTGTGGGGCCAGAAAAACAGGAGAGAAACCCCAGATCTGAGGCACTTCCAGGTCAAGCTGGGTGACACCCCCACAGCCTCAGCACGTTGACCCTTGTTCCATGTGCCAGCTCCCTGTGCTACTGTTCTGCCTCCTTCCATTCCACATGGCCTCTGTTGCACATCCCTGTGCTCAGTTGCAAGGCCTCAATCCTGGTCACTTTTGGGTCCCTGCTTTGGCCGTGCTGCTTGGCAGCAAAGGTAGAAGTTGCCTGTTGTCCCTCTTCCCCCACCACCCTGTGTGTTGGCCCTTAGATTCTACAGTGCCAGTGCCAGTGCCAGAGGACCAGTCCAAACGTTTGGAAGGCGGCTGGCAGACAGTGGGCGCTGTCTGAGATAATGATACACTGGGGGCCAAGCTCTTTCTCATCTTAAATATTCCCTTTTGAAATTAGGTGGCAGAGGTGTGATCATGGAAGGAAGACAAGTGGGATTCAGCTCCATGTGTCACATAGTTCCCCTGGTTGGAGCCCGTCACTGCAGGGGAGGGAGTTGCCCCTGGGCTGAGCCATGGGGCACTTAATTTTGGAAAATGCTGGGGAATCACTGCCGCTGTGGAGTGTCTTGCACCTCCCCTTACAGTAACTTCTATCCGCACCATTGGAGACTGGGCACTGAGCACAGGGCGTCCCTGCTCTGGACATGAGAGACAGGCCACCCTGAAAGGTGGATTTGTGTATAGCCATATGATAAGGCTCCATCAGCACCTCTGGGTCAGATGAGTGGGGTTGATGTTTCCCCCTTACCACTGCCCTACCCCTGAAATGGGAACCCAGCCGTGTTTTGCAAAGAGTTAATTAATTTGCTGGCCTTTGGTGGGCTTTGAAGTTGTGCCAGTTGTACTCTTCAGATCTTCCTTATTAACAGGCAGCAAATGAACACAACCCCCTTGTTCAGGACCCCTGGCTCCCTTGACCACCCTCTTGTTCCCGGTAGGACTGGTGAGAACAGGGAGGGAGGAGCTGGGGCCCACAGTTTTACATCCCCCCCACTTCTCCAGGGCCTGTGAGCTTCAGCTCCCTGCATTGTCCTGTCCCATCATGCTAAGTCCCTGGCCTAATGGTTTATTCTCCTCAGTCTGGGCATGCAGCTCTAGGGCTGCTCTCTCTGGACAGGAAGACGAATGAATTCCATTACGGGATCGTGATTTTATTCCACGTGTCAGGGAGTCTGAGATTAACTTGCTCACCAGTCTGTGACAAACCCAGACGCGCGCACGCGCGGGCACACAAACAACAGAGGTGTTTGCACTCCTGCTGCAGGTGGGGCCAGAGCACTGCACCGATCCCTCCCCTACCCATGGGGCCTGGATGCAGATATCCTTCAGTGCTGCAGCCTCTCTTGCAGCAGAATGAAACACTTCTGGCTTCACACTGAGGCCATCCAGCCTCCTACCTTCCTGAAGGCTTCCCTGGGCTGTCCCCCACTCCTCTCTAGCTCATCACTGGCCCCACCAATGGCATGGTATAGAGGGAGGTCTCAGGCAAGCCTTGGGAGTGGACAGAAGTAGATCCAGGCTTGTTTGTGATGGGGAGGGGGCAAGAGGGGGGCAATGGTGAACCACTGTTGTCTCTGCAGGAAGCTGCTCAGCATGGTCTCTAGAGCAGCTGTTCTCTGGGTGTCTCTGAGCACATCACCAATAGGGGCCTGCCCTGGGAGGACATGGAGCTGGGTACATTCAGCTCTCAGCTGGTGAGATGGTTTAAAAAAAAAAAGGCGGGGAAACTCCCCTAAGCTAAACTTCATGTTCCTCGCGTGAGAAGTAGAGCAATGCTGTTTACCCTCAGCTGTTCTTCTGGCTGTCAGGGCATTTGAGCGCCACTTAGATCCTCAAAATAGGCCATAAGTGGTGCCCAACATTTTTGCTGGCCTCCTGGCTCGGGCAGACTCCCCCTACAGCGATTTGGCGTGGTGAGGTAGCTTTCCCTAAGAGCTAAGGCCTAAGCAGACAGAGGGGGTGCTGGGGCCCCATCCTACTGTTTGTCGCTGCAGCTGAGAGAGTGGATCCCAGGCTGCTTTGCGTGGCCAATTGGCCAGTCAGCTGTGGGCAGGGAAACAAGACTGGTTCCTTTGCTCCCCCTCTCTGGGCCCTGGCCCAGCAGGCTGCTGGGGGGGGCAGGAGGCGGACGGCAGGAGGAGCTGACTTAGCGCAGCTGCCTGGAGGGCTAGAGTGACAATCCGTTCAAGGCTGGAATGGCGGAGCGTGACTCTCCAGTACCTGGCTAATGGCAGCCGGCTGTTGGGGGCCGTGCATCTGCCAGGGCTGTGTGTGCCACATCACTGCAGAGCTGGGGAGGGTTCGGCACGGCTCTGCTCGGCTGGCTGTGTCTGAACAGCCAGGAAAGAGAGACACATGCAGGCAGTAATGAGCGAGGGAAGAATAGAGGGGCTGGGTGGTTGCAGATGACCTTCCTAGTGCAGCTGGCGTACTCCTTTCCTCTCCCGCCCCTCCCTGTGCTGATATGGGTGCAGGCTGCAGGCTCTGTTTGCTGGAGGCTTTTACATTCCAGTTCTCGGGTCACTCGCCTTTGAGACCTCTCTAGGGACAGAGGTTGGCAGGAGCTGTTAGAAACCACTGGAGGCCTCCTTTTGGGGGGGGGGGGGGAGACACCCCCAGTGCCTCGTGCCAACATTGGGGTGCCTCCTCACACTGTGTCCTCACACCTCTTGCTGCTGCCCCACCCCCCACCCAACTCTCCCCTTGGGGTGAAGGACTGCAAATGTTGCCCATGAATTCCTGTAAGAGAGACATGCTGGCGCTGAGTGTTTGTCTGCTTCCTCGTCTCTGTGGCCCTGAGCACCCACGAGGGGATGGGCAGGTATTTCAAGTACCAAAGCATGTTGGCTCCCATCCTTGGCAGGCGGCTACAGTTCCCTTCGCCTGGGGAGGGGAGTTGCCTTTGGAGCCCCCCAACATGCAAACATGTGCATTCTCGCCTTGTGGAGTGATTCCTGAGGTGACCGTCAGCCAGGAGGTGCCAGGCTGTGTGATGCAAGGTGCTCCTGTTCTAGGGGCCAGTGCAGACTGGGGCACAGTATTGTCTGATCATTAAAAGGGTCCTGGGAAGTACATCATCCTCGCTTGGGCGAGGGAGGTCACAGCAGAGTACAGGGCTGTTAGTGGTGGAGCGAGGTGAGAGGGGCATGAATGGGGATCTGCGGTTTCACATGAGCCTGTCTCAGGAGGAAATGGGGTTGGGGGCAAGGTCTGTTCTGGAAAGGAGGACAAAATCTGCCCAGCATGGTCCCCGCTTTCGCCAGAGTGGGCAAAGCTGCCCTGCGGTAGGAAGCCAGGTTGTTCCTGGGCTCACCCAGCAGCGGCCTGGTTAATGTGTACTGGAATGCGCTGTGGAATTCTCCCTGGGAAGATTAAGGGGCTGTGCAGAGCCACAACAGTGCAACATGATTCAGTGCTGAAGGGAGAAGGGGAGGGGGGAGATTGAGGTGGGGAGGGGGAAAAGGGGATTGCAGGGGGCTGAGCTCTCCCAGGGAGCCTGGCTGTGGCAGGGAAGGTCAGCTTGGACCAGATGCAGCCCCTCCACTCTCCAACCCCCCCCCAGAGCTTTGCACATTAATGCAGATGCACAGGCCTGAGTGTCTCGTTAGCAGCGTGTGGAATGGAATAATGCATCCGCATCCCATTAGCCTAATGAAAAAAGGGGAATGGGCACCTGGAACAAAGCTACCGACTCTTGGCTGGAATCCTGGAGCTGGTGGCGGTGGGGGAGCCTGCTTGCATTGGTAGTATAACTTCTGGGGGCAGCTGGGGATGTCCAGCTGGAGAAAAAGGGAGAGAGGTGCTTGGATAGGGTAGGGATGCCCCTGGATAGCTTCTCTGGTGCCTTGGTGCAGGAGAAGCTAGACTGAGCCCTTTGCCTGCTGCATCTCAGCCTGTGCCAGGCACACATGGCTCAGTGTTTGGTGGGTCAGGCCAGGGTTGGGCAGTGAAGCTCACGGGTGAGTGGTCGCCTCTGCAGGGAACTTGCACCCTGAGAGTCACACCACCAGCCTGCTTCTGTGGCCCTCCACTCCTCTGACCCTCTAGGTGCCAGAAAATCACTGGCATCTCTCTGCCACACACCCCCTCTTCCCTGGGTCTAATGGGCCAAGGGAGCACTGGGGCTGGTGGGCATGGCATGTGTAACCCGGACCTTGGTGCACCCATGGCCCCCAGTGAACTGGCCACATCCCGATTGGGATTATGCAGGGATTATGCTGACAAACTTGCTCCATTTGCTTTGCCGCTTCCCTGTGTGCTCAGCAGGGTGGAGGCTGCTTGGGCTCCACAGGGGAGGGAGCAGTGGGAGCAGAGGCTGTGGGACAATTTGGCTTGTCAGCACCTCCCAGCAGGTGGGGCTGTGCATGTTAGCTGAGATCTTCTATCCACCTGCCCTCTCCCAGCAGGCGGCACCAGAGGAAGTGTTAGCGGTGAGGGAGTCGCAGCTGGTGCACTCCCAGCAGGAGGCACTGGAGGATGGAGTAGCTGGGGAGCATGGTGAGAGGCACTGGAGAGAGTGGGGCAGGGACCCCATCTATCCCAGCACCTGGTCTGGTGGCATCTCACCGTGAGGACAGTGTTCACCGCCTGCAAGTTCTGCAAAGAGCCAGACAAAGTGCGGTCCCCCAAGTGGAGTCCCCAGCTCAGCTGGGCCGGTGTTCTGAGCCGGGTGGAGAAATGCTCTGGGGCTGTGAGACGGGAGACTGAAGAATTAAGGGGAACGTCGCCAAACAAACCAGGCTGTGCCGGAACCAATTAGCTTCTAGCAGGCAGTGTTTCAGAGGCTGTTATTTCTGCCTCTTCTCTCCCTCCTTCTGTCTCTTTCTGCCGCTCTCAAGCTCTCTCTCTTTCCCTGTCCCTCCCCTTCCCCACCTGCCCGCCCCCTGCATCTCCTCTGTCTCCATTCCTCGCCGTGTTGGAGCTTGTTCTGGGCAGCACAGGGTGGGAGTGAGTCACGCCACACGGTGCAAAGAGGCTTCAAGTGGCGTTCGGCTGGAGCTGGGAGCTGGTTTGGGCTGCTCTGGTTCTGTGGGTGGAGTGGCGTGTTTTTTGCAGACAGCAGCCGGGGCTGGGGAGTTGTTCTCAGGGCCAGGCGGCGAGAAACCCCCCACCCCCGCCCATCCCAACCCCCTGACCCGCCAGTGGGGCCAAGGGGCTCTCTTGGCCGAGGCAGCCGATGACTGAGTCACAGATGAAACTTTAGAGCCGTTGAAACTTCCTCCGCCAGGCCCTGCGCTGGGGGAAGTGGTTTATCGGGGCGACTGGGCCGGGCCTGTGGTTACCCAGTTTCCAGACTGGCCCAGCATACAGGCATGAAACCAGGAGCTCTCTATAAGCAGCCCAGCTCTGAGGTGAAGGAGGAGATGGAAAGATGTCTCTCCCACCCGGGGCGTGGGGGGGTGAGGCAGTCTAGTATTTCCTGCTGCCTTCCTCCCCTTCTGTTTGCAGCCGTCTCCTCCCCTCGCCTTGAGCTGCACTGGTAAGACATTGATTGCAGTGCCACTGGATCGGGAGGAGATTTAGGTCAAGCGCTCAAGAGAGTAGAAACAGCCATCTGTGTGGGGAAAGGAGGCCAGCCCAGCCAGAACCTGAGGAGCCCGCAGCCTGTGTTGCACAGCAGGCCTCAAGGTGGGGGCAGACTGGAGCAAGGCAAGGACCCTGACTTGAAAAGGGCTGCGGTCTTGACAGAGTGGGCACTCTTCCCATCCGTAGGCTCACGGCCTCCCTTTGTCTCCTTCCTGCAAAATAAAAATGCATCCCTCGCTCTGCACACACTGTCAAATGAAGGGGAAAGCTCCTGGAACTGCCTTGGCCAGTCACCAAGACCCTCCTGACATCCAGCAGGAAGGTGTGTGTTTGAGGCCAGGGGAGGATAAAGCTGCCTTTGGCCTGAGTGCCAGGCAGGATCAGGCCTCAAGAAGAGGCCAAAGAAAAAAAAAAAAAAAAGTCCCTGATGTCTGTGGGGGCATGCTCACCAGTCTCACTCCCAGGAGTGAGCTGAGCTCCGAGGAAATGTTGCCAAGTGCATGGAACAGGACTCCTGGGCTCAGGCCGGGAATGGGGCTGCAGCAGTGGGGACTGGGAATGTTCACCCAGTTGTGGGAGGGAGGGTGGCTGGAGAGTGCTGGGGAACAAGATATTTTCTCAGGTAAATCCTAGAGAAGGCAAGGCAGTTTGTAGGTGTCATTGTAGTGTAAGTAGGGAAAGGTAAAGCCTCCACACTCTGGGATTTTCCCCTGGCCTGTGAACACCTGGGAAGATCAAGCCGGGGTAGTTTTAAACGAGGATTTTACCTTGTGTTAATTGTGGAATAGCAAACTTGATGAAGACAAGGCCTGAAGGGTCTGGGAATTGGGACTCCTGGGTTTTCCTTTTGAATCTCATAAACACTTTGTGCAAATCATCTCACACCTCTGTGCCTCAGTTTCCCCATCTGTACTGCCTTTCCCAGAAGGTGGAATTGCATGTGTGTTCGTGTATATTGCTGTAGTGCCTTGAGGCCCTGATCATGTGCCTGCTTTTGTGCTAATCAGAGGGTTACAATGTATCTGTTTGTAAAGCTCTTTTAGATCCTCACGGGAAAGGCACCAGCAGAGGGTAAAATATTGCCATGAATAAACTCACTGGACACCTGGAAAGGGCCGGATATTGGGACCTCAAGGGATTGTCCTGTGGGCCAGAGACGAAGGTCTGGCGTTTTCTGTCCTTCACCTGCAGCTCTTTGACTTTCTCTCCATTCCCAACGGACTTGTTTAGTTTTCTGATTTGTGTGCATGTTCGTGTGACGAAAAAAAGGAAATCCTTAAAAATATGGGGGTGGGCGGGAATATGCAAACCAGCCTCTTTCCTGCAGGTGGCACTGACACAGGGTTGTGTGCCTGCATGGCCCGCTGACTCAGCGCACCGAAGGCAGCTGGGTCACTGGAGATTTCCTGTCCGCGTTGTTTTTGGGTGATCACATAATCTCCAAAGTTAGTGGTCTCCATATGGTGGGGGTGGGGGAGAACCTTTCTATGCCACATAGCCCTTTCCTTCAGATCTGGAGCTGGATTATTCAATGCAGCGCTGTAACTGATCTTTTACTAATGACCCAAGCAAGGGGGTTTTCTTCCTCACCCCCTTGGAAAGCTGTTCTCTGGGATAATCAATTGATCGCACTGTGATATTCAGCCTATGTGAATTTCATCTACATTTGCTATGGAGGTGAAGTGTTTGTGACAGTTGGTGCCACATGTATTTAGTTGTTTCCTTGCATGGGATTTATCTTGGTAGAGTGTGGTTATTTGGGTGGGGGGATGGCAGAGGGGAGGTGATATCTTAGTGCACCCTTGGGTGCTGTCCTTCAAACTGGTGCCAGTGTCTGACCCCGAGCACCTGCTTGAACTTGTGCCGTTGTCATGCTCTTCATATCCTGCTGGCCCTGCCCACACGTAACACCCAAGGAGAAGGAAAAACTCCTTTGTGCAGGGTTCAGCTGGGCTCTTGATTGAGCCTTTAAAACAAGCCTTCTGGGTCTCCCAAGCCATCCCACTCCCTGGGGGTGCTTTCTCCTTTCAGGTTGCTTTTGTTGTTTCAGTGGCTCTGTGCAGCTTTGCAGAATCTCCACTAGGAGGGTTATTTTATTTTATTTTTATTTTATTTTTTCCTTCAGGAGTCCTCTCTCCACGCTGCACTTGTGCTGCCAGCCCTGGGTGTCTCCGAGGGGGAACAGCACCTCCAAGGAGGAGGCAGGTGGGCGGACGGCTTGGTGCTGGACAGAGGAGAGCGTGAGGGACAACTGGGGGACAGGGTGATGGTGTACCATGTGTGTCTGCAGGGACTGTGTGGGGCAAGGTAGGGAGAAAAGAGGTCTGGGATGGAGAGGCATATGGGGCAATGATGGTGTGAAGGGAGGGACAAAGGTACAGCGTGAGTTCTAATGCTGGGGTCAGGGGAGGGAGTTGCTGGGTTGATTTCTCTGGGGCAAGTGACCCTTGGGGATGTGTAGAGCTGGGAAACGGCAGGTGGAAAGGGTCTGTGGATTCCAGGAGCTGCCAGTTCTTTACAGTCTCGGAGGGCTCCATTAATTCTTTAAATATCCAGCCTTTCCAGGTGGATTTTATTGAAAATTAATTTCCGGAGCTATTTTAATTTTGCTGTAGTTAATTTGCTGTTTATTTTAATTAATGAACATCGGGTAAATCTCCTCCCGAGCATCCTGCAACCGTCTGTGGTGGCTGAACCCTGGTGGGAAGGGGGCAGGGAGGGAGCCAGAGAGCCCACGGAGATCATAGAGGCCCAGGTGCAGGAGGGAGTCCTTGCCTCCTGTCCCACTCACTGTCTCTCCCGTAGACCAGTGTTTTTCAAACTTAGGGTCAGGACCCAGTACTGGGTCACAGACTCTCAGGTACTGGGTTGCGGCACCCCCTGCTGGTGCCTCCAAAAGACTGGAATGCATTGCCCAGCAATGTGATTTTTGGGGTATGGTCATAAATGAAATTTTTCAACTGGGTCCCAAGAAAAAAAAGTTTGAAAACCACTGCCCTAGAACGTCCTTGAGGATTTGGCACTCAACTGGAGAAATGTGTTGAGAGAGATTAACTGGAACGTCCCCTCTGTGTCCATCTGTGACATGAGTCTGAAGCCCCAGGCCATGGCAACGATGTGATACTCCAGGTTCCTGCTCCCTTGCCCAGGGAGGAGCCCTTGGTCTTCGTAGTGTCACTGTGGGGCAGTGTGATGCAAGGGATAGAGCCCTGGCTTAACAGTCAGGAGACCACGTGTGCACAGGCTGGCAGTGCCCAAGCGGTGACTTTGCCTGTTGGGTGGCACCCTGAGGACTTTGGAAACTGGCTGCTGGGGATTTCCCTGCTTGGCTCTCCGTGCTGCCCAGGCCAGTTCCATGCCAGTCTCCCACCCTCTCCCCAGGGCTTCATGGCTTCTCACTCCTCAGTTTCCACTGTTGCACTGGACCTCAGACATTTCATGTGTTAAAAGCAGATGGATTCAGTGAATTAATTCTGGTCATCGGGGGCTGTTAGAGTGCACAACAAACCAGCCAAGCCATGTGATATTCCCAGATACACCCCGCTTTGGTTTGTGCTATGACTGATAGAGGGTTTCCTCTGGATGGGTAGCAGGATCTGTAGGCGCTCCGCAGGCCTCTGGTTCAGGTCTTAGGCTATGATCTTCTTGAGGGAGGGCCATTTGCCCCAGCCCTGGGCTGCATTCAAGCCCCTTTCTGCTTCCCCTCTGCTGGAGAAGGGCTGAAAAGCAGATGGATCCTCTTGCTGGGAATTCCTCCAGAACCAAGAAGTGGGGTGGTATAGATCAGACATGCTGAACCCCTTCACCACCTCTGCTGGAATGGGAGGTAGTGTGCCTGTAGCATACTGGTAATGCTGGTGTGGCCTGAAGAGGCTATAAATTACAGCAGCCTCTGGAGCTATTCTAACTTATGTGAGCTGCCAGGCAAATCCTCAGCCAAGGCCAGAATTCCTCCAAACTGGGACCCTGGTCTCTGCCCCACCTGGCAGTATGCTGCACGCTTCTTACACTTACTGTAACCAGGGCTCTTCTCTCCTGCACCATGGCTGGGTGGGGCTCTGCGTGGACAAATAAACAGGCCCATTACTGGCCTCCAGGCACTTCCAGTCTGACTGAGACTCAAAGTCACCCAGAGCCATGGGCCATAACTAGTGGAGCAAATGTTGCAACAGCTGTGCTTGATCCAGGCAAATTGCTGGGCTGGCTCCAGGGGTGTTCTCACTACGTGGAGGTGAGGGTCTCTGTGTGGGTTTGCACAAAGCTAGCTGAACCCACAGAGACCCTTACAACACTTGGAGTTGCTCACGGGAAGCTGGGCCCTGACCCAGCTGGATCCCTGGATCCCATCCCTGCTGCAGTATGGAGTATTGTAGGTGAGGCATGGGGCTGTAAGAAGATCTTTCTCTTGCAAAGCAGCCCAAAGAATGGAGGAGTTGAACTTGCTGATTGCGGCTGGGGGGATGCAAAGGAAACTTAAAATGTCTCCCGACTGGAATCGACACAAGGGAAGCTGGGCCAGGACTGCCTCTGCCAACATGCATGCAAGCAGGAGCCTGGTGCTTACCAAGGTCTTGTCCCTGATCTGAGGGAGCCTGTGTGGGAGACTTTGAGGAGGTAGCTGTTGAGAGCTGGCAGGAATGTGCTGAGCAGGGAAGGGTTAATGGCACTGGGACTTTCTGAGAGTCCCTGGCTGTGGCGCCCCCCCCCCCCCCACTCTTGGCTGGGCAGCAGGGCTAGATAAGGGGAAGTGAAGAGGGGGGAGTCTAGTCCACTCAGAGAGAGTCCTGTGCTGGCAAGGAAAGCAGAGGCCTTATTCAGCCTCTGGGAGCGAGAGAGAGAGACAACAGGGACCCAAGGGGTGTGGTGGGGTTGAGAAACACTGTGTTTTACCTTCCAGCCCAACTGTCTGGTTAACAGCAAAGCAGGCTGGGCTGGTGTCAGGGCAGGGAGGGAACAGAATTGCATCTGTGTGCCTAAAGTGAGTCCAGATCAGCTCAAACCACAGAGCTCAAGAGGCACCGCCTGTCCTGAGTGCTGAGTTCCCAGCAAATCTTTGGAAAGAGCAAATCTCTGAGGTTGCTGTTGGCCTGCCCCTGCCTCCTCTGGCATCCTAGTTGTGGCATCCAGAAGGACCCAGGTTCCCACCCCACATGTTTTGACCCCGTGCAAGCAAAAAGGTGTCTCCCCAAGTGTGTTTGTGACTTAGTAGGTATGGGATTACCCCCTCATAGTAGGAGCAGGGCAAGGAGTCAGGCAGCAGCCACAGACTCACTCAGGGCTGTTGGATAAATCACCTTGTAGCATCTGATTTTTCAGAGATGCCAGGCAGCCCCTAGGAGTTTTGCCTGGTGCTGGCAGTCAGCACCTTAGAAAATCACACCCTTTATCGCTTTGTGCCTTGGTTTCCCCTTCTGTAAGAGATGCTATCAAGCTGTGTCCTGTTGGAGAAAGGGGCTGAGGATTCATTCATGAATGTTTGAAAAGTGCTTAAATAATTCAGTACACTCAGTGGCAAAAGAAAGCCAGCCAGTGCATCAGCCTCTCTCTGCATCCCCAAAGCGCCACAGCACACAGCAAGGAGACTGGAGGTGAGCAATCCAGAGCTAAGAACCTAAATGGGTCAGAGCCTAAGGGTGCTACAGGGTATGGATCTGGCAGGCTGGGCTTTGCTCCAGGCAAGTCTGGGCTAGAAGAGTTCTTACAGGCGGCCCCAGTTATGCCTGTGGAGTTTTCAGTGCATCCCCTTTGCTGGCATAAATTCTCCCCATTGCTGTCAGCTGTGCAAATACACATATAAGGGATCCACTTGCAGATCCAGTGCACTTTCACTTGTAGCTTCTTGGAGGAAATGTGGCCACTAAGGACCTGCTGATTTTTTACCAATAATTTGTATTGTGGTTCTGGCCAAAGGCCTCAAATTAGAATCAAGGCCCCATTTTACCAGGCCCTGGCAAACAAGGCAAGAGATGCCTTGTGGAAGACACTAAAACTATAGGAAAACAAGCAAGGAGTCTTGTGGCACTATTAAAGACTAACATTTGTTTATAGCATGAACTTTCAAGGGAGGAAATCCCACTTCGTCAGACCCTTTGGAGATGGGGGAATCTTCAAAGTGTCTGACTAAGTGAGATTTTTCTCCCACAAAAGCACATGTGATAAATAAATTTGTTCGTCTTGAAGTGCCACAAGACTCCTTGCTTGTTTTGCTGAACTAGACTAACATGGCTATCTATCTGGAACTTGAAACTGTCGGAGTGCTGTAGTACTTTGCATGCATCTAGTACTTTCATCAGAAGCTTTTAAAGATTTTAAAGGTGGTTGCTATGTCCTTATTTAGGCAGACAGCATGGACTACTGGCTACAGCATTAGACAGCACCTCAGGATACCTGGCTTGTGTGACCTTGGGTGAGTGGTCTACTGTGGTTTGTGTCTCTTTCCCCTTCTGTAAAATGGAAGTAATGGTACAAACTCCTTTGTAAAGCACTTTAGGGTCTGGTGGTAAAAAGTGGCATAGATGAGCAAAGTATTATCATCATTAGGTTTGCCATGATGATTTGCTAAAGCTAACAGGGAGAATCAATGGTGGATTCAGAAAGAAAACCCAGGAATCCTGGCTCCCCATCCCCTGCTCTATCTACATGACCAGACAACCCCAAGTGATCTGTTTGATAACACTGTGCTACCCACTTGTTTCAAGGCCCCACCAAAGTTGCTTTGTTTAGTGATAAAAGTTTGGTTGAGGCTCAGGAACAGGGCTGCTCAAATTATTCATTAGAACTAATTTTTTATTTTTTTTTGTCAAAACAAATTTCAGTGGGAAAATGTTCATTTTTTGAGAAAGTGGTGGGGATGGGGGCTTCACCACAAAACAACACATTTTCAGTTTCTAGCAAGTGAAAAATTTCAGTCAGACCCATTCCATATTTTGACCGTTGGCAGCCCAGAATGGAAGCTGCTTGCAGAAAAACTTCAATGAAGACGAAAACTTCTGCATCCACAGACCTGTTCTACAAACAAAACTTTTGTGTGAGCCTAGAGTGTATCAAAAGTGCCTGAAACACGGCAATTTCTTTTGGGTTTTGTTTTGTGTTTTGGAGCTTGAATTTCAGCTTTACTCGGAGAGAAATTCATAGTGAATGTGAGAACACCTGTCAATTCCTACTTCTCAGAAACTTGTCAATTCCTGTGACTCAAACTGGAGGAAAGGTTTCTGTAACCCCCTGGGAACTGAAGATTGCCCCCATTCTCTGTTCTGCCCAGCTCCAGGAATTTGCAATGCATTCCTTTTCTCCTCATATTTCTCTATAAAAAACATTGCTGTGAGAATGGGATCTTTGTTTCCAGGGTGTGTCTACACTAAGCAAGCAACCTGCTGCAATGATGCCACTGCCATAGAGTGGCTGGTTCCTTCTTGTTCTTGTATTGGGTCAGTACATCCAAACCAGCTTCTGACAGACGCATTTTCACTCCATAGCATGCAGTGTGCAAAACCTCACTTTGTCTGTGTATGCTGTGAGCAGAGGCTTTCGGGTAACTTCCAAATGTGGGGCAGTGTATTGTGGGGTAGGTACAGTTTGGTGGCTCAGCTGACCTGAGTCCCTGGTTTGTTGTTGGTTCCCCCTCCAGCCACCCTGAGGAGAAATGCATTATACAAGGCATCCATTCAGCCGGAGCTGAGGTAAGGAGCTCGCCTCAACCAATGCTTGTGACAGGTCTGGTGGCTGTGTGTGGATGCGAGATTGTTCCAGCCACTGGTGGAGGTGGAGCCTAAATGCTTTTCCAGCCTGTGCTGTGACAGAACAGCAAAACCCATTTCATGTCCATAGCTCCCAGGTCTGTTGCTTGCCTGTGGTGGGATTCTGGGAAGCTCTTGGCAGCAGAACTTGTGGGCAAATAACAGGACTTGTGGCCTTTTATTCCATTGCAAGGCATAGGGGTTGGGAGAGCATTTAAAGGGGAGGGGCTGAAACAGTCATTGCATTATTTATAACAGGGCCTGTCTGTCCCTTCTTTGGGGCAGCTGGTCCCGCCACACAAATAAGATTAGGGGCATCAGGTGGGTAGTGAGCAGCCACAGTCGAAGGATACCTTAAAAAGGCACAAAGCTCCTGTTTTCATGCAAATTCCCTTTGTTAAGAGAGACTTGGGAAGACCGGATTGTGCATTGGACAGAGGGGGACACGGTTGGGGTGGCTGCAGATTAAAAGCACAAGTCTTTCACCTCTGGGGAGAAAGGGGTCATCATTCAACTAGAATCGAGATTTAAGCCTAGTGCTCCATAACTCTCATCCACTGATAATCAGGGATGAGAGCTGCCTGTGCCCAGAAGAGGCCTGCCACTGAGGCAGTGGGACTGATGACCCCATTCAAGACTAAAAGTTGTCAGCATCCTAGGACCGAGAGCATCAGGGATGTTGGAGCCCTGTGGGTTAAGAAATAGCACACTTGGGCCTACACCTTGCTGTAGGCAAATCCAGGAATCTCTTACTTGATTGCAAAGGTCTCACAATATTAGACAGTATTAAGATGAGCAGCTTTCCTCATGTTTGTTCTGTTCTCAATCAGTTCATGTGTCCTGCATCCTCAGAGCCATCACCAGGCCCATCACCCAGGGAACTGTAAGAGAAGAACTCAGCCCACTGAGGTAGAAGCCTATGGGATTAATGGCCAGCTGGGCTTCAGGGTGCCTCTGTTTTTTCAGGTCCAGCCTAGGACACCTTGGGCCTGTTTCTCAGATGGGCCAGACCTCCGGGTGCTCAATTGTCCCAGAAACCAGTCCCGTAGTGTCACCGGACCTCCCAAAAGCTGCAGCCAGCTTTGAAAACAGAGGCTGGGAACAGTAAACAGCTGAGCACGTCGCTGTTAATATAATCGAGGGCTGCTAGGATGTCGCCAGCATGTCTGTAAGGGTCTGTCCAGGAGCCATCTCTGTAGACCCAGACACGAGTTAAGCACAGACAGACAGAGGCCAGGGCAATCCCATTACATACAAACTAGAGTCCTGGTCTGGAAGCCCTATGGGGCTGTGGGACTCCTCTGGAGGGAATCTGGCAGGCTCTGGCGCCTGTGAGGGTGAAGCTGAAGTAAGTTGGGCTATAGTCAAAAATGTTTATACATACTGCAGCCTTCAGACACCTTGGGGCCAGACGAGACTCTGTCCTTTGGTCTGGTCCCCTGCAGAGCACAAGCTATAGAAGTCCCTCCATCTATTCTGTTTCCTGCACTGTGGTTTATATGGTGAATGGGTCCCTGGCAATCCTAGCAAGACACCCAATCGGGGCTGGCCTCAGTGTGACGTCTTGCCCCCAAGAAGGCTACCGTGGGATGTTCCAGGACCCCTTCGTGCCATTCTGAGTTCAGGGCAGCTCTGAGTTGGCTGTTAGCGGGGTTCTTGTGATCAGTGCCGCGGTGGGAATGCAGTCAATTGGAATACAATTTGCCTTTGGCAATTTCTTTATAGTTCTCCAGTCAGCTGCTAAATTCTGTTTCGTGGTATTGACATCAGAGCTGTGAAATATGACTTCATTCATTCCTAGCAGGCAGTGAAGTGTGTTTATACGCGGGAGTGGTGAGCCATTGGTCTGTCTTGTCTATTTAGACTGTGAACTCTTAGGGTGTCTCTCATTTCATCTGTACAGTGTACATCCTAGCATGGCGGTGCCCTGCTCCTGTATGGGGCCCCTAGACATGTCTGCAATCCAAATAATTAGAAATATACCTATTTGGTGCATATGTTTGTCTGGTCTAATACCATAGGAACCTCCGGTTTGTCAGACCAAGGCAGACAAGCAGCCAGTCAAGGCCCATATCCAGCATCCAACAGTGGCCTGTGTTTGGTGGGTTTTAGAGGAAGGCTAATCAGCACCTAGCCAGTTTCGCACCTTTGTAACTGGTGAAGTAGGAGCAACTTCTTGACCCCTCCAGTGATCACCTCATACCCTGAAGTGGTGGTAAAAATTTTTAAGTCCAGCCCCAGGATGTGGAAGCAGTTCCCATAGGAACTGTGCCCAGAAAACCATTGTATTTACCTGAATCTATCTTCAAGCGATACCCCTGTCCCCTCATCCTCTAGCTATGGCGCCACAAAGCAAAGAGCAGCTGATATGCCCTTCACAGTCTCAGATCCATGAAGTGAGCGTGCTTATCTAAAATGTATAATTTTTTAGCTCTCCACCCTTGGCCTGTCCCATCCAGACCTCTTAAGCACCTTCATTGACTCGCAGACCTTTCTTCAGCCTCCCCAGCAACTTTAAGTTGAGGTAACCAAACTTGAGTGTTCGAGTTTTCTGCTTTCCTTTGTCCCTGGAGAGTTGCATGTGTGATTCCGAGAATGGAATTTGGCCCTCTGCTGGAAATAGGAGTGAGCCCTGGCCAGCCTTAGGATTGCATTCTGGCCACATCTAGGAACCTGAACCAGGGAGCAGGGCCCCATTGTGCTAGGGGCTGTACAAAACCATAGAAAAGACAGTCCCTGGCATGACAAACCAACAGTATAAATAGTCAAGCCAGGCAAACTGATCTAGACAAACAGCTTGTCAGCTGTATAGACCTTGTAAACGACTGTCCCTCCCCAAACAAGTTTCCTTTCTATCTGGCTGCCACAGCCGACCTTCTGCCCAATCTAATCTGTCTTGCATTATTTCCTGTCTCTTTATTAATGCACCCAAGTCTCCTGTTTGCTTTTTTAACTGGAGTAACCACAAGAGGGAAGTTGGAGTGCTATATGATCCTGTCAGAATGCGGAGAGATGTGTAGAAACTCATTCATGTTTCTCCTGTCTTGTGATCTATGGAGTCAGAAGGCTTTTGTCTGTGAAGCAGCTTGCACTGACCACTGTCAGAGTGGAGACAGTCACACAGGGGCTAGCTGAACTGTGGGTTTGATTCTGTTTGGCAGTCCCCATGCTTCCATTACCATTTATTTTTTAAAAAGAAGATCAGAATATGGTGTCCTCCAATGTTGTCTCTAATTACTCATAGGCTGTGTGCGCAAACAATTTCTTTGTGTGCGCAAAAACATTTCTTTGTGAGCACCAATATTAGCACTATTGAATTTTCTTGTGCACACTTTATCTTGTTGTGTGCGCAGGCCTTATGACCTGTGTGCATGCGCACATGTGCACAGCTTAGAGGGAACAGTGGACTCCTCTGCCCTATGGCACAGTTGCTGTCTTTAAGATTCAGAGAGATCATAACAGTTGTGTTGGGATGTGCATTTTTAACTCAGGCTGGGATTTTCAAAACAGCTAAGGGAATTAGGCACCCAGCTTGCACTGACTTTCACCTGCCTCAGGGCCCTTTGACGGTCCCCACCTGGACTGGTTTCATGAGCGGCTGGAAAGTGGCTTGTTGTGGCGTGGGATTGTGTGGGTAGTGAAGGCCGATCTGCACTGGAATGCAAAATGGTGCTGCCTGCAGCCATTCTGGAAAGCTGCTCAATACGGATGGGCTCCCTGCAGTTTGATGAGTCCGTGCTGCGGGCTCTCTGAAGGAGGGGACTGGGAGGGAGGGGACCTTGCAGCAGAGATGAAATCAGAGCCTAGCTGGAGAACATGCTTCCTTGGCTTCAGTGGGGTGGAGGAGATAAGCCCCCTTGTTGGGACCCACCCCAGAAGAGAGCACTTTCTGCTTTCCAACTCCACTTGCTAGGGTCTTCTGTAGGAGAAACTGGCTGAGTACTTGCCTGCAGGAAGCAGCAGTGGTGTAGACAGGGCACAGGCACTTCAAACCATTCCCATTGAACCTTGCTCCAAGTGGCTCTCACCCTGCCTGTGTTCGTGCTCTCCTCCAAATGCTTCTGCTGCCCCAGTGCAGAATCCTGAAAGGCGCTAGCATAGATACAGCCTAGAATTATCATGTTCCATGCTGAAGTCCTGCTCTCCACCCGGTGTTGATAACATCATTCCCTCCTCCCCTCCCAGTTTACAAGCATTTTAACTGCAAACAGGACCCCACTTACAGCCGTGCTAGGGTGCATCCATGCTCTGACACGATCACATGCTCCAGAGTGGCAGTCAAATTCAACCAGGTATGAATTTCTGTTGCTTGGTGGAGGTTGTGATTCCCACCAACTGAGACTCTAGCCCATTGACTTCACTTGGTTTGAACACCCCCATGTTGTGCGTCTGCTTGTGCTGTAGCCCAAGTGACTTTGCGGTTATCGCAGCTCATGTGGGCCAGCTTAGGAGAGATGAATCCAAATGCCAAGTTGTTGTAAACGCTTGAGAAATGTGGCGATTGGGTCTAGCTCTGCCCTTTGAAATCATCTCACTGCTGTAAAATGTTATTTTTAATTATTATTGCCAGTTTTAAATAAACTGCCAAGATCTGAGACTGTGGAGACCTGGGGTTTCTTCCCACTTCTGCCACCACTCTGCTGGGTAACCTTTAGCAAGTCATGTTGCTGCTCCATGCCTCAGTTTCTCCATCCGTGAGATGGTGGGCATGCTACTGATTCTCCTTTGTAAAACACTGAGGAAAAGCACTGCCAGGCATTCTTATTATTTATTGTGGGGGGAATGGTACCTTCAGAGCCCAGCATCATAGAAATTGATCAATCTAGTGCTGGCAGATCAACTGGGGACTGTAGGAGCACAAAGGCTGGTGGTGCCAGATTATGGAAAGAGCTGGGTGGAAGGTTTTGTTTTAGAACAGCTTCTCTGGGCACAGGCCAGAAAGAACCCCAGAGGCCTAAAATAAAATATTTTCCCAGTCAAATCCCTCTGATTGGCGGAGCGGCTGTTGCCATCATGTGGAGTGGGATTTTGCAGCTGTGTGTCTCCAGGTGACAGCCATGCATATGTGTGCATGCACGGTGATGATAATTAGCGCTTCTGTAACACTTTTTCTTGGGAGGGTCTCAGAGTGCTTTTGAAAAACACCCATTCGTTAATTTTCACAGCTCTCTGGTGATGCAGTGGCCTGACTTCTGCTTAACAAATGGGGAAACCGAGGCAGAGAGCAGGGCAGCGACTATTTTAAGCTCACACTGGAGCTCACTGTAAGACCTAGGAATAGAACCAATGCGTCTTGACTCCCAGACACCTGTTGCTTTCACAGGAGCCTTTGGGTGTCCTAGTTCTCTGGATGCAGTTGCTGTCTTTCATTGTGCATTTGAAGAGTGTGATGAGGTTATTTTGCAGCTTGTATTGTCATTTTAGGACAATAAGATTGTCAGACACACAAACGTTTTAAAGTTGTGGAAGCGTATACATAGCATTTAGATGCGTGAAAACGAGAACTGGGACTTGGGTTCTTCTGCTGATGATATAACTGATTGTGTGCCTAATGGTTGGGGGTGGGGGGAGGATTAAGAATCAGGGAGTTCTAGGTTCTGTTTCTAGCTCTGCCATGGATTTGCTGTGTAGCCTTGGTCACTGCCCCATCCCATGCCTTGATCTTTAAAACAGGGTGTGATAATGGTTACTTGCCCCCAGATACAGGGAGGGTTCAGGCTGCCTGTGTAAATTTCTAGATGAATGGCTGGGAGCACTGGGGAGTCCCCAGGTGAAAGGCGACCCCACAATGCAAAGCGTTGTCATCCTAACGTAAAATGTGGGCTTTCCCAGTTCATAGCGCTGAAGTTAGTATCTGCTTCTGCGCAGCATCCCTGCCACCTCTCAGCAGGCTGCTGAAATCTACAAGGGGAGATTGTGTCCTTGCTCTGGCGGATTTTCCCCACTGTCTCCCTCTGTAGAATGGGGGGGTGTCGGAGTGGTGGAAATCAGGAAAGAGGGAGTTAGAAGAGAGCCTCCCTTTGAAAACCCTAACCTTATTTTCCCAGGTCCAATGCCAGTTTCCATGGAAACAGCCAGGAGCAGAAACGGGAACCAGAATCCAGAAATGCAAAGCCTAGAGCTCCTATTAATTTCACTCGCTGGATTCCAGCTCCTGTTTCCCCAAGGACGCTGACTTCAGATGGAGGAGAATATAGGAAGGCATTTTCTGTGGGACCACAGTGGCTGCCCCCACTGAATCGACCAGAGCCTGGAGCTTGCATTCCTCCAGGCCAGAACTGGGCCTCATTTTTGTTGCTTCAACCCGTTTCTGGAAATGCAGTCAGAAAAGCAGCCGGCAGCTGGGGCCAAGGCCTCGCCTTGGGAGATTTCAGCTGCTGGCCTTCCTGCTGGGGGATGCAAGTGTTAGGTTCCAAAACCAGCTACAGATTTGAACCCATCTTGGGACAGGCAGTGGCTGAGCTGAGGGCTAATGAGCTAACACGTTCCAGCCTGCACTGTTAGCAATTTCGTTTGCTCACATACCAAGGGACGGCTGGAGATCACCGCAGTCGGGATCTGTGTCAGCCAGTTGGGCTCCTCTGTTCACGGCAGCCGCTTTCTTCATTTTAGAAATGATGCCTCTCCGTTTGGCTTTTGGGCTCTCTTTATGATGTGGTTTATGATGATTTAATCCTCCACTTTGTGATGGTAATTGTCTGTAGGGGGCCCGAAGTGTCTAGGCCAAGGAGGTGGAGAGCATGGCTTCAAAATAAAATCCCAGATAGATAGATTTGTTAATGTATTGCACCCACACTTACTGAATATGTAACTGTGCATTAGCGCATGCTCTGTGTGTGTCTGTCTATAGATGGTAGTGCCAAAGTCTCACTCTACACTCAGAACCCCAGTGTGTTAGGAGCTGTACAGCCCTGTCCCTCCTTACCGACTTCCATATAATAAGTAGTTAAAAGAAGTAAAACAATTGTGATTAGCAGAACAAGCTGAGAAGATATTGTTTATTATTTGTATTACAATAGTGGCTAGGACCGCCCCAGTTGTGACCAGGCCCTGATTGTGCTAACACAAAACACAAACACAGTCCCTGCCTCATAGAGCTTACACTCCAAGGGGGGTGGGTATGTTACATCCCCCGACACAGCCATTGAATGCTGTGTTCTGACCTATATGGCCTCACCTTGGCTGGTCTCGAGAGAGAGAGGAGCTAATTCTTGGTAGTGGGTAGAGGCCTGAATTGCAAATTTCTTGCTCAGAACTCCCTCAGTGTTCGGGGGCATCAGGATCATGGGTTTTTCCCCAATGGGCTAACCAGGAAGTTGAGCTTGATTTCCCAGCTGTTTGAGTCTCAGGAGTATCCAGGTCCAGCATTTTGATGTGGGCCATGGGGTGCCCAAGTGAGGGCCTAATCCACAGGCAGAGGACTAGAGCTAAGCAACTGAAGCAGAGGCAGTAAGAATGGGGGAGTGTCTTCCCCAGAGCCTGAGCAGGGAGTGCGCTTTGTGTCTTAGTTCAGCAGTGCTCTCTGTGGCCCTAAGTGCCCTGCTCTCCTTTCAGCCGGATGGATGCTTTGCAGCGGGTTGCAGGCTCTTCCTCAGGGTCTCTTTCCCAGTCTGCCACCTTGTTTGGAGGAGGGCACGTGCAGCAGAAGCCCTGCGCTGGAGGCAAGAGCAGAATATTTACATTCACAGTGAGGTCATGCTGCTCTGTGGCGCCTGTGTCCATCTGTCCTTGCCGTCCTGCTGTCCTACGATTGTGTACAGATACAGAGACCCTAGGCAGAACTCACTGCCTGCTGTACTGGAACAACTGGCAATTCACTGGCACAGGGTTAGGGGATGGCAGCATTGTGGTCTACAAGTCTACTCTACGAGCTAAGCATATACTGGTAGTTGGGACTCCTAACTTCTAGGCTTGACTCTTCCCCCTCTTGGCTGGGTGACCTGTGGCAGATCCCAGCCTCTTCTGTGACACAGGTTTCCCATTTGTAAAATAGGAATAATGATACTTGCCATCCTTTGATGGAGTGCTTTGAGTTTCAGGTGACAGATTCAAAACTGCGTTATTGGAATGGGGTCTTACTGCTTTGTGTGTGTTATGAGATGCTCAGAAGCTACTGAAGTGGGAGCTGTAGAAATACTTAAGCTGAGATGGAGCCAGGCCACATGTTTGGTTTTGCAAAAGCTCCTGAGACAGCTGTATTTTCTGCAAAGCCACAAAGGACTTGGACCATCGCTCCCATGTTTTGGGCGAAGATACAGAAAAACCCATGTTTTCTCAAGTGTGTGGGCCTGCAGGCAGGAGCTGAATAGGCTTTTTGGGGTGTGCATGTGTGCAAATTCCTGCTGGGCACTAGCAGAAGTGCTTGTAGAATTAGGTCTCAACACACAGGGCATGGACCAGCGTCTCTTGGGTGCGCCATTAAAGATTGCTGGCAGCTCTGAAGGGGTGCCATTGCTGACGAATGGCCCAGAAGCCAGGAGGGTCTTGAGGGCTAATGTTGGTGCTGCCACCAATGTCCTGTGTAGTATCTGCTACATTGCTGATGACCTGATTTTCCAGAGCGCCTGGACAGCCATTGAAGTTGAATGGAGTTGCTGGGTGCTCAGCCCCTCTGAAAACAAGCCTGTTAGCCTCTCCCAGCCTCTGCTTCGCCATCCATACTGTAGTCATCACACTGCCCTCCTGGGCAAGTGGATGGGGAGTGTCGCTAGTTGGAAGTGATTGTTGGTCTGGGTGGAGCTTTGAAGCTAAGTGCTGCCTGGAGTTTCTTTCCTTCTCCCTGTCACTGTGCAGTGTGCTGAGCCTCCGGGATTTGTGCGTAGCGACTGGCTAACCCCACCATTGTGTGCACATGCCGTTCCACATCATTCACAGACGGACAGGTATTACGATACATTATGGATAACTCACCGAGAGAGACGCTATTAATAATACAGACACATACAGAGGAAAGAAAGTGCACACTTGATTCTCAAGCTGCTACCAAGAGTTCTGAAGCGGGCTCTGGCTGCCTCTTCCCACACGTGACTGCAACACAGTGGGTAGCTGACAGCCCAGAGAGACTGGCTTGGGGCCAGGAAAAAAGCAGAAAACACAATGTCTGTGCATATCCTCTCTCTTAAAATAACACTCCAACACCGTCTGAGACGAATTAAAATAAGATCAGGAGCGATCTTGCAGAGAGAGACGGAGGGAAAGGCAGGCAGGGAAATGTACATGGCTGGCTTTCGTCAGCCGCTGCTGCATGAAGGCAGCTGCCTCCCGCGCTCTCTGGGTAAAGGGCGCTTTGGGCTTGGAACTTAAGTTTAAAAAAAAAAAGAGAGAGAGAGAATCCAAATCCATGTCAGGAAGCGGGAAGGTGGCGGGGGGGGGGGGGAACCATGACGTTCTGTGTGCTGAATGCCCAACACATGTCTGTCCTTTAGGGGAGACTTGGCAAGGCGAGGGACTGCGAGCAGAGCTTGCATGATGGAGAGCATCAGGAATTTCCTGCAGCTGGAGAACACACCAAATACCAGAATGCGCCCGAGAGAGAGAGAGAGAGAGAGAGAGAGAGAGAGAGAGAGAGAACTTTAAATAGGCGTCAAGAAAAGCACTGCAAATGACACAAAGCTGCTGCAGCCCTGGCAGCTGGGGGACTGAGGAGGGTTGTCAGGAGCCAGGGAAGAAGGTGCTGGATCCGAGCTGGGCTGGGTTGAGGGGACAATGGATCGAAGAACCTTGGCTCTTTATTTTTTTCCATCAGTTTGTTTGCTCTTTTTTTAAAGGCATGCAGTGGGTTGGGAGGCTGCTTTCGGCTTTACCAGCACGATCTACAGCAGAGAGGGTGGATTTTGCTCCCTTCTGTCCAACCCAGTCCCCTCCCCTTCAAATATGTGCTCCTTTTTCCCATCCCCATCCTGGCACAGAGTTGGTGGGAGGCGTCTCTAATTCCTGGGCATTGAAAGCAGGGCTTTGGGTGCACATTTCCCGGTGGTAGTGTGGGTTGGGAAAAGCTTGTGGCAGTGTTGGCTTAAAATTTTTGTTTTTGGAAAAACTGGATGCTAAAGTGCCCAGCTTATTTGCAAAATACTCCCTTGGACTTGGTCAGCACGGGCTCACAACCTCCCCCTCTGCTTCCCCATCTGCTCCCTTGGCTCAGCCATGGTTTGCTTCCTCTCTGCCCCTTCACGTGATCTCTACACAAGATTTGTCCCCTCTGCAGTGGCTCCCACCCCCTTAGATCTCCTTACTGGCAGAGCTCTTCTGTCCTGTGCCCTGTTGTGGGCCAGCCTGTAGCTATGGTTACACCTGCCTTTCTGGTGAAAGGGAATTGTTCCCCTTTCCAGTTTTAACTCTGCAGATCGGCAAAGTGATCTGGGGTGGGGGTGGGGTGACAGATGCCTTCTCTGCAACAGCCCCTCTGGGGCAGATCAGCACCCCATTGTACTTGGCAGTGTACAATGGAAGGATAGTCCCAAGGACTGCAGGGTTCTGGGAGACCCTGCAGGCTCCTGGCTTTGCTGTTGTCCGCAGCCTCTGGATCAAAGTCCCAGGACAGGCTTTGTGAAAAACCAGTCTTTTCTGGGGTTTGGAGCAGCTAATACATCCAGGTGCAGGCCTCCCTCCCCCTCCCCGGCCAGTACAGCTTCTCTACCTCTCCCCTTGGATTTAGTGCTTTGCTGCAGATGCTCATTCTAGCTCCCTCGGTCGTGGGAAGGTGGGGAGGGAGAGGAGACAACTGAAGGGGGCATCTTGCAACGTGGGAGCCAGGTAGTTTGAAGGTCACATGAAAAATCTGGCAGTGGAGTTTGGAGCCAGACTGTGCCTTTGGCGGCAGGGAGGAGGAGGAGCAAAGTATGGCAAAGGAGTTAGAGTAGAAATCTCCCCCGATCTATGCCCTCCATCTGCAGTAGGATATCCCAAGCACAGGCTGGTGAAAGGGTTTGCCTGGGGGGAATCTGTGTGGTTTGGAAAGTTTGGGGGTCCCCCCTTGTAATTCACAAGATGGAAAGGATGGAGAGAGGAACCCCGGTACACGCTTGTGAATTATTGCGAGATCACAGCCACTTAATGCAGAAAGCTTGCCCTCGGTTTGTAGTTCCTGGGCCACAGTAGCACCTGCACCATGGGAAAAGGCTCAATTTATCCCAGTCCAGAGCATCTCCTTGTCCCCAGTGCCCAGCATGAACCATGACGCTGCACTTGGGTGCCCACCTGACATGGCTTCTGGGTCTGTGCTATGGAACTGGTGTGCTGGGAAGTAGCTGAACTTATTCAGCAGGCTGCAGACTTGAGTCAAAGAGCACCTGGCTGTGCAGTAGCTTCCTGGGCCTCCGGGTAATCTCCTCAGCCAGGCGCATTCCTGGCCTGTCTCCCCTCTGGCAGGCAGATTTCCATTTCTATCTGGGGTGATGGGAGCAGAAAGTGTTGCCAGTAAGGGGCTTAACTTGCACCCATGACTCATTCAGACAGATCCAACCCTGCTTGCCTATTGCTCTGAACCCTCTCACCTGAGGATCCTTAAACACTTTGCAAGCACTTATTAGTTGCATATATGCACCACCCCACACCCAATCTGTGATTCCCCACGGTCATGCATTATATCAAAGGCAGAGTCCAGGATGGAGTCTGTCAGTCTTGGCCCAGTCTATGGCTAAGACTTCAGACTGTGCCTCTCTCCCACAAAACAGATTTCCCCCACCCACCCCCGCATGTCATTCGTACGAAAACAAGGCACTGTATAATGAAAGTAACGAATGTCACCTTCCAAAACAAACCCCATAGGGGGCAAAAACTTTGTGGTAGTGTGTACGCAGCTGGTGCAGAGGAGTTCTCTTTTCTCAGCAAATGGGAGCTGACATGCTTTGGTTTGTCAATTGTTTCCCTGTGCAAGAATTGAAAGGTGCCTGAATGGAGACGGGCATAATTGTGGCAAGGGGTCAGGGGAGGCCATCAGGGAGGTGATGTAGGGCTGCCTGGTGGAGAAGGCCCTGGCAGGTTTGACTCTTTTTTTTTTTTTTTTCCTCCTCCTCCTCCCTGCAGTTTTTCTTACTACTAGGTTGTAAACTCTTGCAATCCAGAAGCGCCTCTTTCTTTGTCTGTACACCGTGCACAGAGTGTTGTGTGTGCTCAGTAGCAAAGGGGCCACATGACCCCAGCTCCCATTCCATCACTGGTACCAAAGGGAGCACTGGAACCATCTCCCTCTGTGCCAAGATAGGGAAGTTCTCTCTGGGATCTTTGCGTGACGGGAATCTCTCCTGCCCTGGCTCGCTGATCCATGTGCTGTCCCTTTGATCTCAGTGCGAGATGCAGCAGCCTTGGACGCCAGCAGCCTCCACACCGAGAGGGGCTTCATTTTTAACGTTTAATTGCTGGCCCTCGCCAGCTGCTCAGTGGGAGAGACAAGGGAAAAAAAGGAAAGAAGCAAAGACAGAGAGAGGGAGGAAAGAAAAGCAGGATGAGTTTTTTGCTAATAAGCTTGGAGCCCTTGGAAGAAAATTTGGGCTGGGATCTGGTTCCTGCAGCACCAGTGCAGTGAGTCTCTTTGTGACAAGAGGAGCTGGGATAGCCCTGCGGGAAAGGGAGTGGGTATATGCCACACCAGGGGACGGGGGAGGGGTCAACTGTTAGCTTAAAATTGGATGGATTTGGCAAGCTGAAAAGTGAGTGCCATGGAGGGAGTAGGGGTACAAAGAGGGGGGCATGGCTCCTCTAATTTGATCCTATGGCAACCTTTCCTGTCTCTCCAGGTGTCACCTCCATCCGGATGAGCCAATTCTCCTCACGCCTGTCCTGCAACTCTTGCTAGTCCTGTTTTGGGGTCCCCACTCAGCTCTGCTCTTGCAGTTTGTTCCTGGCCCATGTCCCTGCTTGCTGTCCCTCGAGTCCTGAATGGTAGCCCCCCTGCAGTCAGTGGCAGGACAGGAGTCTTTTTTGTGTGAAAAACCCCATTTCTTTGCCTGTCCTGCAGAACACTGGGCAAGTTCTGGTCCTTGGACCCAGGCAGTATTCTGACTCCTCCTCATTTGTATCCATCCCGGCCCCACCAGCCTTCACATGCCTGCAGCCCAGCTGCTGGTCTTCCATCTGAGATAGGCTGTTCTGGTCCTCCATCCAGGCCCATCATTTGGGTCACTCTCTGGACTGAATAAACAGCATCTTCAGTACTGCTCTTTCTGTGCCCAGGGACCAAGGCCCCCTTGGGAATCCACCTGCCTCCTGGTGCTGCAGTGGGGAAATGCCCAGGGGGCTTCCATCTTACATGTGATGTTGAGCAGGTTTGAGGCCAGCTCCCTAGAGCTGAGAAGCGTTTCCCCTGCCACAGGGGAGCAATCTCCCTGCACTCTAGCAGTGTGCCTGGGTCTCTGTGCATTCAAGCCCATAGCAGTAAGCAGTACGACCTGACGGTCTGCCTGAGGGTGAGGATGGGGACTGTGAAGTGGGGAGATGAGCTAAAACCAAGCCATTTCACCACTTCTGGGAGTTCCTCCTTTGCTGTGTGTTGTGGCACATCGGCACCTGAGTCCCCTCCCGCGGTCCCATACACATCATTCAGTACAACTCACAAGCCCCTGGGCCACTGCACCCAGGAGTTTGCCCTCTCTTGCTGCAGTGAGGGAGTTGAGGGGGTGAGCAGGAGCAGCTGTGGGTCTATAGAAAGATGGAGGTCTGGGACAAACTTCCACTTCAGTCGTTGGGACAGTCAGACACTGACTGACCCATTCAAGGAGAATGAGAAAGACCTGGGCTCTGTCCTGTCTGCTTCTGCCACACAGCTGGGATCTTTGGAGCCTCTGGCACTGGGATTTCCAGCCTTTCGTTCAGCAAAGACACAGGACAATCAGCCTCTGGTGCAATTTGGTTGGTGCATGCACCAGGCTTCAGACCCTGCCCTGGGTCTGTCACACTTAGTTGATGCCAGTGCACCCACTGGCTTCAGTGGGACCTGAGCCTGCTCTTCCCTGCTTGGAGCCAGGGTGAGCCCTGGCCTAGTCCGGGAGTAGTGAGATCTTTCTTTGCCAACCAAATCATTCTAACTGCTGCCCAATTTAGGCAGGGCCCTAGATGCAGCCATTCACTACTCTGAGCCCTTAGCTCTTCCCAGCGGGGTCAAAAGAAGGCACCCCAGACGGATTCCCAACCGGCACAGCTCCCTTTTCTTCAGGCTTCAGCTATTGGGCACTTAAGGGTTGGTTGGTGGTGGAGGGGAGGGGTTGTAAATCATTGATAAGTTTTGGCCTGGTGCTGATAAAAGGAAGGAGGGGATAGGCTGCAGGATGGCCCTGGCATATCCCTTTTGGCCTTCCAAAAAGGAGGTCTGGTGTGAGGCATGGGGGGGCAAGACAGGGAGGAGGGAGGAATGGCTGCCTGCTCCCTCAGGTTTGGCCCTGGCTCAGCCCACAGCAAGGCAGCTGGGGATACTGGATTCAGCAAGTTTGAGCCTGGCATCTGTCGAATGTCACCTTACCCAGACAGTCTGTGCTTCCCTCTGTCTCCATATCAACCGTTCTGCTCCAACCACCTGCGCGGGGGTGCGGTATTGAGTGGCTGGAACAGAAGAGCCATTAGGCAAGAAGTATTAGCTCTGCAGCCTCTGGTCTTTCACACCTTCCGCCCATTTTCCTCCTCCCCCGGGATGCAGGGCAAGGGCCCATAAATCAGCTCTGGGGCCTATTCCCTGGGCAACCAAAAGGCTGAGTCAGACTCTCCCCATCCCCTTGAAAAAGACACAAGGATCCTCTTTCCCCACCTCCCCGCCTGGGCCGACCTTAGCTCCGGGACTCAAAGGTGACACATGTCCGTGTCAGGGCCAGCTCAGATGAGCTGGCAGCCGCTGGGGCCCACTGGTCCCACCCTGACAAGGATGGTAGGGTGGTCACTGTGCAAATTGCAGGCTGTTGCAGTGAGGAATACAAGATGCTGGAAGCCAGGTGGTGCCAGAGGCCCCACTAGAGCATTAATCTGCCTCCCCCAGCAGTCAGGGCCAGTGGGGAGAGCGCTCACAAGATGTGGGTTCTGGGCTGGGCTACACACTTGCAGTGCCAGCCCTGGGCAAATGAATTCAGCACATGCTGTGTGCCTCAGTTTCCCAGCACAGACATGGGAGGTGCTGGTGCTGCTGCAGGGGGCCAGTGCGAAGAGTTAATGATAATGATCTCCTAGCTTGGCCCGAGACATTGCAGGCCTCTGTCCCTGGACAGAGGGTTTGCGCTCTGCCCTGTGCTTTGCCAGGGGTGGGCTCCCTCCAACTAGATGTTCTCACCCTACTGGGGGGTGCATTGGAGAGTGAGTGCCCTCTGTGTGATGAGTGGTAATGATCCATGCCCCAGTTACATCTAGCCCCTGGAGAGCCTCTAGGGCCTGAGCGAGCCATAGTGGAGGCAGAGGGCACCTTCTCGCTGCAGCAACTGTGTTGGGAGGACAGTGGGACCCAAGCTGCTGTGGGCTTTGTTTTGAGTAGGCCAGGGGTCTCAAACACATGGCCTGAGGGCTACATGCAGCCCCTAAAACTATTTCCTGTGGCCTGCAATGACACTATCATTACCGATATTTGCAATATCGTTGTATGAACAGGTTACAGTGGTGCGGCCCTTGAGCTAAAGTACTAGTCCTCATGTGGCCTTGTTCTAGTCCTCATACAGCCCTCATGGTGATTTGGGTTTCAGACCCCTGTGCTAGGCACTATGCGTTTTCCCCTTCCCCATGCCCAGCTCCTGTCCTGCTCACCTTGGCACAGCCATAGACCCTGCACTGGGCTGAAATGAAGGAAAGGGGCTTTGTAGGCTGTACAGAGCCTGAGGAAGCTCTCAGACAGAAAGACAGATCCCCAGGCTGTGGGGACAGCCAGTGTCCTTTGTGAGAGAGAACATGGAAGCCCGTCTGGAGAGCTGACAGCCCCTTTGGCAGGACCCCAGTGTTCTGTGGCACTCAAGGGATGTTTGTACATTGGGGTCCAGAGATCTGCCGATGTGGCTCAGTGGCGTCCTATTGACGTCGGTAGATCTGTGCTGGTTGAAGCGATCCGACCCAGTGAGCCCATGGACCTGGCAGGCGCCAGGACCTGATTCTGAACTGCCATACATGGAGTCGTTCCCCATTCATGCCACTGTGTGCAGCTGGAAGTGTGCATGATGGCAGAGCCTGACTGCAGCGGGAAGGGGTGAGCTGGCTCCTTCAACACCCCTGCTCTTCCAGGCCCTGCGGGAATGGCCCTGTTTCCCGGCCTCATTCGAATCCAATCCAAAGGGAATGTCTCAGCTCCGCCTCCCAGCGCCGAGTCCGGAAGGGGAAGATACAGAAGAGAAAACCCAAGGGAGAGGGATTGGATAGACGGGTTTTTTTAATTTTTTGTTTTCCTTCCAGCCCTTCTTTAGAAAAGGCTCTGGCTAGTGTGTAGTTTTACCACGGTGCCTAAATGAGGGACAGAAGTAAATTGACCTTTTAACCCTTTTTCCTACCAAGGGATTATAGTCTGTTTCCTGTTAAATCTCCTCAAGAACCGGTTTCATCCTGCTTGGGGCGGGGGAGAGTTCGAGGGGGCTTTATTTTTCCTTCTCTCCCTCTCTCTGCAATTCCAGTTGGGATTTCCAAATAGTGCTAATTACCCAAGGCTGAGCTCCTGCTGCTGTTCCATGTAAATGGGCCCAGCTCCTCTCTACCCCAGGAACCGGGAGGCAACGTGGAAAATTGCTAACAGGAAGGAGCCGAAGGCAGGGAGTGATAAATATTGAAAGGGTGGGATTTGGATGTGGGCGCAAACAGCTGCGGTGGTTACAGTGTCACACTATCTCTCCACAGGTTTACTGACCCATTTCCATTCACACGGCTGCCAGTATCTTAGCAACTGCAACAGTCCCCCAAGAACAGGCATATTGCCTGCTATTAGTGACTGCTTCAACTGTGTCAAGGTTAGCCTGCTCCCTGAAAGCCCTGCAGTGTTTGTTTTTCATGAGAAGCCAGCACAGGCTGTTTTCTGACACACAAACACACACACACATGGGTGCGTGTACAGAAGAAATGGGGGGAAAGGGGGCAGAGATGGACATCTCTAACCCAGCCCCCTGCTTACCCGGATCTTGAACTGTCCGGCTGACCTCTATGTCAGCTTTCCCTGGGCGGTTCCCTTGCATGTTTCTCTGTGTGCAAGTGTGCCATAGCTGCCCTGATGTGCAATGGTGCTAGGGGTATGGGTGACCTTCACCCTTGTCTGTGGTGGGAATTTGCACCCAGTTTTGGCAATTGGTGGTCAGCCCACCTGGATGAACCTTCTGGGTGACTTGGAGAGGTGCAGCTACACTGACAAGACAACTGTGCTCCCAAGACTGGTGGCACCGGCCTTGGATTGAAAGCTCCTTGGGGAAGCAACTGGTGGCTGATGTTTTCAAAGGGAGTTAGGTTGAATTTCAATGACATTAGGCATCTGACTGTTGAAAACACCAGCTTGTAGCACCCAGGGCTCCAGATGAAGTCAAGGAGTGCTTCAGAGCCTTGACATTTATGCAGAGCCAGGCACAGTGGGCCAAGTTGTCCAGCCAGAGCTCAGCTCTCAGTTATTTAGTCACCTAACTAATCAAGCAAATTTTCACTGGAGCTTATCACCCCACAGCTCCCATGAGGACACAGGCAGTCTTGTATCCAAAAGATCACCAGACTGCGCTCTTGGAAATCTGGGCTGGATTGCAGGGGCAAAGAATTTGGGAAGCTCTTCCTCCGCTTTGGTACATCTAACACAAACAGGGCCCTACCCTAAGTACTAATAATAATAATTCAAAATTGACAGCATTTGTCATTGAGAGAGGTTTTCTGGGCTCAGAATGCACTAGCCCCAGGAATCAGTTCTTCCCAAAGGCTACTTGGGTGGTTAAAGTCTGAAGTTTGGACAGTCACATGTTTTCTGCTAACAGACCATTTCTCCTTCTGATGTTTACCTTGGGCTTTCACCATTCAAATCTGAGCTGTCAGATTACTTAATTTTCTTTCCTACCTAATGAAGTTTGGCAGGTGATTAGTCCTGGGTGTGTCACATTGTTTTTTTCCTTTAGCATCTTTGTGCTGAAGAGATTAATAAATCAGGCAGTGGGGAGAGAGAGTGAGACAGAGAAGTTTGACTTGGGAAAGAGGTTGCTTTAGATGAGAAGGCACAGTAACGTTTTTTCAAAGCTTCTTTGAAGAGACTTGTGCCTGTGCAGTCTTTCCACGCTTGCCCTGTGCTTGTCAAAACCCTCTAATGTGAGCTGGCATGCAAGTGTGTCCGTCCGTTCATCCATATATACCACTGCCCTGTACTGGTTAAAATCAGAACTACATATCTGTGTCATAGGCCCTGTATTGTCAGTTAATTGGGTGTCTGCGCTTTGGCAGCTCTGATTTCTGCTAGGACCAGTGTGTGTGGAACAGAAAGTTCCAGGGCAGCTGAGAATTGTTTACAAGATGTGATACATCTGATGAAGTGGGTTGTAGCCCACGAAAGCTTATGCTCAAAGAAATCTGTTAGTCTATCAGGTGCCACAAGACTCTCGCTGCTTGTATGTGTCTCCATAACAGAGCTTCTAAGTAATGAAAGCAGACAGGTTAGAGGAGACACCCAGTTTTGCAGAGTCCCTAAATAAATATGAACATAGAATAGTGCTGCATATCTCTGGGTTAAGACCCCTGCCATTCTGGGGGTGTGGGGGGGGCAGCCTGATTTGTGTACAGATTTACACAATGGTTTACACTCAAAACTGAGTGCTTCTCCTCTCTGAGGAAGGGGAAAGAGCTGTTCATCGACAGGGCAAAAACCTGCTGTCAGCTCCATTTTGGCCTTGCCCCATATTTGCAGGGCAATGTTTGCCTCTCCAGAAGGCACTGAAGTGCTCCATCACAGTGCAGGGCCCACAGAGCCACAGTGACTGGGATTTTGCTTTTTTTACCCGTTGCCTGGTCTGCTGTTGCTGCTAATGCTCTGCTTGCCTTCCTGGGCACTAGGGCAGTGTCGTCAGTTTCATTTACAGCTGGGGAAACTGAGGCACAGAAAGGCACCATACATTGGCCAAAGGTTAAGTTAAGAATAGAACCCAGGAGCTCTGGGTCCAGAGTCAGAGTATTCAGAAAAGTTCAGCTCCCAGTTCAGCACCGAAATAAGGGCCCAGTTTTTTTCAGAAAAGGTGATCATGATGGGTGCAGAGTTGTTTGAAAACCCAACCTTCTGCATCACAGTCAGAGCTGCAAGGTGCTTTTCTTCCCACCCTTTAGAAAATTGAGTCCCAAATCTTCTCTGACTTTAGTGAGAGTAGAAGTAGGCCCCCCATCTGAGCATCTTTGGGTGCATACCAGATCCTGAACAGTCGTTCAGTGTGGCATTGTGTTGGGACATCCTGCAGAGAATGCGCTCCTGTGTGCATTGGTCCATTAATGCCTGCACGCCCTGCAGGGGTCAGGGGGAGAGGTGAGGAGAGACAAGGGCAAGCCCCAAAATGCTTCTGAGCTTGATGGACAAGACAGATGTTGAGAGAGAAAGGGACTTGCCCAGGGTCACCCAGTCTCTTGTCCCCAGTCCAGTGTTCTCTCCGTCTATCATGCTGCTGCCTGAAGATACAGAAGATGTTCCTGGCTGTTGTGGCTCAGCAGAAAACAGCAGTGCCTATAGAGCCCTAGGGCTGAGCGTGGTCAGCCAAACAGATGGATCTGCAGTTGAGTGAGGCAGTGTCCTTTATAGAGCCCTAAGACCAGCTTGGAGCAGGAAGGTGAAGCTACCTCCCTGGGCACCCCCCACCTGCAGTCGTACAGCTAGCAGACTCCTGAGCATCTCGGGAAGGTGGACAAATTAGAAGGCAGCAACAAAAATGATTTAAGGGGCAAGAGGGATTGATTTATTCAGAACAATTAAAAGAGTTGAATCTGCTTAGCTCAGCTGAATGATGGCTCGGTGAGGTAGGAAAGGGAGGGCAAGACCTGTCTCCTGTGTCCAGAGCAGCTGGAGGGAGGAACTGTGCAAGTTAGGGTGGGTAAAGGTGCCATGGTATGAGGGGAAAAGCATGCGCATGGTGGCATCTATGAGGCTGGGGAGCAGCCTGCCCAGCAAGGGGAGTTCCACTGGATATTTGAGTCATTATAAACCAGCCTACCCAGAACAGGGCTCAGTGCCGAGCAGTGGGGCATGGACTTTACCATCAGCCAGCTCTGCTCTGAGCCTTCCTTGGACGCAGAGCCTGTGAAGGGCCATGTCTCCGTCTGGCTGCCAGAGACTCCTGGGCATCACGGCACCCAGGCAGCACCAGGAATGTGTTCCACCTAGGGAAGGTGGTGAAAGGTGCCCAGGAGAGGGGTGAGTCTGTCCATGAGTAGAGGACAAACTAGGGCTCCAGTAATGAGGTGAGCCCAGCCTGAGGCAGCAGCTAGCACAGAGGTCTCAAACATGTGGCCCCATGGGGCCACATGCGACCCCTAAAGCTATTTCCTGCGGCCCACAAGGACACTATTGTTACCAATATTTGCAATATCATTGTATGAAAAGGTTTCAGTGGTGCGGCCCACAGGCTAACATACAAGTCCTCATGTGGCCCTGTACTAGTCCTCATGCAGCCCTCGTGGTAATTTGAGTTTGAGACCCCTGGGCTGGCATTTCCCTCCCACAGCCCCAGTTTGGGGAGCAAGCCTGAGGTGGGTGAGGGCCCCAGACGGGCTGCTCCCAGCCAGTGATCTGAGGTGGGACCTGGGAAGCGCTGCCAGTCATCGGACTTGGACGTAAACTCCTGCTGGGAACAGAGAGATTTGCCCATATATGTGGGCTTTCCCTAGGGATCCCAAGAGCAAGAGACTCAAAGACCCGACAGCCACATATAGGGCCAAGCACTGCTCCGCATTGAGGTGGCAGCTGATCACGTTGGCTTTAGTAAGAATTGTCCCCAGATGCATCAGGGCTGCGTTTGGCCCACCATGGGCCTTAAAACCTAGTGGATGACAGGGAATAGGTGGGGCACGGCATGATGCTAGACTGATGGTAGCGGCAATCCAGGCTGCAGAGAGGAAGTGGGATACACCTCCCCTGCGTATCCTGAGACTGTTGGTATTGTGAGGCTGCAGCCTGGATCTGCTGCCAGCTGTTCCTGCTGTTAAGTCACACTTGGAATTAGACAAAAGTTAGGGGGAAACATAACCCTATTTTCAACCATGTTACAGGCTGTCCTGCTGGGTAGCTTTGGTAATCCCTGATATTACACACTGCGTGCCCCACTGCCCTGCACCCCCAGACTGGTAGAATGGAAAGCAGAGTTTGGCTGGGCGTGTGCTTACCTCTAGGGCTGAGGAATTGAGGTGTCCTACAGGCAGGCGATCCCTCAGGGAGAATTGCCAGGGGAGGCAATTATCCACAATAGTGTCTTGTGGAGCATGACATGAGTTTGTCAGTGAGCAGGCGGGGGTCAGGATGACCCAGTGTTCCCTTGTACTGGTGGAGCCACTGAGTTGATACTGAGTGAAGAGCATCCCCTATGGAATCACCAGTGCTGCTGTGTGAAGCAAGCTGGGTTTTCTCTGAAGATCTCCTCTTTGGGTTCTGCCATGGCCAGCTGGGTTGCTGGGATCTGCTCCCTGCTCAGCCCGGAATGGACACAGATGTCTCCCCCCCCCCCCCTTTAATTGTCTTTCCCCTGCTCTCTCCCTCCCCACCTGCCACCCTGGTGTTTTTTGACTCTAGTGATCTGACCCCGGAACAACTCAGTGCAGGACTACCACCACCACCACCCCCCAAATGCAGCAGTCAGAAAGCGGGCATTTGTAACCGCGTTCAGGAAACAGTATCTTAGAACACTCAAGCTAATGAAACCAGAGGCTCTGGCAAAGCTGGGTGAGGGGTCTAACTGGTACATTTACCTACCCCACAACACCGCGGGGAGAGAAGAATCATTGCCTGGGAAGGGAACAAGCCCTGGAAAGGGGGCATTCAGTGAAGACAAGATAGCAAATTCAAAACTGATGAAAGGAAATACTTTTTCATGCAAGGCATACGTAGCTGGTTGAACTCATTGCCACAGGAAGTCACAGAGGCCCAAATCTGGCAAGGTTCAAAGGGCCTGGATGTTTCTCTGGATGACCCCAATACCCAGAGCTGGAACTGTTCATGCTGAGGTGCACTTTGGAAGAGAGAAGAATTGAATGAATCTTTCATGTGTTGGGGTTTAAGCCAATCTCTGCTTAATGGGAGAGACCTAATATTGGGGTCCAGTTTTTCCTGGCCTCATGCTCATTTCTCTGGAGCATTTGATGCTGATTCTTTTGGAGACTGGACCAGACAGACCTTGGTTCTGATTCAGTCAGGCAATGAGTATGTCTCTGGCACTGCTCAAGTCCCCTCTTGCCCCCAGGGATTCCTGCTGCTGCAGATAGAGAAGGTGGAGGGTCTGGGTGCTGCACTCAGGGATGCTGCCCATGTGTGCCCTAAACTCACCCATCATCTTCTCCCTCCAGCCCCTCACCATGACTCTCTTAGCTAACGAGGGAGTCGTCTTCCATAGGAGCTGCAGAGTGGGCACTAGGCTGCCAGATCATCAGCCCTCCTTGGAGATTCTCCAGCACTGTGCCTTGTCCAGGGCCAGGTTGCTACTGGCAGAGAGGCCCTAGGTGAATGGAGGTCCTGGAAGGCCCAGCCATTTAGAGCAAATACAGACTGAATCTTCCTGCATAGATCTCACTGGGCCCACAGTAGAAGGAGCTGTGGCGAATTCTCCAGGCTGCTTCGGTCTGGAGACATTCACCTAATTAAAGTAGCCTTCCACCTAGCGGATTGACTCTTGGCTCATGGACGCCAGAAAGCCAGCTGAGCCAAGGGCTCAGTCACCCAAAGCATATGGGTGTGTGAATGTTGAGAGCAAGGGCAGGAACACAGAATCCATCTGGGACAGGAGTGCAGAAAACAAGTCACCTTTTCAAGGAGGTTAGCAACCAAGGGCCCCTCATTGGCCCTGGTCATTCCACTTGCTCCCCCCCCACCGGCCATTGCCACAGCCAGCTCTGTGCCCCTCAGCTGTGTGATCTAGGGCCTCAGATAGCTGGACCAGAGCTGGGAGGCAGCAAGGAATGCGATGAATAGAAACAAAAGGTCTAATATGCCATCGGACGGGGTGAGTGGAGCCAAAAGGCTTTCTGCTGACCCTGTGCCGTGCACCCCCATCCCAGCTCGCTCACTGCCTCCCACACACACAATCCCTTCTGTTGACTTGTCAGCATTTCTCCTCAGCATGCCCAGCCTGCCAGGTATGGGAACCTGCTGGGGGTGTTGGCAGTGGCCAGGCTGGGATGGAGGGTGCAAAGATGTGTTTGTTTCACCAGTGGGGGAGGAGTTAATAGTAATGTGTAGCTCTAGTATAGATAGGGCTCGGCATCGATAGCTCTCAAAGTACTTTGCAAAGGAGGCAAGGGAAACAAAACCAAGGGAAACCGAGGCACGCAGAGATTTGCCAAAGATCAGCTAGCTGGCCACTGAGCTATGAATAGAAGCTAGGTCTTCCACATCTTGTCTGCTACGCCACACAGCCTTCTGATGTACCATTGCATCAGACCAGGTTTGCCTGTGGAGATCTTCATCTTTACTGTGATGCTTCAGTGCCTTTCTGGTGAATGATGTTCAACACGAATCTAGTGCTGGGTTGATTCTCTAGAGGCTGAAGTCTTTCATTTGCCCAGGAAGTGGATTCAGAAGCAGTGCAAGCTCTTCTGTGGTCCTGTCAGTGCTTGTCAGTAAGGGAGCCAGGTAATACTAGCTACGATCGATTTCTTTATTATCATCTGTGCTCCATTGTGCTAGGTGCAGTATAAATCTACACAGCCAATCTACACAACAATTGGGAGATGTGATTGCAGCACACATAGATGCATGTGAATTGGCTTTCATGAATCTAGCTTGCTTAACAGCAGTTGCAATGTAGACATACCCATAATAAGATCCAGTCTCTGGCCTGAAGAACTTAGCTGAACCAGACAAGATCAGCGTCACCATCACCATGTTATAGATGGGAACCAAGAGACAGAAAGAGGAAATGACCTGTCAGTGGTCACACTGGGGGAGCTGGGTCTCATGAGGGCTTTACCCACAAGACTTCCTTCTTTCCAAGGAAGGAAGGTGTCTGGTGAAGCCATGCTCCACACAACCCATTTCACACAGCTGTGCCCCATGCTATCAACATCTTGGTGTTAGCAGAACAGGTACACAACACTTTGCATTGGCATTTTGCATCTCTGGTCCTTGCCCAGAGGACTGAATTATAATCTGCATCTGAGGAGGTAAAAGCTGGTGCCGTTACTAGTCACTAGCCATGCAAGGAATGGAAGTTGGCTAAGGAATGAATAGTAAAGGAAAAGACTTCCAAAGCTACAGGGTGTTCTTAGTCACCCCTATATAAATTCAGTGACTCCACTGCATTTACACCAGTTTAGCTGGGATCAGAATCTGATGCTGTTGCTGCTGTATGTATGTTGGTGGGTGGTAAAGCATGGTGGGGAGCTTGCCCTGGCGAACGAATACCTGGCAGAGTGATGGCTCAGCACTGTGGACTCAGGGCTCCATACTTACACCAACCCATGGCAACTCCCTGCTCTCAGTGAATCACACCACTTGGTTGCAGCAGCTGTTCTGTGAAAGCAATAAGCAGGCTCAGCCCTCTGCAGAGTTGCCGGGGGCACCCTATGCTTTGCAAAGGGGGGCATGGCCCCATTCTCAGTTGTGTGTGTGGCATCCAAATCCCCTCTCAACCACTGAGGGGAATAACCCAACTACTCAGCCTGTGGAGGCTGAATGGCTTGAGGCACAGTAGTGTGGGGAGGTAAGAAATGGTTAGCTAATCAGGAGTGAATGCATGTGGGACCCTCTCTCCAAAGACTGATCCCAGGTCATCAGTTCAGAGACCACTGCCTAAGACTGGCCTAGACAGGCAGCTAGGAATCAGTGCCTGCAGTTGCTCAGCAGAACTGCTCTTCTCCACCCTCTCATCTGGTATGGCCTGAGTAGAACAGGCTAAAGACTTTGGCTGGCTATGTGGTGCATGACCGCTGCTTGCTGCTTTGGAGCCCCGGTTTGACCCTCCCATCACTGATGCACCAAGCTTTGCCAGAGTTCTCTCTGTTTGGCCTGGGGGAAAGGGGATCTAAGGGATGACTTGTCCCAGATCTGCCTTGGTGGGTCCTCTCCACCTTGTCCATGGTCAGATCCCAGCTGTCTCCAGCCATGGGCTCCATTTCTGGAGTGGAAGAGGTGGCAGTGGCCCGGTGCAGGGACCTCAGCAGTGGCCCAGGAAGGGTTAACGGTGAGTTGGCTGCTCCCGAAGACAATTAGTGCCATCTCGCTGACAATGCCACAGCCAGCTTCCGGCCTCCCCCACCTCCCTGTTCCCGGCCATTTCAGCTGTTTATTCTGAGCCTTCACAATTGGGATTCTGACTGGAGGAGCTGGCTCCCCTCGCTGCCCTCTGACCTGCTGTTGCTGTGGAAACTGGAGCCAATGTAGGACTGATGGCAGGATTACTGAGCCTGAATTCACAAGCTCTAAACTCCCTTGAACATGTGGTGAGCCCTCCCTTGCCCTCTGGTTCCCATGGAATCCAGCTCCCATCCCATTCAGAGTCGGGGGGCTGCGGCCCCTAAGACTGGGCCCTGCCCTCAGGGGGCAACCTCCAAAGTGGGTTGCTCTCCCTGTGCTGAGAGATGGAGCAAGGACCTGCCAGCCAGAACGCCTGGGTTCTGCTCCCATGTGTGTGAAGGCCCAAGGCCTAAACAGTTAGAGCCAGGACTTCTAGATTCTCTTCTCAGATCGGTGTGACATAGTTTTGTGGGACAAGAGCAAGTGTTTTGTGACTCCTGGGTTCTGCTCCCAATTTCTGCATGGCCTCAGCCCAGTCTCAAACTTTGCCTGTGCCTCAGTTTCTCCCCCCCTGTAAAATGGGTCCTGTTAGCTTCACAAAAGGATTGTGAGGCAGTGGAGCTTGAGCCCCATGTGAGTACATGGCTGAACCTCCCCTGATGTCAAAGGGAGCAGGTCAGGTGTAGGTTGCTAGTGTTTGCTGAAATTCTGGGGGATCCTTGCATGGAAGGTGCTGCAGAGCAGCCAAGGACTCTCTTGACCTGTCCTGGGCTTGTCACTGGAGCACCCAGGTTGTCAGCCCATGAGCCATACCGCAAGCTACTGGCTGCATCCAGGATCATAAAGCCACCTGCTTTTTTAAAACCCTGTATGCTTCTTCCTTTCCTCAGCTAGCTCTCCAGGGCCTTGTTCTTCTTCCCCCAGGAGGCCTGCCTGCCATCTAACCCCTCTCCTATTTGTATGGCTGTGTCCCTCCGTGGGTGTAGATTCTTGGGTCCTGCAACTTTTCTCCTCCCCACGTTGGTTGGAGCAGCCCTTCCCCTTCTGCTCTCCTGATGCACTCTCTGCCTGGCCCTGTAGTGCTCAAACCTCTGGGATCGCACCAGCTCCACCCTGGCAGAGCCTTAATGTGCCTGACCTCTTTGGCTACAGTGGGGTTTTGGTGCAGGATCAGGTCCTTCTGTATGCACGGAGTGGGGAGACACGCTCAGGTGCACGTGAGCAGAGCTCACTTTTTTTGTTGTCATGTCACACACTTGTTTCCACCTCACAGGACCCCTCATGCCATGTGGCCCCCACCAGTCTCAGCCTGGTCGGTTTGGCCAGAGTGTCCTAGAGGCACCCAGAGACAGTGACCCACCTCAAAGTGCACCAGTGGTTACAGCCACTGCCAGGTACAGGCCATGTCCATGGGGCCCAGGAGCCCTTGCTGCGGCCCCCTGGTGGGCTCCAGCCCCCTGGTCTTTCCTGAGTTGGCTGTCCCTTTCCCACACTCTGCTCCAGGCCAACTGCCCCCTGCTGAAACCTGAGCCAAAAGCATCTGCAGGCCCCATGCCCCATCTGACATTCCAGTTGTGAGCGAAACCCCCCCCGTCACTCCTCTCATCTGCTCTCCCTCTTGCTCATTCCTCTCTTCCCTCCTCCTCACTCCCCCTCGTCACTCCCTCAACCCCCCCCCCCACCTGCTCGCCTCAGATTTTCTTCAGGGCTGTGAGCCCAATTTGGCATCTGATTTCTCCTTTCCCTCCTGCAGGCACCTTCCAATTGCTTTAAGCCTCTCTGGACTTCATCCACCCTTCTGTTCCCTGTCTTCTCCAGTATAGCATTCCAGAGATGAGAGGGGAGGCCATCAGCCCATGATGGCCTTTGAAATCAGGGAGCGCTATCCCACACTTTAAATATTATTCCTCCTGGCTCAGGCAGGAGGAGGATGGGGAGACCTCTTTTGGGTGCACCCCTGGCTGGATTGGGGGCTGAGCATCAGTGCTCCTAAGCCACTCATGGCACCAGGAGCTGCATTCGTCAACCAGTTATGAGCACGTGCCACCACACGGTTCTCCATACCCCTGTGTCATACTGCTCTGTGGGGGCCCCTTTTGGAACCACTTGCCCTCTGCAGGCAACTATCCTGAGGTGCATGAAGCCCCTCAAACTCCACTGAGAAGGGCAACAGGGCCAGGTAGCGTGCCAGTGTGCCATGGCACACAGGTGTGCCATCAGGTCTGAGCAGGTGTGCCATAAAATTTTTTGAAAAATTACTCAAAGAGCTCTGGATTGGCTCATTGGCTCATGAATATTCATGAGTTCATTTGTCAACTATATGGTGGTGTGCCTCAAATTAATTCAAGGTAGCAAGGTGTGCCACGGCAGAGAAAATGTGGGGAACCACCAGTGTAGCGTGTGGTCCCCAGCTGGGGAATCCAGAGAGCCCTTTGGAAAATGGATGGATTTTGGTGCCTCATTTCTGGGCCAGCTTTAGTAAACATGCTTCAGCTGCACTAGATCACAGTGCAAACTTGCCAATCGGTGTCTGAGCACTCATTCTGTAGCACTCTGCAGCAAACGCCCGCAAACATTCTGGTTCCCTGCAACATCCTGCCCTGGGTTGCCCAGTCAGCCTGCTTGGTGTGCACTACAGTCAATTTTGCAGTGTTATTCCACGAGGGTGAGACACGGATACTTCTCGTTGCCAGACAAAGCCCAGGAGCCTGATTCTCCTCTCTCTTCCCCTGGCAAAATCCAGAGTCGGCACTGAAGTCAGCATGCTGATGTCAGGGAGCTCAGAATCAAGCCCTGAGAACAACACAAGGCAGAGGGAGGAACCACCCACTGGACTGTGGGTCGAAGTAGGGTTCTGCAGGAGCCTGCCCCTGTTCACGTGCATGGAGAGCTAAGCACCTCCCTGTCACATGGCACTCAGCAGGCTAGATACCCCCAGGGTATGAGCTGGCACAGCTGCACCTGGGAGAACAAAGCTGGCTGCAGTAGTCTTGTGCATTGCTTACTGCAAGGCTGGGAGAGTTTCTGGGGCAGTGGGAGCTTTCTGAATGGTGCACCCAGTCTGCAGGCCAGGAGTGGGCTTGGTCCTGAGGGTGCCACTTAACGTTGCCTGGCACTGGCTGCATTTCCCCCAGGATCTCAAGGGCTGCCACTGCTTTTTATCAGAAAAAAACAGAAGTCCCCAGGGTGCCTGTCCGGTGTTCTTGTTTGCCTGTCCCCTGGAGGGGAGGGCTGGCTGCACACAGACTCTTCTTAGGCAGACACCTTGAAGACTGAGCACTGCAAAAATCAGAGGCACATTCAGATGGTCAGCACCATGTAGCCAGCCAGGTCCACCACCCATTTGGCCCCTAGTTAGGCAGGACTCCAGCCACATTGGTATCCTCTGCAGCAAGGGCTGGGTAGTGCCAGAAATGTCCTCTTTTGGGAGGGGGAATAGTCAATGAGGGTAGACAGCACTGAGAATCTGAGTTTGCCTGTGTAGCTGAGGGTAAAGATGGGTGAACAGGATTCATCCACCCTTCATATCTACCCTGGGGTGTGGAACACCAGAAAGCAGTTTAACCACCACTACACGGTTGAGAGAAGGCCTTGGTCCCTTTCTTTATCTCTCCTCCCTTTCTGACTCTTCACCTACCATAGTCCTGCTCTGAGCAGCTCTGTCCCAAAGACTCAGCGTGGCATGTCTGCGTGGGTCTCCTGGCTGATGAGGTGCTGCCCACACAGGCCCATTATGCTTGAATTCTCCAGTGCCTACAGAAGGTTCCTGGTCGTGCAGAAGGTGTTGCTTTTAGACCACCCACCAAGAGGCATTTCTGTTGCCTGGGTTCAAGTTCCTTTGGAAATGGATTGTTGTTTCCACTCAGCATGCTCAGGCTTACTCAAGAGGCAGATCTGGGCCTGCAGAGAGAGAGAGCTGAGATACTGAATGAACCTCTAGTGTGGTGCCGGGCACCTTCCAAGGACTTCTCAGTATTTCTCCTGACTGTGATCTAATGGTGCTAGAGTTGGAGATGGGGAATCAGGACTCCTGTTTCTATTGTGGCCTCTTCCATTGCATAACCTAGGGGGAAGCTGCAGCCCTTCTTTGTGCCTCAGTTACCCCCTCTGTGCTTTGTATTAGCCCCATCCAAAGCTGCACATGGAGCAGTATTAAAGTGTGTATAGTGCATAAAGCTCTGGAGAACAGCAAAGCCTTAGCTTTTCTGCAGCTGAGGGGTCAGCATCATCATGACAAATCCCAACAGGAGGTAACCTCCTTGCAGCTCAAGCACGGCCCTGTGACCTAGCTCATGCCCATCATTAACAATCTTAAGAGCTATCAAAGCTTTTAGCGACCACTTGATTGCTGGCCCCATGGCTATGTTTGTTGGTATGCGTGCCTCAGAATTCATGGGTCTTCCATCTGAATAACATGACCTTGCCAAGAAAGCTCTTGAATTTGAACCAGCATCAGAATCTGAACCAGGGCACAGACTCCTCCAATGCAACTATTGCTGGCAGTGGCTTCCAGTGCTTTTTGGGAGTGGGTTTACTCTCCTAGGTGCAGTGTGTGGCTCCTTTTCTCACTGGGTTTTCATTAGCGGTAGCATTCTTTTCCTCTTGGTGGTGCTCTCAAGAGCCACCGGAAGTCCTCTACCAAGAGCAAGCCATCCTTCAGAAAGAAGCCACTCCGTCAACGCCCCTCAGCAGCTGCGTTCTCCTCAATTAGAAGAGGTAATGGAGCAATTTATGGGCAGCTCCGAAGTGATGCCTGAGTGACAGGCTGCACGCAATCAGCGCCTGGGCTCTGCCAGCAACTTGTGTTTTTCCAGTTTGAGGCAAGAATAATAACATATCCCCCTGTGCGGCAGGCGCAGGCTGGGAGATGTGGCAAGTCAGCCTCTCTCACCTGCTCCATTGTCAACTGAGAGTGGGGTGGGCAAGAATTTCCCATGGCTTCCTGGCACATCTTCCCACTTATTCCTCTTCCCCTCGCCAGTTCTCCTTCTGTTCTCCCCTATCAGGGCTCTGTGCCATGAAGGGGAACCTACACCCACTCAAGAGTCTCTCCAGACTCCGGCTTGTTGCTCCTGATCTCCCCATGTAAGCCAGCTGGCCATCTTGCTACATCAGGGGAGCTAAGTGGCTGGCAGTGGGTTTGATGGTCTCCTGCCTCCCCAGTGTGTGTGGCTGGTGGGAGGTGACTCCCAGTTAGGCAGGGTGTGTTTTCCCCATCACTGCCCATAGTTATTAAAGCCCACCTGTTGCTGTTCCCCAAGAGGTCCTGCTGTGGCTGCAGCCTTGCTGCTGACACCTATGGGTTCTTTGTCTCCCAGCAGTGGGGATGAGGGGCTCTTTCCCAGGTCCTGTGGTGATCTGGATAAAATGGCTCCAGGCATCTGAGTACTTGGTGGCCCAGTTGGGGGCTGAGCTGTCACAGTAAATGCCAGAGGGGGCAGGGGATATAGCCAAGCACAAGAAATAGGCATGGGGAGTGCACTCCTGTCCAGCAATGTTCTCATGCACCTGAGCTGCCTTGGGAGTCTGAAGTGCGTCCTCTGCTGTAAGGCCTGGTACTGTCTCACCCTGCAGATCCCATAGCAGTAGGGTTACCAGATACCAAAGCACAGAAAGGAGGACAGGGAGGTAGGAAAAGCAGGACATTGAAGGATACATGGAGAAAATCTAGTATTAATGTAATATTCTTCTGTTTTTAAGGGGCCCTGGAATGCTTCCCCCTAAAAATAGGTTGTTCTGGGGTCTTCCAGCATGCTTTAACCCCCCTAAGTAAAAAGCCAGACAAAATCATGTATTAAAATGCCTGCTGGACAGAGGATGTGAAGGTAAAAAGGAGGACATGTCCTCCTTTTGCCTGATATCTGGTAACCCTACTCCTGCTGAAAAGTGTGATGTTCCAGCTTTCCTCCACTCAAAGGAGGAAGGCAAGGTGCCTGCAGAGGCAGCTCAGGACAGAGAAGCTGGCTTAACAGTTTTCCTAGGTGTCCCCGGCCCCCTGCAGGGTGTGAGTCCCTGCTGATTCAGAACTGAACTGGGCTGCTCCTGAGCCAACAGGAGAACCTTGGTGCTCATCTCCATTGCTGAGGGAGAACCACTTGCGTAGCAGCTGAGAGTGGGAGTCCAGGCTCCTGAGAGGGGCGTGGGGTCTAGTGGATTTGGGCTGAATTGGGTCTAGGAGTCAGGACACCTGAGTTCTATTTCCAGCTCTAGAAAGGTCATGTTTTTTAGTGAGTTGGAGGGGGATGGGGATGGGAATCAGGACTCCTGGGTTCCTTTTCTGGTTCTGCCACTTTCTTGCTGTAGGATCCTGGGCAAGTCATATAAGCTCGCCAAGCCTCACCCATAAAATAGGACTCTCATATGACCTGCCTTCCGGGGGGTACAGGGGGGCAGTAGTTGTGTAAAGTGCTCCGATGTCCTTGGACACAAGGCTGTGCAGAAGTAAGTGCAAAGTGGTGGTGCACTCCCCTTCATGCTGGTTTGCTTTGTTGCCTGGTGTACAACGCAGTGTGGGGTGAGGCTAAGGGGCAAGGTGTGTTTATTAGTACTTTTCCTAAATGGCAACAAACATGGCAGGTTAATTGCATTTCTGGGCATCTATTCTAATCATTGCAAAATTAAATGGCCTTCATGGTGATGCTATGAGATTTACCAACAGGAAGAATCTGGGAACAGAGTCATGGCTCCTTGTTATAGGGGTTCCCTTTTGTGGGGATCCTACAAAAGTGGCCAGACAGTGCTGTGATGTCAACAGGTCTATGCAGCCATAACCAGACCCTGCACAGAGATCTAGGGAAATCACTGAGGCCTGGATTTTAAAGGTGGGTGTTGGAGTAATGCATCTGTGGGGCAGCCAGGCCTTTCACTCAGTGCTCAGCAAGGTAGAGTGAGCATTCAGTGTTGGCAAGGAGGGTCAAGCACCCAAACAGGGCAGGACTGTTCTGTGTTGGCTGCTGTGGGCAGTGGCCTATGCGTGTCACAGACACATGGGGTGTGATGTAATGTGTCATTGCTCATGAATTCCACATGCATTGTGTCTAAATCTGAGCAGCTTGTGACTCACAAGGAGCCCCCCAGTCCAAGAGAACCAAAAGATCCAGAGGGGGCTGCTTGATGGGAAGGGGATTCCAGGAAGCAGTGAGTTTGGTGGCGCTTGGTGGTGGAGGGCAGGATGGCTGGGTGCCATTGGGAGCCTGATTGAAGGAACGGGGGGGAAGCATGTTGTAGGGAGGGGACAGGACAGAAGAAGGGGACTTGCAGGTAAGACTCTTGAATGCAGTTCAGAGAGAGATGGTGGCCACTGGTGGTGTTCAGGAGGAGCAGAGGGTGGCCTGTATGACAGTGTTCTGGCTATGCCTGGGAAGTGGGGAGGTTGGAGAGGAGCAGGACCAGGCAGTGAAGACCAGCACAGGGTGGCATGGCTCGATAGGATCCACCCCATTGCCAAGGGTGATAGACAGCTTCCCTCCACTGGTGTGCCCACTGCACCCCTCGGATCTGCTCCCACTGGGAACAGCAGCAACTCCTCCTTGGCATCCTCCTGCTGGGGATGGAGCCAGGAGCTGCTGGGCCTAATCCCCCACCCCCAGGGCACACGCATGGCTCTGCTCACCACCACTCTCCAGTGGTTCCAATACCTGCTGGAGATGTGGTGTGGTAGGAACTGAGGAAGCTTTCCCTGTTCCTTGTCCATGGGGTGGTGTCACCCTGGGTGGCCAGAGCCCCACGTAGCCTGTCCCTTTACCATGACCCTCTCTCAGCTGGGCTGAGGGTGGGGACAGGACAGATAGGGTAGCCCACTGGCCTGGGTCTCTCTGGAAATGGCAGATGGGGAGCTCTAGCTTGTGTGTGTTTGCTTCACATGCCTGACTGGCATGCTCACTTAGGCGTTATGTACTCCCTGGGTGTTCACCTCTCCCCCTTCCCCACCCCCCTTCAGCCGCTGGGATCTGTGCAGCAACATGCCTCTGTTGGCAGCCTCCCCACAGGCTCCTCTGGATCCCCTGCGGCCCTTCCGAGCCTCCTGCACCAACGTCTGGGTCTCCCAGGAAACGGCCTCCTCGGCCAGGAGTTTCCGGCTCCACTAACGTGCGCCTCCGAAAACCCACCAGTGCGCTCGTAAATCCTGCCTGGGGAATTCGGCCCTTCTTGTCTAGCTGGTTTCTAAAATTGGATGAGGGAGGGACCTGTCCTCTCCCCCCCACACATAGGGCTTTATCTGCTCTCCTCCCATGCCCGGCTTGCTGGTGAGTCACTGGAGCAGCAGGCGAAATGCAGAGGGGCTGGGCACACTTAAACCTGGACTGGGTTCATTGCTGTCATGCTGGCCTGAAATAACGAGAGCCTGCTGGAGTGGTCACTTGGCAAGGGAGTCTGTGAGGGCAGTTGGGAGCCTCAGCACTGCCAGCTCACAGATTGGGTTCAGTGGGTGAAGAGGGGAGAAGGTGACCCAGGTAGTTGGGGATATAAATGGCTGCAGTCCCCCACCTGCACACCTGAGCTTGTCCAAGTAAACAGGGTCAAACAATTCCTGTGCCTTTCTCTTTCTCCCTTGCTCTCTTTTTTTCATTCTGTCTGTCCCGCCCTCCACTGTTGTCCCACCCCTCCCAGTGTGGCAGTGCTCTCCTCTCCCCTCCCACAGCTTCCTGCTCTTGGTGCTGAAAGCCAAGCAGGTGACTAGAGCCCAGGTGGGGTGCTGCCCACCTGCTGCTGTGCACAGTATGACAGACACAGAGTGGGCTCTGCCTCCTGTGTGGATGGGTATTTCCACCTTCCTTTATTCTCTTTTCCCCCAGCACTGGGGGAGGGGGGCAGCGTCAGTGGAGCACTAGACCCTAGGATGGGCACATTTCCAGCTGGCGCCTTCCAAATGTTACTGGCCTCCCAACATCCAGCCTGCCTGGCATTAACCCTCCACGTGCCATGAGGAAGAAGCAGATGAAACCAGTCATGCTCCCAAGGCCAAGGTTAAAGCTGCCACCTGCCCACTCTGGCTTGGCTTCCACAGTCAGCCTGAGATAGGAAAAGAGCCCCCTTCCTTTTGCGGAAAAGCCGGGGACTTCCGGCTGCTTGGGACAAACCATGCTCGGACTCATGCTCTGTCTTTGAGGAGCCACTTTGCAGGGCAGACAGGGTGATAATCAGCAGCCTGCCCTGATGAGGTAGGGGCAGGCATAAGGCCCCATCATGGAGTGTAGGGAAGTGGGCAGGTATGGCATGATCTGGCTGCAGGAAACTGTAACAGTAGGACCAGTCCAGCCACCCCTCCCCCCCCCACCAGCTGAGGCTGAGAGCAGAGATCGGCATCAGCATGGCTTCACCTCTCTCGAGGCCACCGGTGTGCAAGGCATGCTGGGCCGGGGAGCTGCTGGAGGAGAGGAGCACCGTCTCTCTCACTCAGCAGGGCGGGGGAACAAAGCTGGCACTGAGGAAGGCAGCTAAATTTAGCCCCTTCCCTTCTCGCTCTGAGCTGCAGCTCTCTGTTCCAGCCGGCTGAGATGCCACGGCTCCAGCCCTCCATCTGTCGGATGATTTCCCAAGCCCCAACTTCCTTGCCCCTTTTGTCAGCCCACCTTCCCTGAGCACCCCTGAAGAAGGGGAAGATGGTGGGGAAAAGAGAAGGGGTGTGCGGGAGGCAGGCCCACTCATTGTATCCCAGCTAAGTAGGTAACAAGGGCTCAAACCTTACCCAGCTACCCTGGATTCAGGGGAGGTGAGGCAGGAAGGCTCTTAGGATCAACACCCCCACCACCACCCACTGAAACCGCCATGCAGATGGGGGCAGGCTAGTTTTTTGCACCTGGTGACCTCCAGACCTTCCTGGTAGCGCCTGCCTGGGCCAACTGGCTCTAGTGGGAAAAAGCCCCATTGGAGGAGCACCAGAGAAGCCTCTTGGGCTGACTGGTACCAGGTGGGCTAAGTGTCAAAAGATCCTCTCTGCTCCAGGTCCTGTCTGGGCTCCTTGGAGCTTGCAAGGCCTGGACAGCGTCAGGGGCCCACCCTTGACAGCTGGTGCACCCAGCACGCTGCCAGCTTCAGGAGAAGGTCCATCCATCTGTCTCCCTGCCTGTCAGTTCAGCTTTAGCAGCAGCATCTTTTGTGGTTTCCAACCAGCATGGACAGGGAAACAAAAGGGTGCAGCTGACCCCAGCTCAGAGGTGCTCCCTAATCTTTTCCACAGTGCAGTCACCCCAAAGTCTGTATGCCCACTGATTGCACTGGACATCCTGGGGAAGGTTTACCAGAATGCACAGGGGTGAGCAATGATGGCGAAGTGCACGGTCCGGGCAGGAAGCTGGGCACTTCCCTTAGAGTGACTGTGTGATGGCTGTACTGAGCCTGGGCTAGAGGAAGTGAGAAATTAGCTGTTTGCTGCCAGCAAGAGCCCCTGCAGTGGCTTTCTCTCTGAGTGAAACTGCCCCTGCCAGGAGTAGACTCCTTGCACCCTGTGTGCCCAGGAGTCAGTCGTGGTAGGTGCCGGGCTCACAGTTGTTGGGAGGTCTCCCAGGCCGGGTGGTTCTTCTGGAGGATTGGTTGAGCTGGGAAGCATGAGACAGAAGCATCCAGTATCAAGGAGGGGTCTTCACCCTGCGCCAGCACATTGTGAAGTTCTCTAGGAAGGGGAGGCCACCCAGCATGCTGCTGCTGTCTGTCAGGTACATCCTTGGTGAGTGTCACTATCTGCTGCTTGTGTCTAAAGTGAGGCCCTTGGTGGCTGGGGTTTGGGCATGGGTGTGCATGTACTGCCCATCTCCTGAGAGGAATTTGCCAGAGTCACAAGGAAGATGGGGCTGTCCTTTGAAGCACTCTCCAGCAGTCCCCATATTCTTGAGACTGAATGCAGACTGAATCTTTGGGGAGGACAACTGAATGGCTGTGTCCAAGCCTGCCGCTATAGCAGCTCTAGAGATGGAGGCCTCTCCTCCATGCTGAGTGCTAGCTCGGCGCCAGCTCAGTGTGCCAGGTCTCCCACCCACCTCCAAAGAGTGGGAGTTTCCCTGGCTGTGCCCACAGTGGGGCCATCTGCCTAGCAATTCTACACCCCCTGCTAGGCTCCCAGCGCCCACAGTAGAGCATTCTGGGCTGCACATCTCCCCCATGTGCTGCATCTCTCCATTCACCATCACTGCTAGAGTGGAACTGGGTTGTGGTCATCTCTGCTGGAGACATCGTCCCCAGCTAGCTCCCTGATTACTCTCAGTGGAACCTCTAAAAACTCTGCTCGGATGACCTAAAGCTACAGCTCTAGTGGAGCTATTGCTAGAGCTTCAGGAAACCCAGCAGCTGAGGTAAGACTGCTGGACCCGTTACCTAAGATGAAACACTCCGGCCATCTGTTCTGTCTCCTAATTATAAATGCAAAAAAAAAAAGTCGGTGGTGGTGAAAAGGAAGGATTGAGTGTCGCGAGGAGAGATGGGAGTATGGGGGGGTGGAGGAGGTTTCTTTTCTGCAGGATGATGGTTATCATTAAGGTCAAACTATCCTTCCCCACACACATGCATACAGACGTGCACCCCCTCCTAGTTCTCTGGTGTATCACCTCCAAACCCTGGGCTTCACAGCTGGAATTAATTTACTGAGAAAAAGGGCTTTTTTGGTCCCCCCCCACCCCTAAACCTTCAGTCAGCCGATCGGTTGTTGTGTTGCTGGCTCTCACGGCTCAATCACAAGTCTCACAATAAATCCGGGTGTTTCTTAAAGCCCTGGCTCCTGGAGTCATGTGATTTATGTGAGACTCTCAGTTTTCATGGCGGGGGGGGGGGAGGGAAATAGCTGCTTGCTTGGAAATGTCCAAAATGAATACAAAAGACTGCCATCTGCTGCCACATTTTGTGATTTTTAAGGTAATCTAATGAGTGGGGTGGGGGGAGCTTACTTATGATTTTTTAATGCAGGGGTTGGTCGTGCTGTCACCCCTGTTCAGTATGAGCAGCTGTGCCTACACAGAAGTAAGGAGAACAGGCAGGCTGTGGGGCTGCAGTCCTGTTCAGAGGGGCGTTCGGGGAGAGAGGAGGACAGAATTGGAGCAGGAGGAGGATGGGGGTTAAGAGTGAGGTTTTCTAAGGCAGGGATTCTGGAGCACTGACAAAGCAGTGTGGGTAAATTTCTCCTTAGTGGTCACTGCCCCCCCCCCCGGGGATGTCTGCAAAGGTGAGAGAGGAAACCAAGAGTTGCAGTTGTGCCAAGTTACCCCCCCCCCAACACCCACACATTGGGGATGGTCCTTGAGAAAGGACTGAGCCATGAACCTGGTACAGCCTTCACCTGCACAGTGCACAGGGGTGTGCCCAAACCAGTGGAGGCTCAGTGATGGGCTGGAGACGTGGGGGCGTCGGAGGGGCGAGTCTGATATGGATTAAGGTAGAGAGGAGATGCCAAGGGTTAGAGGAGCCATGCATGTGTGCGTTTCATCTCATCTGGAAACCTTCCCACAGCACCCTGTAGGACTGGGCAGCCAGTGAATCCTGGAAGAGGCCCATTCCAGCATTTATTACAGGCAGGTCTCTCAACTCCATCTGCATCCAAGGTGACAGGAAGTCTGTGGCTGCACCAGCTGTCCCACTGCCATCAGCTTGGAGTCCTTCAGCAACACTCTGTCAGCGATCTCACCGGAAGCAGAAAGGGGATGGGTGTGATCCTGGGTCAGGCTTCTGGTTCACAAATTACCACCCCCCCCAGCTCCCATTCTCATTCTCGAAGCCCCCTGTCTTCGAAGGACTCTGCATCAACAGTAGCCTGCTGCTTGGAGATCATCATTCCTGTGCCTGATACAAGGGTATTGCTCGGGCCTCTGGTGTGCTCAGGAGCTTATGACTGGCTTTGCACAGATGGAGTGCAAGACGGGCCCTGCCCTGAGACCCTCCGTTCAAAGTAGCCAAGAGGCAGGGTTAGTATCCCCATTGTGTGGATGGGCAGCCAAGACCCAGAGAGCCTCATTGGTTTTCGTAAAGAGGAGGGTTGTACCAAGGCCAGGAATTGAATCCACCCAGCTGAGTCACAGTCCACAGTGGTTACCAGAGTGCTATCCTTCCGTTCCTTCATACACCTCCCTCCCTTCCCCAGAGCACTGCAGAGAGTTCACCAGTACAGCCACAGCGTCAACAGGAAGAGGAGAACAACATTCAGTTGGGTCAGGCAAGGGGGGGGTGGGGGCGGACTGCAGTTCAGTGGCAAAGCAGGTAACAGCCAGGAGCTGCAGAGAAGGTGCTTGCACTGACCATGGCAAGATGACAAGAGGAGACAGTTGGAGGATGAAGCAGGAACAGAAATGGTCATGAACAGAAGCATGAAGGAGACAGCAATGGGGCTGGAGTCTCGCCTGGTATAACATGTGTTGCACCGATTTCTTTGGAGCATGCTCAGAGAACTGTGGGTGTGTTTCTTTTGGCATTTGTTTCTCCACTGCCTTGAGAATGTGGATTTGTTTCTCTTCGCAGCCATGCGGGCTGTGGCGGGGTCCAGATTGGCTACTCCCAGATGGTGTATTTTTCATCTGTATTTTGTATCACTAATTAAACTAAATAGCAGCCCTCAGTTGTGGGGGACACTGGGAGAAGGAGGGCTAGGAGAGTTCTGGTAGCACCCTCCCGTCCCAGTGCAAAAGTCTGCTGGGTGCATGGTGAGGTTGGATCGTGGGCCTTCTTAGGGGGGCGGAGCACGTCTGATCACTTTTCGATATCTTCTATTCTATTTTGATATAAAGCTACCTATCAGATTTGGGGGGAACTGATTAAAGTTGGGACCTTCCTAGGGAAACCCTAGGGCTGCCTGTTCTCACCACCATCCGCCCCCTTCCCCCCCACCCCATAACTTCTGAGAGTCTGACAAACTGCCTGTTCCTGTATCTGTCACCTCTACAGCCTCCTCTACAGCCTCTCCTCTTCTCCCATCTGCCATGTCCCTGTGGAAGGCCCCTTCCACCCCCCACTGCTCTGAGCCCTGCTCCATGGATTCCCCCACAGCTGAGATTTCAGCGTGGTCCAGGGGCGAGAGCTGCGGGCCTGGGAATCCAGGCCTGCTGGGCTGTGCTGCTCCATGCACTGTTTGCCTTGGCTCACAGCCCTTCCCCTCTCTGCCCTGCTTTCCCCAGCTGTGGAAGGGGGGTGAGGAGACTGACCTACTATTGTGAGCTCTGGGTGATGGTGGGTAGAGTTTGGTGCTATTTGCACAAAGGTGGGTATGTGGGAGCATTGGCTTTGTGAGCTAGCAAATGCTTGACTCTCCCCTGGAAGGGACTGTGCCTTGGATACAGCCTATTTCGCCCTGTGAGCAATCCAAGGGCATGTCTGCCCTGAAGCCACGGTTGCATAGGGAGAGAAATGGAGAGCGGCTCTGAGCCGCAGGGGCAGGAGGATATGGGGGTTGGATGGCAAGGTTTCATATAGATGCAGAGGTGAGGCCTTCAGGAGTTCAGACTCATGTAGCTTTTAAATCCAGCAGGGCCTGTTGCCCTGTGGGGTGCACACAAGGAGCTGAGTCTGAGGAGGTGGACGGTCATTGAAACCCCCTGGCAGGGAGGCAGCGCCCTGATGATTTCTGTTCAGTCAGCAAGCCCAGGACTGACTCCCAGGACATTCCTTAGATGGAGCAGGTGGATGTCGGTGGGTGGAGGGGGGTGGAGCATTGAGCAATGGAGGCGCATATGGAGGGCCTATGAAGTGCCATCTACAAATGACCAAGGGACAGGAAGCGCAAGGAGAGATGGGGTTTGATTAGGGTCTGACTGCAAGTGACAGGGTGGCATTAAGAGAGCCCCACATGAGCCTCCCCTCCCCTGTTGCTTCCCATCCCTGAGGGGCACAGAGCCCCTCGGGTAATGAAAAGGATTGGAGCCAAGGAAAAATTCTCCTGGCACTCTGGGAAGCCAGGGTAGGGTCCAGTGGCTGCGCCCAAGGGAGCCAGTGTGTGGCACTGTTTGTGTGCAACATCCTGGTCCATGAAGGAGTTAGCTCCAGACAAATGTCCCTCAAACTCCGGTTTACAGTCACTGCAATCCTGTGCTCATCCCTGTGGCATCCAGATGGCCCCTGGGCCTCTATGCCCTGTCCTGTCTCTCCTCCTTCTTGCTAGGCCCAGGTTGGGTGGAAGGCTGCTGGGTCAAGGTGGGCCTGATCCCAGCTGGCTCCACCCAGCTCAGCACCAGACTAAATTAAACACCTTGAAACAGGCTTTCTCCTCCTGGAGTCATCTTCTACAGCCAGGGGAGGGGATTAAAGCTTCAGGGGGTGCCCCTTTTGCCCCCCTCCATCCCTCTGGCATGAGACAGAGGGGGCTGGACAGCCTCCCCGGAGGTCCCAAGGAGAGGGGAGGGCTGAGGGAGTCTATGTCTCCGCTTCCTGCCACCAGCAAGCCTGAAACTGTTAAACTAATTAAAGATTTTCAGCAGCAGGATTAATCCTGTGCGGTGGGGGGCTGGTGAGCCCAGGTAGTGGCGAGGATATTGGATTTCTGAAAGGCAAGTCAGCACTCTTCCAGGCTGTTATCTTTCCGAGGCTCCAGGGGTCAGGAGGTGGAAAACAGAGGTGACTACAATCTCACAGACACATACCCTGTGCATCGCTTTTCTCTCTCTCCTTCTGTCTCCTTCCCTCCCTCCTCTCACTGCTTCATGCATTTTCCTCCCCCCCCCCCCCCACTCTCTCTCTCCATGCATCTCTCTCTTGTGTGGTCTCTACTCGTGTTTTGTAACCAGCAAGGGGAAAAAAAAATCCCCCTGGCTAACAACCCAGGAATGGTGAAGTCCAGAACTCCTAACACAGAACATGTGGCAGCTGCCTGGGGCGGAGCAGAGGAGGTGAAAGTGAACATTGTGTAGAGCATCCGCCTAATGGCCCCCTCTCCCTGAACCCCCCCAGCTCACTCCCACCCCTCTCTGGGCTGTGTCTGGGAGCACTCAGCGCGCCCCAGGGGAGGGGGGTTGAGCTCTGCCAGGCTTCATCTCAGTGTGGGAGCTCACCACCCTGTGGTGAGCAGGCACCTCCCTCCCCCCCCAGTTCCCTTTGGGCATCCAAGCCAGGTGGCTAGCACGCAGGGCCATCTGGGAGAGGAAGAGGCAATCAGATGGCAAGCTGTGGAGCACAGTGACCATCCAGGGCAGTGAGTCATAGGTCTGTTTTGGGGGCTTGGAGCCCTCCTCCCACATTCCAGCTCTCAGTGGGCCCTGCTCTCCATGTGGCAGGTGGGAATCCAGAGTCACCTCCCCATTGAATGTGGAAGAGTCACTGTGTGTTCACATCAGGGTTGCTGGGAGCATGTCCCTCCTGCTCACCTGTGTGAGCAAGCCTTGGTGTTGCCTATAAATACACATGTAGTTGCCCCCAGGGACATGCTTTCTGTGCTCAGGCCTGGTCTGTCAAGTTGTGCGCACAGAGCTCAAACCCAGCCTGTCTGGGCTACACTGGTAGAGGAGTGAGGTGTGGCACAGCTTCTCTGGATTGGGGGCTCTGCGCTGGGATAGGTGTGTTGCTTGTGTTGCACTGCTACCCTTCCCCTCTTCTAGCCTTGCACCTCTCTTCTGGCATAGCAGAGCAAAGACTCTGGCTGAGCTTTGTGAAGGGCTCCTTTGATATCCTGGGCTGGCTTAGCCAAGGGAAGGGGGCTGCGTTCTAGTGGCCCTTTGGAAGAGACCTAGGATTGGGGGCTGGGGGAGGAAGTAGGACACAGCTTCTGGCATGGCCAGGTGAGCATCCCGCTGTTTGCCCATCGTGTGCCAGCATCACTTAGACATTTCTGGTCTCCATATCCCACCCCCATCCCTGGCGCAGTGCCATGTGCTGGAGCCCCTCTGCCTTTTGGGAGCCCATTGTGGGGGGAGTTGCCTCCGGCCTCCCCCTCTCTCTGTACAGCAGCTGCTGAGGGCCCAGCCACTGTTAAGAGGCTTTAATAACCCAGAGCAAGTGTGGTCTTGTTAAAGCAGGAGAGGAACCTAGGCAGGAACTGAGTGTGCGTCAGTGACTGCCTGTCTCCAAAGCTGTGTGTTGCACTGAGTGTGTCTGTGACGAGGTCCGTGGTCCTTGTGACTGGGTGTGTGCAGGTCCTGCATGGCATGAGCTTGCATGGCCCGACACTTTTTGCCCTCCTTGATCCTGGCCTAAAGCTGGAGTAAATTCCCCAGCATGGCCACACAATGAATTGTTCAAGGCTCGGGGCCCCATCCCTGTCCCCGACCTGTTCTGCCTTTCAGCCTCTCTGCATTTCTGCATGGAGGGGAGGGAAGTGGAACGGGGGGGGGGGCCCTGTTCAGTCATCTATGTGCGTCCTTCCTGCCTCTTCTCCAGCAGCTCCCAACTCTGGGCACATTAACAGATGCCTGATGAGAGACTAGACCGGTCTTTCTAGTGTATATTTTGCAGCTCCACATTGCCCCTCTGTGTAACTCTACACCACGTAGGCCCCGCATCAGCCACTCTCCACATTTCCCTGCCAGCCGGGAGCCCAAAGGATTGGGGAGGGGTGGGAATGTGAAGTGAGGAACTGATGGGTTTGAATTTTCCTTCTTTGCCTTGTTGATAAGTTGTCACGCTAATGCAGACAAGAGGCACAGGCAGTCCAGATCATGCTGTGTGTGTTGGGTGGAGGACACAGGGACAGAGAGAGGGACAGTCACACTGACAGGCTCCAGGTTGGGTACAGACAGGCAGTTGGGGGACAGGCAGAGATAGGGAAACATTCACATAAGGATAAAGAGGAAGAGAGATGTAGACATACATACAAACAGAGGCAAGCACACACAATCCAGGGGAGGGTCAGTAGACGCACAATAACAAACTCAGTCACCCAGAGAACAGGCAACACAATCTAAGAGAGATGGAGGTACACACACACACACACGCACGCACACGAGTGAAAACTACAACCCAGCAGATAGTCAGACACCAACACACATACACCCAGAGGCAGGGGGAACCCTAGGTAAGGACTGAAGCTAATGTGGAGCTGATTTCCTCTAGGTCTCTGGTAAATCCTGAGTGAGATGGACAAAAAAAGACATGAGACAGAGAAACCAAGGAAGACTGAGATGGAGATGTAGCTGCACTGGAGGGGTGGGGGTGGGAAATCACCCTGGAAAGCTCTTTCCCCATGAAAAAACACTGGAAATGTCAGCACGTGGCCTGCAGCTGATGCCGCTGGGGCAGGCCAGGCTGGGGCCACTCGGGACTGTGCCATGTCTGTGCTTCCATCAAGGCTGATCGAAAGCTCTCTGTTTCCAGAACGCTGCGCAAGCAGTGACCTCGGAGGTGGGGGCCTGAAAAGGGAATGGGGGGAGAGGAGGAGGTGCCACCCCCTCCTCCACCCATGGACAGAGGAAGCTGCCACTTCACCTGTCAGTTCTCTCCCGCACGTTTGGGTGTCGAGGGGGGAGAGCGGCTTAGACAAACAGACAGTTGCAGACAGATGGGTAGGCGTGAATGCCTGTGCTGCTCTCTGTACCCGCGCTCTCTCTCTCACATGCGCGCGCACACAAGCTGAATAACCCTGTGGGAGCCTGTGTTTAAGATGCCAGAGTCAAGCACGATTCAGCAAAGTGCCGTGATGCAGCTTGTGTGAGCCCCTCTGCAATCCAGCGAATGCAGCCCCCCAAGTGCCTGCCTCATGGGGGGTGGGTGAGAACCGGAGACCCATTTTGACCCCAACAGCATCACTGCCTCCTGTGCAGGAGGGCATTTCTGGGTCCGTTCACCCGTTAGGAGAACAAACCCCAATTGTTGCCAAGTTCCCTTGTGCCTCCATTGCCCACAGCTCAGTGCCCAGCATTCCCTCACTGCCCCTCTACTCATGCGCCTGGGTCTGTGTGATTTTCTTTAACAGATGGGAACTCCCTCTCCTGCCAGCCCATTGGCCTGGAAAACGGGGCCAGTCCGCCTGCCGAGTGGCTCCAGCGTGCCCAGGGCTCAGGGCCGCGCCAGCCGAACAGTGAGGTGGACGGCGGCGAGAGGAACTTCAAAGTGAATCTTCACTGCAAGCACTCGCGGCCAAGGTAACAGTACAGAGTGGCCCCGTTATCTGCAAGGCTTGGGTGGGACAGCCCTGTGTTGTCTGTGGGGGATGGAGGTGCACTCTTGTGTTATCAGTGGGGAATGGGGGGCATCCCTGTGTTATATAAAGAGGGTGGGAGAGAAGTTGACGTTATCTATAGGAGGGGGGAATTTATAGGGGGTGGGGAGTCACCCTATGTTATTTGTGGGGCATGAATGGCAGTCCCAAGTTTTGTGTGGGTGATGCGGGGACAGGCCTGTGTTATCTATAGGAGAAGAGGAGCAGCACATGTACCTATAGAAGGTGGGAGGAAGCCTCATGTTTTCTTTTTCCTGGAGGTCAGGTCTGGCAGATTTGAGTCTCCTCCCTTGAGAGGGCCAGTTCTGAGGGAGCAGCGCTGGCTGGTTGTACTCCCCCAGGACAGAATGGGCAGCCTGTCTCTCCCCTGCCCCTTTGGCTGAGCAGTGTGCTGCAGAGGGGCCGTGCCCAAGATACGCCAGGGTTGAATGGGGCCTTTGTGTTTTTCCCCCCACCCCTAGCAGCTGAATCCGGGTTGGGCCTGCCAGCGCTGCCTTTCCTGGAGCACCTGCCATTGCCCTGCTGTGGCTGGCTTGGGGCAGGTGCTGCATAGAAGAGGTTAGCACTAGGGCTCTTTGCCCTAACCTGGTGTTTGGCACTAAGGACAGGCAGAATTGACAGGGACAGCGGGGCATCTGCAATCCTTCCTCAGTCTCAGGTTGGACCTGGCTCCATTCATCAGGACCCCAGGCTGAGGCTGGGTGGAGGGTTGGCTTTGGGCTTGGCTTGTCTGTATTTTGTTTTTTGTGGGAATCCAGCTACATGGGCACCCCGGCAGCTTTTTGTACTGAATGATGGGCTAGTGGAGTGGGATGGGATGGTGGGTTGCAGGTTGGAGTTGAAGGATGCTGGCCGAGCTGGGTGTGAGGCACTCAGGCCTGGTATTGGGGGCACAAGGAAAGCTTGCCTGGAGCTTACGCTTGTCCACAGTAAGTTTGTGCTGGCCCTTCTTCCGCAAGCTATGAAATCTGCCCTATAGCTGCCCAAAACTGAGCATCACTGACCAAGCTGGCTGTTGGCCACGCTGCCCTTAGTGGCATTGTCACTCATGGTGCAGGTGTCATGGAGCTGCACAGTCGACTTGCTTCAGACAGACCCTTCCCTGTTCGTGCATTGTGGGTGCACCGGCCCTGGGCCACACATTGTGCAGATAACCTGCCTGTAAATAGCCACCCTGCACCATGGCAACTTGCCCCTGGCAGCTTTCCCAGAGGGAGCAAGAGCAGCCTGTCCATTCAGTTCACCTCCTCTGTTTCTGTCAGCACCCCCTCTGTGCCCACATGAAGGAGAGGAATGGCCAATGTCCAGGATTCCCTGCGTCCTCTAAGCTGTCCCATGCACCATGGCAGTTGTGCCCCAGTGAAAATGCTCAAACCAATTAACCCCATTTTCCAGAGGGAAAGTTGAGGCACAGGGCAGTAAAGCACCAAGCCCAAAGTCACACAGCGAGCTGGGGCCAGAACTCAGGTCTCCTGTATCCATTTACCCCCTGCTGCAGCCACTGGCCCGCACTGCCTCTCTTCCCTTCCCTCACATAGTGACAGCCGCACTCAGTGTTTGATCCCTGCTGGCGCTGGTGCTTTTCCATGGGATCCTGACCCTTCTCACTCCACATCTGGCCAAGCGTTGCCTGGAAACGGCAGCCATAAGCACCGGGTGTTCTCAGGGGGGAGGGGGGCGGGAAAGGAAGGGGAGCCAGGGCCCCTGCCGGTGTGTGAAAGGCAGGCGCCAGAATCCAGGATCCTGAACTGAGCTGTGGGGCGGATGCAGAGGAGGGACATGTGGGGCTGAAGTGTCCAAGCTGGAGCAGGGCAGCTGTGGGGCAGGTGGGGTGGAGATAGGGCTTTCCTTCCGTCTCAGCCCACGGACGGGAAGCAGGGGGTGCTGGACAGCCTGGCGCAGCGCCTGGCTGGGCTCAGGACTGGGACCAGCACACGGCAGTGCCCAGTGTAGCCTGCCAAAAAGCTGAGGTCACTTCCTGCAACAACTTTCCATGAGCGGCCCTCAAAGGAGCATGAGGGGCGGGGACCACGTGTGAAAGCAGGGGAGGGGGAAACCAGGCAAGGAAATGTGGGGAAGAAAGTGGGGAGACTGTGATGCAGGGAGTGAGAAGAAGGGGTGCAATGGCGAGACGAGTCCTGGAAGGGGGGGGGTGGGAGGGGCCAGAAATTGGGTGGCAGAGATCCAGTTTTAGGGAATGATGATGTGTGCTCCTCCTGGATCCTTCCAGCCAGCCTTTCCTTCCTCCTCCCTCTGCTCCCCCACCCCAATTACCCTGCATCCCTGTGGCAAGATGCCATTTTCCTGAGAGGGGCAGAGGGGAGGAGCAACCCCTCCTTCTCCCCTGCTGTCTTGCAAATGGGTCTGTTTGGTGCAGATGGGAGTGGAGGGGAAACACTGCCCCTGGAGAGGTGGGGGGAGCCAGCAGCTCATCATTATTTAACCTTTTTAAAACAACTAGCTCAGAACAGCTGGGTCCAGTGTGAGAGTAGCATTGTCCCACCTGGGTCCCAGTCCAGCCTCCCTGGTGCACACCAGGGTTCATACTGCACTGGGTGGAATGGGAGAACCTGAGGGATCTCTGAGTGCTATTGTTCTGGCTGGCCAAGCAGTGCATGGCAACATGACAGAGGAGCAGGCCTGGTGGGCACCCAAGCCACCCCTTGACCAGGCAGCATTGCTTGAGGCTGTGAGAAACCCCATGCCCCTATGCCCCATGAGATGTAGTTCAGAGGCCCTGATGTCCAGTGGAGATGCAGCTAGATGCAGGATATGAGGAAGAGGGGGGAAGGAGCCTTCCCTCAGATCTAGCAGCTGCTTCTCTGAGAGGTGGGGGCAAGCTCTTCCCATTGACACAGAAAGTGAGCACTGGCAGGACCCAAAATGCCCCTGGAACAGGGCTGCCCTACAGGAAAGTTCCAGCTGCACAAAGGTAGGGTTACCAGATGTCAGGCAAAAGGAGGACATGTCCTCCTTTTTACCTTCACGTCCTCTGTCTGGCAGGCATTTTAAAATGCATGATTTTGTCTGGCTTTTTACTTATAGGGGTTAAAGTATGCTGGAATGCCCCGGAATATCTTAGTTTTAGGGGAAAGCGTTCCAGGGCCCCCTAAAAACAGAAGAATATTACATTAATACTGCATTTTCTCCATGTGTCCTCCAATGTCCTCCTTTTTGTACTTCCCTGTCCTCCTTTTCAAGCTTTGGTATCTGATAGTCTTACCCAGAGGGGAGACTGGATGGGTGTGTGGGGGTGAGAGCTGTTCTCAGTGGTGGGGATGAGGACCCCCCATTACAAGGGTATACCACTCTGCTCTGAAGAGATGAATGAAGCTGTGTCCTGTGAAGAGCTCAAGATGCCCCTTGCCTCCCACAGGGCACTGGGGAAGAGGGGAACTGAGGCGTCTCCACTCTGGTCCCATCTGTCCTCAGAAAAAAAGCTGGGAACAAAGAACTTTTCTTTTACTCATCCCCTTCCTTCCTTCCTCACAGACCCAGGCGGCTGTAACTGATCCACATCCAAACCTTAGTACCAGGTGCTTTCTTCTCTGGGCGACTGGGTGAAAGGAAAGAGATGCCTGCCCAGCACAAAGGGGAATACAAAGGGGCTTTCTGTCAGGCCACAAGGAGCGCAGGTTGCAAACTTTCAGCAGTCTGGAGGAGTAGTACTGCTGTGGCGAAGAGGAGGGGGCAGTGGAGAAGGAATCCAGGAGTGCACAGGCTTAACCGGTTAATATGCATAAACACTTGGCGGATCTGTAGCTCGCAGGGGACACCTAGTGGTGGCGTGTCTGCAAAGTCCTTTTGCCAAAGGGGACTGAGGCTCCTTGGTGGGTTACTGTGCACTTGCCACCGCATGCAAAAGAGCCTGAAGGCCAATGGAGCAGGCCCCTGGCTGGTGGAGCAGTTGGGCAAGGTTCAGGGGCAGCCTCCCAACCACAGGAGAGGCTGCTAAGTCCAGGACAGACCCCAAGTCTAAGGTGCATGTGGTCAAAGCCCAAGGCAGCTCCCCAGTCTGTAGCTGAGGCGTGCAATGCCCAGCCCGTAATTTAGGCATGTGAGGGCCGGGGCAGATCCCCAGCCTATAGCTGAGGCATGCGAGTCCCAGGGCACTCCCCCAGCCCATAGCTGAGGCATATGAGGCCTAGGGCATTTCCCCAGCCCATAGCTGAGGCATGCGAGTCCCAGGGCACTCCCCCAGCCCATAGCTGAGGCATATGAGGCCTAGGGCATTTCCCCAGCCCATAGCTGAGGCATGTGAGTCCCAGGGCAGGTCCCCAGCTAGTAGTTTAGGCGTGTGAAGCCCAGGGCTGTTCCTTAGTCCATTGCTAAGGCATGCAAGGCCCAACCGTAATTGGGGCATGTGAGGGTTGGGCCAATCCCTAGCCCATAGTTCTGGTGTGCGAGGCCTGGAACAGCTCAGGTGCCTTATCTGTGTTTTAAAAGAATTGGCCGGTGCCCTTCCTGCATGGGCTTTACCCTGCCCAATTGCAGCAGATGGGCGTGGCTCCCTTCAGGGCCAGCTGGGGCCCAGACTGAGCGTGACTGGTTTTCCACAGAATGAAAGGGTTATCGAGATGCCTTCACTCCTTGCCTTGGTGCTGGAGCTCGGGACAAATCCAGCCGTGGCATAAGAGCATGCCACTCCAACTGGTTTCCATGGGGGAGGCCCCTCCTATGGAACCCTTGCTGTGTCCCCGATACCATGGGGATGGGCACAGTAGACATCAACAGTCAATGCCAGCCATGGGGGCTGGGAGGAGTTTGTTCACTGTTCAGAGGCGGCCCCATGCCAGGGTGAAGGGAGGGGAAATGGGGGTGGAAAGGAGCAGACACAAGGCCGGGATCTCTCTGAGCAGAATCTAAATTCAAGGGCGGTGCAGAGACGGCCCCACTCACCCAGCTAAACGCCTCTTCTCTTCCTTTTGCAGAGAGCTCAAGTGCAACAGCCGCAGCAGCAAGGCAGAGGGTAAGTGCCATTCCTGCCGTCCTGGGGCTTTTCACACTGGCCTGGGCCCCCATGGGGAACTGTGGAGGCAGCTGCAGGGCAGTGTTGGCATCGGAGACCTTGCCCTCACAAGCAATTAGGAATAGTTCCTGTTGCCTTTCCCCAGGGAGTGGCTGATGCAGCAGGCCATGAAGAGGCTAGGCCAGGGAGTTCTGTGGGTGAGGGGGACACTGGAACAGAGAACGGGTAGGGGGCTGGGCTTGGCAGGACTCTGCTAAGTGGAAGGGTTTCACTAATGGGCTTTGGCTGTGGCTTCTGGGTTGTATTTGTCACAGCACTGGGTTGGTATGGATTGGGGAAGATCTGTCCTTTGCATGTAAGGCACCAAATGAGGCAGGTGTGGGTGGGAGAAGCAGCCAGACTCAAGGGTAAAGCTGGGACACCATGCCAGAGCAGCTTATTAACACTGTTCACTGACCCCCTCCAAGGGGAAGTATCCAGGGTGAGGGGAGAAGGGAGAGAGGCACCCTGTCTCACCACAACTTCTTTGCCCCAGTAAGGGGAGGCTGGCCATAGATGGGACATTGGTACCTGGGAGCCAGAAATTAAGGGTTTATGAAGCATGACCTAGGAGGAAAGGGAAAGAATTGGACCTGTTTAGTCTAGAGAGAAAAAGGCAGAGGGGGACATGATGTCAGTCTGCAAAGAGATTAATGGTTGTTATAAAGAGGAGGAGGACCTGAGGGTTACAGTGGACTAGAAGATGGATATGAGTCAGTGTGCCCTTATTGCCAAGAAGGCTAATGGCATATTGGGCTGCTTGTGTAGGAGCATTACCAGCAGACTGAGGGAAGTGATTATTTCCTTCTATTCAGCACTGGTGAGGTCACATCTGGAGTACTGGGTCAAGCTTTGACCCCCCACTATACAAAGGATGTGGACAAGTTGTAGGGAGCCCAGCAGAGGGAAACAAAATCATTAGGGACCTGGGGCACATGACTTTTAAGGAGAAGCTGAGGGAACTAGGCTTGTAGAAGAGAAGAATGAGGGGGGATTTGATAGCAGCTTTTAACTACCTGAAATGGGGTTCAAAGAGGATGGAGCTAGGCTGTTCTCAGTGATAGTAGATGACAGAACTAGGAGCAATGGTCTCAAGTTGCAATGGTAGAGATCTAAGTTGGATATTAGGAAATCTTTTTCCCTTGGCAGGTGGTGAGGCACTGTAATGGGTTGCCTAGAGAGGTGGTGGAATCTCCATCCTTAAGAGGTCTTCAAGATGAAGCTAGACAAAACTCTGATGGGGGTGATTTAGTTGCTATTGGTCCTGCCTCGAGTAGGAAGTTGGACTGGATGACCTCCTGAAGTCCTTTCCAACCATTATCTTCTATGATTCTAGGAGGGATCGATTGTTCTCCATTTCCGCTGAGGAGGAGCCAGAAGGAATCGGCTTAATTTGCCACCATGGAGCTCTATCTTAGCTATTTGGGAAATCTTTTCTGTGCTCTGAAGCAGGTTCCATAGAGAGCTGGTGGTCTTCCTCTCACTGGAGGGCTTGAAGAACAGATTGGACAAACACCAGCAGTGATGGTCTAGGTGTACGGGGCCCTGTCCCCTCTAGCCTTGCAATTTTATGACTGGGGGCAAGGAAGGGGCTCGGCCGTAGTGCCAGCCAAGAGCTATGATCAGGCAATGGGGCATTAACAGCAGGATGTGGGGGGTCAAGGAGCTATGATGAGTAGGTAGCTTAGTAGATCAGCTAGGGAGGTGTTGTCTGTAGAACAGACAGGACCCAAGTAATGAGGGCTCAGGTCTCCTTTGCCAGGGTATGTTCAGATCTCCCCCCGTTGCCAGAAGATGCATCATGGCACCATGCTTTGTGAGGCAATCACCCTTTCTTTGGAAGCCGGCAGGGTGGCAGGCACGTCAGCCCAGTTGGACAGCCTGACTTTGCTTCTGTGCCCGTTTTAGGTCAATGCATCGGCTTCCCCGACACCCATGTCAGCAACTGCTCCTCCAAGAGGCACCCAGGAGAGGAGGAGTTCAGGATGCGTGTGAAACCCCCGGGTCCAGTGGTGGCATCCAGCGCCATCCGCAGCTCTCCTGACTATGTCCGTGAGCCCAAGTTCTACCAGGCAGGGCATCCTGGACAGAGGCCAACAACGTGCCCAGCAGAGAAAGCCTTATCCTGCAGCCTGCTCAGTTACCCTGAGAGCTCATGCCCAACGCTGGACCGGGAGCACCAGTCTGGCTCGCTGCTCCATGGGGACCCGGCTGACAGGTGCCAGAGCCTCCACACCCTTGGTGCCACCAAGGGAGAGAACTTCTCATCGGCCAACCCTCTGGGCTGCACCAGTGACCCCCGGATCCTGGTGGGGGGCCTGGATGAGACAGCCACCCACGACCGTGCCCCCAAGACCTTCTCCAATGCCACATTGGCCTCCAGCCGCTGCAATGTTGACAGCATCGTCTCACTGCTGAAAAGCAAGTGCGGCAACGGGAGAATCAACCTCCACCCAGTGGTGCAGCTAATCGACATCATGAAGGACATCAGCCGGCTCTCCAAGGACCTGAAGAACTGTGGTGTCCACCTGGACTGTGGCAGCCTGCGCCTCAGCAGCCCCCCAGCCTCCGGGGAGGAGAGCTGGACACCAGCCAGCACCGGGGACCGAGATCTCCAGTACAGCTTCTTTTCCTCAGCCACATTGGCCAACCTCATTCGCAGCCCGGAGGAGAGGGGGGCACAGTGCAACGCCAAAGCCGAGCCACCTGGACAGGCTCGCCCTGTCCCCTGTGAGGAGGAGATGGAGGGGGGAGGGGAAAATCCCCAGCAGTCAGAAGGCCAAAGCAGCGCTGCACTCGCCTCTAAGCCACCCAGCAACTCAGTTGAAGCCAGCTGCCCTGAAGCAGACACCACTGACTACTCTGAGCTGGCCGATTCCGACATTTTGAGCGAGCTGGCCTCATTGGCCTGTCCCACAACCCAGTTGCTGGCGTCTCAGTCACTGGAGCCCCAGCCCCAGTTGTTATCAGCCCAGGAGCTGGATTCCCAGGCCCAGTTACTTGATTCTCAGGCGCTGGAGTCCCAGCCTCAGCTACTCGATTCCCAGACTCTGGAGCCCCTGAGCGAGTCCCTGGAGCTGCAGACACTAGAGCCACTGCCGGAGTCGCTGGGGCTCCAGTCTCTAGAACCCTTGTCTGAGTCTCTGGAGCTCCAGTCTCTAGAGCCCTTGTCTGAGTCACTGGAGCCTCTAGGACTGCAGACCCTGGACTCTCTGCCCGAATCACTGGACTCCCAGCTCTTGGACTCGCAAGGCCAGCTACTCGATCCCGAGACCCAGTTACTGGACCCTCAGTCCCTAGGGCCCCTGCCCAAGTTGCTGGAGCCTCAGGCCCAGATCATGACCGCTGAGCCCCTGGGATCCCAGCCACTCCCACCCCGCCTCAGTAGCTGCCGGCTGGGGGAGATGGTGAAGCGGGGCCCCTGCGCAGGGCGGGGCACAGGGCGGGGTGGGGATGACCACCGGAAGTATGCGCTGCGCAGAACAGATAAACCAAAGATTCTCTGTCGCCGGCGGCGGGCGGGGCGGGGACGGAGGGTGGAGGTGTCAACTGAGAGCCGAGTCCTTCCCCTGGTCATGCCAGCAGAGGTAGCAACAGGGCCGGTGGAGCCCAGCAGCGTGCCCGTCCTACTGGCAGTGCCTTCCCCGGAGGTTGATGATGGGCAGAAGGCCGCCCTGCAGGGCAAGAAAGGCAAGTGCCGCGGGGTGCGAAGGATGGTGGTGAAGATGGCCAAGATCCCCGTTTCCTTGGGCCGGCGGAACAAGACCACCTACAAGGTCTCCTCCCTCAGCAGCAGCCTGAGCCTGGAGGGCAAGGAACTGACAGCCCAGGCTTCCACAGAGCCCACTCCCTTGCTGAAGATGAAGAACAACGGACGCAACGTGGTGGTGGTCTTCCCGCCAGGGGAGATGCCCATCATCTTGAAGCGTAAAAGAGGGAGGCCCCCCAAAAACCTGCTGCTGGGGCCAGGCAAGCCCAAGGAGCCTGCTCCAGAGGTGAAGAAGAGAAGGAGGAGGAAGCAGAAACTGGCCTCCCCCCAGCCCTCTTACATCGCTGACACCAATGACAGCAAGGCTGACTACTCAGATGTGCTGGCCAAGCTGGCCTTCCTGAACCGGCAGAGTCAGTGCTCAGGGCGCTGCTCCCCACCCCGCTGCTGGACCCCCAGTGAGCCTGAGTCCATCCATCAGGCTCCTGACACCCAAAGCATTTCCCACTTCCTCCACAGAGTGCAGGGTTTCCGCCGGCGCGGGGGCAAGGCAGGCGGCTTTGGTAGCCGGGGTGGGGGCCATGCCGCCCACTCATCCCACTGCTCCTTCAGTGACTTCTTCGAGGGCATTGGGAAGAAGAAGAAGTCCCCCACAGCGATACACGCAAATCCCGTCCACCCACGCAAGAGGGGCCGGCCTGAGCCAGACCCCGTGGGCAAGCCCAAGCGGAAACGGCGAACTCGCAAGAACGGGGTGCTCTTCCCAGAGCAGAATCCCAGCCAGAGCTTCAGTGATGGCGCCTCTGAGTGGACTGGAGACAAGGAGAGTCCGTGGGCACCCCACCATGGCCACCTCTCCAGCCAGGCCAGCAGGAACTGCAGCTATCAAGGTACAGAGTCCAGGGCGTTTCACTCCTCAGCACTGGAGTCCAGCTCTTCCAGCCGAGCCAGCTTCTACACTGGGAACAATCCATCCTCCCAGACTGAGGTCAGCCAAGAAAGGCACAACCTTTTCACTGGCTATTTCCGCTCCCTGCTGGACTCAGACGACTCCTCGGACCTGCTGGACTTTGCCCTATCGGCTTCACGTTCTGAGTCGCGGAAGTCCTCGGCCACCTACACGGCCCCACCCAACACCATGGCCAGCCAACGAGGCCTGCCCTCCTACCAAGGCAGGAGTGCCAAAGTTACACCAGCCGCCACCACTGAGGCCCCCTTCCACACAGTCATCCCAAGCCGGCAGTCATTCTCCCACATCAGGGTCACGGGTTATGGGGTCTCCCAGGCAGCCTCGGAGTGCCGTGGGGCTGACACTTTCCAGAAACTGGTGCCGCCCTCCACTGTCTCCAGGTCACCCACCACTCACCCCACCGCCAGCGCCAGCTACGCCCAGTACGGCAGCTACAGCTCTGGGCAGAGTGTCACACCTTCCAGTGTGTTCCCACCAGGGAAGCAGTATCCTACTGCCCAAGACTGCCCTAGCAACAAGGACTGCAGCTTCGCCTATGGCAGTGGGAACAGCCTCCCTTCATCCCCCAGCAGCAGCCACAGCGCCAGCTACGCCCCACAAACAGTGGGTCCCAGCTTGCCACTCAGCAAGGCCTCTTTCTTCAACAGTTCCGAGCCAAGCCAGTTCTCCAGCTCCTCCCACACACCCCTAAGGTGCGACAGTCGGGCCAGCACTGTGTCCCCTGGTGGCTACATGGTCCCCAAAGGGTCGGCTTCTTTCCAGCCCTCACCCGAGAACTGCCGACAGTTCCCCAGCGCATCCCAGTGGACTTTCCGACAAGGCTACGGTGGGCTCGATTGGAGCTCTGAGGCCTTCAGCCAGCTCTACAACCCGGGCTTTGAGTGCCACATCAACGAGCCCAATGTCATCCTGGACATCTCCAACTACACCCCCCAGAAGGCCAAGCAGCAGACGGTCTCAGAGACCTTCTCAGAGTCCTCCTCTGACAGCACCCAGTTCAACCAGCCAGCTGGGTACCGGAGAGCCAACAGTGAGGCCTCATCTAGCGAAGGCCAGTCCAGCCTGTCCAGCCTGGAGAAGCTCATGATGGACTGGAATGAGTCCTCCTCAGCCCCGGGTTACAACTGGAACCAGAGCGTCCTCTTTCAGAGCAGCTCCAAGCCTGGGCGGGGAAGGCGAAAGAAGGTGGACATGTTTGACACCTCCCACCTGAACTTCTCCTCCTCTTCTTCTTCATCCTCAGTATATCCCTCCAAGAGGAGCACAGGGCCCAGGCAACCGCGGGGCTCCCGAGGGGCCTGTGCCTCGAAGAAGGAGAGGGGCACTGGGAAGGCCAAGTTCCCCACCAAAGCCCAGCAGGTCAATGCACTGTTTCAAGAGAGCACGGACTTGGGGCTGGACTATTACAGCGGCGATAGCAGCATGTCCCCACTGCCCTCCCAGTCCCGGGGCTTTGGGCTCAGTGAGCGAGAGCCATGTGACTATGCTGGGCCCTATTCCATGAACCCCTCCACCCCTTCCGATGGGACCTTCGTCCAAGGGTTTCAGAGCGACTCCCCTGGCCTGGGCCAGACAGACTTGGAGAGTAAACACTTCCCCACCCTTCCACACCAGCTCGCTGCCCCAGCCCAGCAGACTGTGTTCGAAGCCAGCTTGCAGAAAGCTTTCTCACCCAACTGCTCCCCAACCCTGGCCTTCAAGGAGGACCTGCGGCCGAGTGACATCCGCAAGCTGCCGGCCTGTGACTCACTCAAGCACGGCATGCCAGGGAGCAGCCTGCCCCACCCCTCTCACATGGCCTGCCGAGACCTCCCTATGCCTCAGCCCCACTACGACTCCCCCAGCTGCAAAAACCCCAGCTACTGGTACTCACCCAACTCCAGCACCCGCAGCCCACCCTACGACAAAGCTGGGGCCACCATGCTGGCGGACTTCATGGGGAGAGCTGACGCCTCCTGTCTCAACCCCCACCTGACCAACCCCAGCAACACCAACACCTCCAAGGGTGAGAAGGAGCCCCTCGAGATGGCCCGGGCTCACCACCGGGCAACGTATACTTGCCCCTTGATGAATGACTTGAATATCTCCCCAGTACCGAGAGACTCAATGCTGCAACTGCAGGACAACTACAGGTATCCAAGCTTTCCGCCCCAAGGGCGCCCCATCATGGCCGCAGCCCAGAAGAGCGGGTTTTTGGGTCCAATGGTAGAACAACATGCCGAGGACACTTTTACAGTCACCTCATTGTAGTGTCATCTGAAGTGCCAACCGGACAACGAGGTTTTGTTACAGGGTAGGTATGGGGGCAACAGGGGGGAGGGAGGCACTTAATACCCAGAGACATGGGCCTGGGCAGCCATATTGGAGGATAAAATGGAGGAGGCAAGTGTTTGTGGCAGAGTGGGGCAATGTATGGATGGGAAGGGGATGTGGGCTCAGGCCAGGCCAGGGAGCAGATCCCTTCACAAAGGCTCAGGAGCCAGGCTTGCGACCCCACTAGAATGCACAGATGGGAACCTGTACTTTTCACTCGTTCCTGTTAACACACCTACACACTTGCTCTCCCATTCCCTGAGCTGGGTGGTGACACATTGATACTAGCGTCCCTAGTTGCAGTACGTAGAGGAGACGTGGCACTGGACGAGCAGTGTGCAGGAGTTGTATACCCAGCGTGATGGTTCCATTTAGGTTTCTGAACATAAGCAACTGTTGCTTGGGATTAGTCACACCTTTCCATAACTGGGGCTTGAGTATCATGCCCCCATAGACTTGCCAGCCAGTGGCTACCCTGGCCGCTTCTGAGCATCTGGACACCCTTGCAGCTGCCTTGGGGCTATCTCCAGTGGGAAATGCTGATCCCCAGACTTGGATCTAGGGTGCTTCTAGAGCCACCTCCCCCCCCACCCCAGGCCACTTCTGGACATTGACTCTTAGATTCCAGCTCAGCTGTGTTCTGTAGCCCATCTTACTAGAAGGTGTGTGGAGTTATTTGCAGTGTACATTAAATACACAGTTCCTCTGGGCTCAGTTGAGTAGACACAGAGGATCCTGTATAGGCTTCGGTGGTGGAAAGAACCATGCCCCATCATGCACCATCTCACTACATCTCCTGGCACAGGCTTTACCTAAGCACTCCAAGCAGTGGTCCAAGCTTAGTTCCAGAGCCAAGGTTTCCATGGCACCGCAGGGCTATTTGATCCTTTCGCAGCAAGTCTGTTTGCACCCGAGCCATGTTCTGTCTGTTGACAATGCATAGCTCTTCAAGCTGAGATCATCCCACCTGCCTCATCCCAGCACCAGCTGACTGCTGCCAAGGCAGGAGGGCATCGCTTCCCGTATGGAGCATTGCAGGGGGATGAGGGGCAGTTCTGGCGAGAGATTGTCATTCAATCAGCTGCAGTCAGGATACAGGGGGCCATTGACTGGTAGGCATAATACATCCTAGCAAATAGCCTTGAACCATGATATATAAACATGATGACCAGTGCCCAGCTGCAGCTTGGTGAAAAAGGGCCATTGGCATCAATTGCTCTCCTTAGATATAAACTAACTGAAGGCAAGACTTGGCCCCATGTGGAGAAGCTGTGCAGGGTAGCTTTTCCCCTGCTGGGAGGGCAAGGTGTTTTGGAACAGAGAAACCCTGTTGTAACCTAAGCTGCCTCTCTCTACAAATTCGCACAGATATAAATCAGGAGTAACTTCACTGAAAAGGGGAAGGTCTGTTTCTGTGGGACGTGAAAGACCTAGGTTTTCCTGGCTGACCTTGGGCAAGTCCCTTAGGCTAGATTTTCAAGGGAGCCCAGCTCCCATTTGGGTGTTCTGAATGCACAGTGCTCAGCATGAAGCTTGGAGCCTGATTTGCTAAAGAGTTCTGAGCTTGTTTGCAAAACAGGCCCCTGTTCCGCTGGATCAGTCACTTTGGGCCTCCATCTGTGAAATGGGGCTAATAGCATTTTATTTCTCCCACCCTGTGTGCCTAGATCACATTTACACTAAGGCCTCTTTATGCTGCTCTGGAAAAGCAATTTACATTTACACTTCCAGCATCATGTGAAGGGACCTTACTGTAAATGGGACCTAGGCCCTTTAGTTAGGAACTATTAAAACTGGAAACCACTTAGACTTCCAGGTAGAGCCAAAATGCACATCCTCAGTGATCTCCAAGGGGATAGGAGGTGTTTTTAATATCCTCTTCTCACACCAGTATTCTGTCTCTCTCTTTTTCAGAGCTAATTTAGCCAGCACTTTTTCTGGAACACTTTTCAAGTTCTGTATTTAACTGAGATCGAGAACTGTTTGTTTGTTTGCTTTTCTAAAAAAAACAAAAACAACAAAAAAAAAAAGAAAAGAAAGAAAGCAGAGAAGAGGAAGAGAGAAAACCCCTGGGCTTTTTTTTCCCCCAAAATAAAAACTCGCTCCGTCTACGAACAACGTGGCTGTGATTTTTGGACCAAGCCTTGTTGTCGTGTTCCCCCCACACATCCCACCCCACAGCCTCTAGCAGAAAGACAATCGGACAGCAACCTCCTCCCCACCCCCGCCTGCATGTGTGTGAGCTGACAGACAGACGGAACGCAGCAGAACACAAATCGGGACAGTGACTGGGGGGGGGCTGGGCTTTTTTGTTGGTTTGTTTGTTTCGTTTTTCTACAATAATAAATCAGCTCTGTGAACTCGAATGAAAAACTCACGGATGCCGACCGAGGACTTGGCTACAACCCCTCTTCTGCCACGTTTGCTATTTTGGAGGGTTTCTTTTTGTTGTTGTTGTTCCCCGGTGTGTTTGTTTTTGGGGGTATTTTTGTTGCTTGATTTTCTTTTTTGGAGAGCCAAATATATATGTATACATGTACATCTATGTATATATATATTTTTAAAACTCCACCGGTGGATCTCGGAGACACGCCTATTATCTGGTAAGTAACTGAGCAGGATCATCTCTCTCCTCGCTTCATCTTGTCTGCCCCCAGACCGACTTCTAGGATCTGGGTGTGTGTTAAGGGCAGGCAGTCCCCTTAATTGACACTTTAAGGGCCAGGGGTCTGGGGTCTGCCTGCTTTGTGTCATTATCAGAGTGGGCTGGGAAGAGCTGCAAGGACTCCAGACCTAAGCAGGACATGCGGGAAAAGGAAGGCCCCTGCAGCCTGCATGAATCTGGAAGACCATGGATTGAGTCACCTGGTGATTTTTGTATTGGAAGAATAAAACTGCCCTGGAGGAAGGGCCTACCCAGATGCTGGTGTGGTGTTAGTCCTTCCCAGGCTAGGGAACAGGCCAGGGGCCTGCCAGAAACCCAGCTGTGTGGCAGAAGTCATCTGTTCTTGAGCCAAGCACCACAGCCCCGACCTACCACCCGTTGAAGCCAGCAGACGGGCTCCGGGGGTTTATTGCAAGCCCTAGTTGCAGCTTGTGGGCAGTGAGGAAGGGATGCACCACGGTGCAGAGGACACTGCAGCCTACATGCTCCCCATCCCCAGATCTCTGATTGTGTCTTGCTTGGGGAATTGTGGAGCTACACCCTCCCCAGGCTTGCAGCTGAGCAGGGTCTGGGCCTAGTATCTGAGTCAGGATGTGGGTGTGCCAGAATCAGAGCTGTCCAGAGTTCCTCTCTCACATCTTCCCCCCCTTACACTTGCCCCTTTCCCCTAGCTCTTCTCCCACCTGGCACCGCCTGGCCAGCACCCCCTTAACCACAGTGGGGCTGGTGAGATGGAAGATCCAGGCCATGTCTCCAGGTATCCAGATTTAGCTGCACTTAGCATTTCTGGTCAACTTTGCCCACAGCAAGGCTCATGCTGGCTGGGTCCGTGACTGCAGGGAGAGGAGAATGTTCCCATCCCTGCTCAGCGCGAGGCTGGTCTGTCAGAAGCACGTACGTGAGCAACTCCAGGCAGATTTCCACACCTGTGCAGGCATGGCGTGAGAGGGGGCAAGACCTCTCCTTCTCACTTCACCCCATGCAGTGAGCAGTCACCCACTCAGATCCTATCTTACCAAAATGTCTTGGGGGTGCAGGAGGGTGTTACAAGTTGGTGGTGCCCATGCAGGGACCCCTTCAGCCCTGTTGGCATGGCAATGGCAGTGCAAGGTTAAAAGCACTCTCCCTGCAATGCTTTTCCTGGAGTGGAGTTTGAGGGGCAAGGGATCTGTCCCAGGGGAAGTTTCATTCTAGAGGAGCAGTTCTAGTTGAATTGGGCTGTGGCTGGATGACATGGTGAACGGCAGCGCCTGCAGTGGGACTCTCCATGCTGATGGGAGGGTGGGCGAATCTCACCAGGGCCATGCACTATTCACTTGGTGACTGTCAGCGGGATTCTCCCCCATTTCCTGTACTTGGCAAGGTGCCCTGTGGATCTGAGTGCTGAGAGGGGCAGGCCAGCATCAGTCACTGGTCACTGCTGTAGGTAGATCCTATCTCCAGAGGCCTGAGATCACACAGGCTGTTCAGCAGAGGAGGCTGCTGGGGTTGGGATTTGTGCATAAGTCAGGTATCACTAGGATGGACCGTAACAGGCTAATCCCAATCTCTCCTGGGCTCTTCAGCTCAGCCCATGTTTGACTGGCCACAACCAATTGCCAGGCCCATCCAGGTATCAGGCTTGCATCAACCACTCACCCTCTTGCGACTCTTCCCTGATTTCAGTGGCATCACTCCTGGTTTACAGCAGCGTGTTTACACACACAACCCAGCTCCCATTGCAGTCAGTGGGTGTCTTTGCATTGACATCAGTGTTCCAATGCTGTGAAGGGCAAAACAATAATGGCGCTTAAAAAGGAGCTAGATGAGTTCATGGAGGATAGGTCCATCAATGGGTATTAGCCAGGATGGGCAGGGATTGCTGTTTGCCAGAGGCTGGGAATGGCCGATGGGTTGGATCACTTGATTACGTGTTCTGTTCATTCCCTCTGAACTATGGTATTGGCCACTGTTGGAAGCCAGGATACTGGGCCAAATGGACCTTTGGGCTGATCCAGACTGTTCATTTTTGTGTTATGACTTCTTCAGGATCTGGATCAAGTTGCAAGGGAAGGGAGAATCAGGGCCCTGAGAAACTGTTTTGCTGTATACTCTTGGAAGGCTGGCCCCCTCTTGGCAAAATGGCAAGCCATCCATTGCGGGTGGCTGGAGTCTCAGCTTATAGAATGCTGTGTGAAATGGGTCACTGCTAATGGGGGGGGGGGGGGGAAATGCATGCACACACATTTGGGTGGGGGCAGTGTGTGTTTGCATGTCAATCTGTGCATGTGGGCATGCTTGTGGTTTGAGCAGGTGTGTCTGTGAATGTATGTCTGTGTGCAGAACTCTTTCTTTTCCCGTGTCTTCTCAGTTCTTCTCAACCTTTTATGTATAGGGAGCCCCTAGGCTGATATCTAGCCACAAACCCTTCCCTGCTAGTGGCATAGGAAGGATAGGGTGGCTGCCAACCCATGACCCCTGTTACTGCCCCTGGGAAAGAATCCATGGTTTGGATCCTCTGTCAAACCCTTTCAGCCTTCATCCATTTAATGGTCCCCAAGCAGGACTTGATGGATCCTTCCAAGTATGTGTGATAGACACAGCCTGGACTCTGTGGCGGTGACTATGATACCATTCCACCCTCCCATTTCCATCCTGGTTCTCTGCCTCAACGGCCACGGGCTGTTCCCTACCCCACCCTCCCATTGCCCTGGCATGTGGGATGTCTGAGCCTTGCAGAAGGAATTTCCCTGGGCGCTGAGTCCTAACTCTTCCCCATGAGTTTGCCATCCTCCTCACTCAGGATACAGCTAGAGCCATCAGCTCCTAGGTAATTGGGTGCTAATTGCATGCCAAGTTTATATCTTGCTTGCTTGTTTAAGTTCAGTAAGGGGCTCTCCTTTAACACTCCATCAATGTGGAATTAGCAGAACTGAGCTGTGCCTCAGAGGCATAATCAGGGCGCAGGGGCATCCTTTTACCAGAAGTAGAGAGGGAAGTTTCCATTTTTGTTTCACTTCCTCAGCAGGGTGCTAGTCACGCTGCACCAAGGATGGGTTTTCAAACAGCTCTGCTCCTCTGTGGGCACCTCATTCCAAGGGATCACTCTCCAGAAACATTCAGCACCCATTGAGAATTCCCATCCTGGGCACTGAGCTGCTGGTTATTTATAGTCACAGATAGAGGTCCATCTGAAGGTCAAGGCCCCATTGGGCTTGGCGCTGTGCATTTCCCCAGTGAGGCCCAGCCCCAGCCCCAGAGCACTTACTATCCAGGGGTCTCAAACTCAAATCACCATGAGGGGCGCCTGAGGACTAGTACGGTAGCCCAAAGGCTGCACCATACATGAGGACTAGTATGGTAGCCCAAGGGCTGCATCACTGAAAACTTTTCTTACAATGATTTTGCAAATATTGATAGTGATAGTGTTGTTGCAGGTCACAAGAAATAACTTGAGGGGCCACATGTGGCCCTCAGGCTGCGCGTTTGAGACCCCTGAATTCTAAACAGACACGGTAGGCAAAGGTGAGAGGGAAGAGAAACAGAGCAGATTGGAATCTGGGTTCTCTGGACTCCCAGCCCAGTGTCTTATCCTCTAGCACAGCGGTCTCAGACTCAAATCACCACAAGGGCCGCTTGAGGACTAGTACGTTAGCTCAAAGGCCACAGCGCTGAAACCTTTTCATACAACGATACCGCAAATATTGGTAACAATACTGTTGTTGAAGGCTTCAGGAAATAGCTTTAGGGGCTGCATGCAGCCCACAGGCTGCATGTTTGAGACCCCTGCAGCTGGTATGAAAATCTACAGCTGGCCACACCCAAACCTCCCCCTCTCATGCCCATGGGCTGATCCTGCAAGGCACTAAGTGCCTGCAAGAGGCTACCAAAGTGCCACCCCCCAACCTCAGGGTAGGACTGAAGCAGCATTTGCTGTGCCCTCTAGGAACCCTCAATCTGTGGGACTGTGGGTCCCTTGCCACTCACCAATGGGCTGTAGGATTCAAAGCTGTGGGTTCTCGCTGTGGGACTTGTGAGCATGGATTAGGTTCTTTCCCCACAGCAGGTGTAGGCCCCTGGTTCAAAGTAAATTGAAGGGGAGCCTGACCACAGTGTGGAAGGAGGGATTTTACAGGGTAGGGAGCTGTCTGCATCTTTGGGAGCCCCAGACCAGCAGAACAGTGACCCTCTCACCATGTGCACACTGGCAGGAGACCCCCGGGAAGATGCTTCTCAGGAAGGTTAGCAGTGCATTCCATGGAGCAAACAGTTGCTGCTCTTATTTCTGTGGGAATTCCCCTGGCAGTGGAGAAACCCTGTAAAATCAGTAGCATGTTCCAATTTACTCCAGCATCGGGTTGGGCCCTGGGCAAGGCAGTCTTGGCTTCTGATATGCAGCAATTGCTGTAGGGTGTTGGTCTGGAGCAGCACCATTGGGCTGAGCCAGGGATTTCCCTAGCATCCTCCTTACACTCCTCCTGAATTTCCCAGCACCCCACCCCAGTAGTCAGCTAGTAACAGTGTTATACCAATTTAGTGAGAGCACTCCAACACCCCCTTATACCCTCCTTAATTTCAAGTTCTGGAGAAACTGCTGGGTTGAGCAGTGTCACGCTGGGGAGCCAAGAGCAGATTTTGGCCCCTGGCCTTAGAGTGGGCTGAGCAGAGGAGGACGCCTCCCCAGGATGGCTGGCCCACTGGGCTGCCTCCTGCAAATGGACGCACTGAACCATTTCTGGAGTGCTCATTTGTATGCCAGTTCCTACGGCCCCCCCCAGCCAGCAGCTCTACAGTTGGTGATTTTAGCAACCGCCCCACACTAAGCTGAGCCCAGCTAATGGCTACCGTATCTATGACAACTGATCTCAGCTCTGGCCTCAGCTTTCCTTGTTCTTCCCCTTCCTTGGCAGCCTCTTGCTCCAGTTCACTCCAACTAATGGGCTCCAGAGGCTGACCTGAAGGGTTAAGCCCAGGCATTCCTCCTGGCTCTCCTGCTTCCCAAAGCTGAGCCCTCCAGGCTAAGAGGAAGCTAGCTTCACATCTCTTTGTCCAGCTCAGTGAGATTGCACCAGAGTGCTCTGGAGCAAGCTTGCTGACGTCAGTGGAGTCAATCTTGGTTTGCACCAGTGAAACCCAAAGTGAAATCTGGCCCGTGTAGTAGTATTTGCTGTGTCCATTTGGCACAATGGATTTAGTGCTGTTTAGTGTTTTTCAGGTCTGGCTCCTGCACTGGGCACCCTGCTCCTCTGTGAGCGGTCAAGCTGCCGTATCCATTCCCTCTCACCCCAACTGGCCTGTCTGTTCTCCCGCATGCACCTAAGACATGTAGCACATTTCACAACCAGGTGCTGCACATGAGCATGGAGTTCAGCTCCAGAGAAGACGCATTGACTTATCTCACAATGTTGTTTGCTGTGTGAGGAAATCCCCCACTGCTTTGGGCCCAGCCTGGGTCCCTTTGGGCTTCCACAGTTTTAGCTGATCAAGATGTTAAAATGTCTCTGAACTTCACAGCCCTGCCTGGCCTTCCACCCCAACGCCCACAGTTTGAGACAAGCTGGGTTCCATCTGGAGCTGTGAAATTGAGCAAGTCTTGATTCTATCATGGATGTCAAACCAAAACCAGACCCTTGGCTGACCTAGTCAGTCAGCACTCTGACTGTGGCTAGATCTCAGGTAGATGCTGGCAGTAGCAGACAGTAGATAGCCTTTGTGCTCATTTGCCATCCTGTACCATGGGTAAAACTCCTTCCTGATCAGCTCATTCTCTGAACCAGGAGGACAGGGAGTCCTGGGAATTGTATCCTATTTTAGTGTGACTGCTGGTGGTGGTACAGGGATGCTTAAACTTCATCCCATGTTACATGTACCTCTGAGCAGGGAACTGAGACATTTCATGAGCACCATGAACCCTGAAGTTCAATGGGTCTGTCACTAAGCCCAGGACAAGATGGTGTCATAGTAGATGGGCCTCTCATCTAGCAGAACCTCAGCGCCAAAGTCTGAGTTCATATCAGGCTTTGGACTGCTCTCATGCCTCTATTTACACTGTACTGGGCCTTTTCCCCCTCTTGCAGACACCAGTTTGACACACCCATGTGACTCCACTGACGCGTAACAGAGCTACACCAGTCTCAGAAGGAATATATGTAATAGCAAGGAGTACAGTACCTCCCCCAGGACCAGTCACAATGCCTGGTGATGCTAGTGGAGAAGCAGGAGGGTTCTCATGGATGAGGTGTTGGGCTAGGAAGTCACTGACTTCACTTCCCAGCCCCACACCATGCTCACCAATCCAGTTTCCCCAACTTGAAAAAAGGGAGAACATACAGACAGTGCCTTTATGTTCTTGCACCCTTTGCCTGTGAATGGTTTGGGCAGACATGCTCTCTTACTGTGCACTTCACATGTTACAAGTAATGCTACAGCACTTCAGTGAAGATGCTCATTCCAGCAAAAGGGAGTTCCTCCCTTCTGCGTTGGTAATCCTCCCCCAGGAGGCAGCAGCTGGGCCAGCATGAGCATTCTGGCATGGTTGGGGGGGGGGGGGCAGCTTAACTGCATTGCTCAGATGTGGATTTTTCATATCCTTTAGCAACATAGCTGGGCTGGCCTCAGTGTACATACAGCACCTAGCATAGTGAGGTCCCTGGGTATGCCCATAATATAGACACTAATAGGTAGTGCCTAGGAGCCCCAGTCAGGGGTCAGATTTTCAAAGCTGTTAAGAGAAGCAGAGAAGTTAGGCCCCTACTTGCTTTCTGGCATGCTGTACTGTTCTTATATCCCCTCCTCGCTGTAGTATCAAAGCATCTGCCAGTGGTGCATTATATGACATGCCTGTCTGAATCCTTAGGCACCTAGCTATCTTTTGCAACTTTTAATTCCACACCCCCTCCACCACAGTCCCCCTGCCCATGCCCTTGAATAAAATCAAAGGCTCTGCCACAATGCCAAGACCCCAGTGATTGCGCCAGGCATTGGATCAGACTCATATGGTCCAGAGTGCAGGGGGAGAATGCAAATGGCATCTCCATCACTGGCCATTTCATACGAGTGAATGGGTACAAATAGGTGTATGACAGTAATTTCCTTTCTTGTTTATTTTTTTTTTCAGCTTATATAAACAAATGAGAAGACCCCACTCTGCCATGATTTCACTACAGGACAGTCTATCATCCACCGGCTGCTCTGGGCAGATGACTGGGGGGAGGCAGGGACATGGGGATATAGAAAGTGTCCCCCGCTCCCAAAGCACCAACGTGCACCGAAATCCCAGCGAAAAGAGTGAAAAGCATTGCACCGCCTTTCAACCTCCTGATCTCGACCCCCCCACGTTAGCTGCCGCTCTTCTCCCGCCCCCTCACCTTTCTTCCTTGGTCCTGCTCTTTGAAAGCTGAGATGCCCCCACCCTGTCTCACCTCCGTTTGGAAGCAGGGGGATTTCTGTTTTTTTGTTTTTTTTTTCCCTGCACAAAACCAGCAATTGTATATACTTTTTAAGAAAAAAAAAAAATTTAAAAAAAAAAAAAAAAAAAAAAGAAACAACAACAACAACCCACACACACGGAAAAAATTAAAATAAATAATTAAAAATAAGTTGAGAGGCAAATATGCAGGAGAAAGAAGCAAAAACCCACCAGTATGCACTGAGAAAATTTATTTACAGATTGATTGACAAAAAAAAGTAACAATAACCTATTTATTGTATATAATGTTTTATTATAAATCGTGTCTTGTATATTGCATTCTGTACATCTGCTGTGGTTTTGTGATGTGCAAATTCAGCATGAGTCCCTTGGGTTTCTGTTGCCTTTTTTATGACAATGACTATGACTTTATTTTTATTATTATTAATAATTTTTTTTGGCAGTACACACCCAAAGATCCAAATTTGTATAAAAAAAAGGACGAAAAAGATTTTTAAAAGACACATGCCCTCTTTGTGGGGGAGGGGTTGCTTGGTGGGGGGGGTGGGCCAGGGTGAAGGAGTTGTCTGAATTCTTGTTTGCCACTTGTTAGCTACACCAGTATTCCTTCCTTCATGCTTACCCAGCTGCGCCTGTGATGACCTCAGGGTGGGTGTGTGTGAGTGAGTGCGTGTGTGTGTGTGTGTGTGTGTGTGTGTGTGGGCGGGTGGGTGACTTTATTTTTGCCCCTACCTTCTTTATCCTCTTTCTTCCCACTCCCCCCTCCACCTTCCCAGGGTTTGGAACTATGTACAGCTTTGTGGATTGTGCAAAAAACAAAAACAAAAAAAACACAAAAAAAGCCCTCCTGTGTTGTCCGTTACTGATCTAAACTGCGCAGTGCTTGTATGAAATATGCCAGAAACCTGGTCACTTTCAGGCGGTGCGCCTGTTCTGAGCATCCGTTCATTAAAGACCATGAGCTCTTCCTGCTTTATGATTTCTTTGAAAAGGCCACCTTGACTCCATATTTCCCCGTCCACCCCAAAAGTCCCTTTCGCTTTCCCTCTCGACTAGTCTTTTTTGTGTATTTAGGAAGGAATTTTTAATAGGCACTTTTTTATATTAAAAGAAACCTATATATTGAGCAATGAGGCTTCCTTTTTTGCTTCTGGTAAGGGTTGGAGAGGATGCTGGGGGGGTGTTTAAGGGAGTCTCTGGGCCCCCCCATCCCTCCCCTCCCAAGTGTGCAAGGGGATTCTGGAACTCTGCAATGGATTGGCTGCTATGGGTGTGAGGTGCTGTGAATATGGATTAGCTAAGGGTTTGGGTGTTGGTGGGGGAAGGGTGTTGCTGCCGAGGCTAGATCCGGAGCTAATGGGCGTTTAAAGCCGCCTGCTGGAAATAACCAGTATCCTGAGTGACAGGCAGCAGCCAACTGAATGTGATTCGCAGTGCCAGGCTTTGCACGCAGCACACTCAGTACTGGAATTTGCACTGTGAGCCTCAGGGTATGTCTACACTCCCAGCCCAGACAGACAGACTTGTACTAATGAGGTGTAAGCTTGCACACTTAAAATAGCCATGTAGAGTTGGCGGGAGGGGGGGGACAGGGGACACCAAGCTCTGGTGTCAAGCCCAAGCTTCCACTAGTGCCACAATATCTACACACTGATTTTTAGCACACTAGCATGACTGCTACTAGTGTGCATCTGGCAAGCCAGGCTGGAAAGCGCTCTTCCAGCTGCAGTGTAGACAAACCAGGGTGCCATGGGGGCATGCTAGGAAATGTCTTACCCAGGGCTGTAACTACGGTGGGGCCAATGTGGCTTTGCCCCAGGCGTGGCAGAGCAGCTCGATAGAGCCACTCATCCAAAAGGCTCATTTCGCGGCGCCGGCCCCAAGCACTGCTAATGACAAGGGGCGTGTTCCAATCAGAACATGCCCCAGGCAGTGGATCACCAGGTTACAGCTCTGGTCTTACCTTTTTCCAGCCACTGGGCAACAGCCCCGATGCACATGAGACATGGGCAGACATCCCACTCTCTGCTCAACAAAGCTTAGATGAGCAACAAGGCCACTTAGGTTGCGAGGAAACCAGTCTGAAATCTCCTACTGCAGACAAGACCAGAATGATCCTGGAACAGCAGGGAATATGGGCCTGTCCTGCCCCTCTGCAAGGAAAAGCCCCAAAGCAAGATTCCAGCCTCATGCTGAAAAATCCAACTGCAGTCACTAGACCGCTCAGCAGAGCACTACAGAGCCTGTCCTCTGCCAGGCGAATGCTGCCTGTTCATGACAGATGGCTCTCTGAAGGGAACATGGACCCTGCTTTGAGCATGAGATAGGAGAGATGGCCACATAGAAGGCTGAAGCAGGACTTGCAGGCTGTGGGACTTTGTGGTGGGGATGAATTCCTTACTTATTACAAGCCCTGGCTTTGCAAACACACCACTGGCAAGAAGGCGCCTGCTCAGTTATCTGCTAAATGACTTCTGTTTTGCCTCTTTCCTCCCCACCCTCCTCACCCGTCACACTGTCCTTTCAAACCCTCTCTGTTCCTACAGAGGGCTGGTGCTGGCTCAGCACAGGCAGGAAAGATGTCAGGAGGATATGAGGGGGAGGGCTGCTGAATTCCTGCAGGTAAAACCATGGGAAGGTGAGGACTTGCAGAAATGGGGCGAACCTGGGCTCAGCTAGGACTGCCCCAGAGCTGTGACAGTGAAGGCCAGTGATGAGTGTTAAGACACAGCCCCAGCAAGCAGGGATTTCTCTAACACTCCCCTATACCTCCCTTACACCCTTCCTCCATTTCCCAACACCCCCTGGTTGTCGGCTAGTAACAATGTTATACCAATTCAGTGAGCACCCCCAAAACACCTATAGATCTCCCCTTACACACACACACCCCAAATTTCAAGTCCTGGGCTGAATATTGCCAGCAAGCCAGGACCTGCAACCAGTGCTCCTGATATGGGGCATTTTTCTTAAAGCCCCAGCCAACTCCTGCGGTCATGGAATGTGACACAAGACTCTCAATGTCCACTGGGTGGGAAAGTATGTTTCTAGTCATGGCAATGCGGAGAAAAGTGTGAAGATATGTCACAATGTGTCCAGGAGGCAAAGAACAGGAACTTCATGGCTAATTTGATTTAAAAAACCTTGTGATTTTTAATGCACTATCAGAAGTTGATGGGTGGGGGTGGGTGGGCCTGATTTTTGAATGCTTGAGGTTGGCCATGCAAGATACGTGGAGAGGAGAGGCAAGAGTTGCCCACGCTGCACCCGTTTCCTTACAGCACAGATGGATGCAGCTAGTGGCCCCGGGAGGCTGGCAAGCGAGCCTGCAGCCTCAGTAGCTCTTTACTGTAGAGCCAGTGTAGCTGGTGAGGTGCCTGCTGCAGCAAAGGGCTACAGATAACCATGTTCACTTTGGTAGTAGCACCCAGGAGCCTAGATGGGACCAAATTTCCACCTCTGTGTGGGTGGAAGTTGGGGCTAGCTCTGCTAAAGCCGTGCTCCTGGGGTGGAAGGGGATGAAGCAGGTTGCTGAAGGGGGTACAAATGGCAGTGGAGGGAGCTGTCGGAGGTGACAGCTGCAGGGAAGGGCAGGACGTGAGGACTGAACACGTGTCATGTCTTCCGGCAGAGACTTGCACAGCCACCTAGTGCATTTTCAGGGGACAACTCTCTCCCCTCCAAAGCAGTCATTAAGTGGCCACTGCTAGGGCCAGGATACTAGAGCGATATAGCCTGACCCATTATAGCAAGCTGCATGGGGAGCAGGCGTAACCAATAAACTTGAGGCTACACTGCACCCTCTCCTTGGATGACTTTCCTCTCATGGGCTTTCCTCTAAGTTGACACCTAATGAGGAGTAATGACGGAACTGAGAGAAGGAAAACACTGACTGAAAAAACAGGTCCTGAAAGCAAGGGGGCACCTGGAGGGCAACAGTTTCCCAGGGAAGGGGGAAGCCACATGACTTGGGACTTAAAGCTATATGGGAGAATATAGTGCAAGAATAAAGACTGCCCCAGCCAAAGAGGGCATTACAAGGCCTAGGCTCTTTCCTGTATCAGATATGCAAATGGACTAAACTCATCATTGGATCAGCCATGAAAATGGCAACATTTCTGGTGTCGACTTCTCATTATGTTTCAGAATCAACACCGAATGGGGAAAGCCAAACCTCTTGGAGCTGAAGACACAGCCCTCCCCAGGGGCCCCTTCAGGAAGTTTTCTACAAGGCCATATGGGCTAGAAATGGCAGGATGAAAAGTTAAATGCTACTGAGAGGGATAGGGCTCATGGAAAGAACTGGCACTGTCAGGCTTGGGATTAATGAACCCCAGTCTTTGCCCCGCTGCCCAGAGCTATTGTAATGCTGAATTCTTTAGCAACCGCTAAGTGCTCTGAGATCAGTGCTGGAAGATGGCTATGAGGTCACAAGCAGTGGTGTTATTACCGCATGTTCTCATTGTCCGCTATCCAAAAGAGAGGGGCCTCGGAGAGCAATTGTTGCAGCAGGGGTGACTTCTTTGCAGTGGTACTGATCACCCTGTTTGGTGGCATCTCTAGCCTCTAATGTGCTCATTGGCACAGTGTCTGAGAACAGCTGGGTGCTTCTGCATGTGGCAAATAAGCTGCAGAAATAAAGTGAGGCAGCACATTTGGGGCTGAATAAGGGCTGGCCCTTGGAAATGGCAAGGCAATGAGGAACAGCTGGAGAGCAGGAAGCTAGTGAATGTGGGAGAGGGTGTAGGGAACTTTCAGGGGAGCCTAGTGGGGAGAAAGAGTTATGAAAGGAGACTTTTGTGGCCATGGGGGAAAGGAAGAAGGCCAGGTGTGCCTCCTGTTGATAGAGCTGGGGTGGAGGGTGGCTTGGATCTGAGTAATTCCCCCCTCCCCAGAGCAGCAGTGGGTGGCATGCAAGGCAGGAGGCATGGGCTGCCCTTGCTCGGCATGACTGTGGCTCCTTGAACATGATTGAACAGTACACCACATGCTCCCCTCCTGGCCTGCCTCCTGCTCAAGGCTGCGGGCGCGTGAATCAGAACTCGTTCTCTCTCTCTTTCTCGGCCATGGCGCTGTGCCCTTTGCTGTCCTTCGGTGTCAGGGAGGGATCCAGGCCCCAGCCCACCAGGAAGCGAGCCACACAAAGGGGGCTCCCTACACTCCCATCCCACAGTGACAGGGTGCTCGGCAGATAGATTTGCTTTGCTTGTCTCCCTGCCAGTGGAGGGAGGAAGGAGGGCGCGTTGACTTTGGGCTGCAGACAGGTTAAGAGAGAGACGGATGGGAAAAGCGCCAATGCTGTAAAGGGAGCCCGGTGCGCGAGTTCCAGGAATGAGAAGATAAACCCTGCAGCATCCCGCCAACAGGCCGGGAGGGAGGGACCCAGCCTTGGGGCCTGAGGGCTGGAGAGCTTCGCAAAGCACGCCAGCTACCTGTGGGTGGGAAGAGGTTAGCAATATCCGCAGGGTCATGGCTACTGCAGCTAAGTGCTTTTTGCATTGTTGGGGGGGAGTGTAGGGGGGAGAGGAGGAAGGAGGTTGCCATGGAGAAAAACACACGATCCATACTGATGGACTGGGGGTGTGTGAGGGGGGAGTGAGATCTGCCACGGCGAATATGAGTGGCTTGAGAGACATCCGCACAGAGACAGGCGAGAATGGGGTGGGGGGGAGGTTGAGACTCTGCAATACAAACCCCATTTTTGGAGACTGTTTCTGCAGCAGAATCCCCCTTTGTCATACCAGCTTCCTCGGCATCTTCACCTCCTCCTCTTCGTCTCTGTCCCCCCAACCCTTCTGACAGCTCTTCGTCTCGCCCCCCAAGGGACAGGGCACCCTCCCCCATGTCTCTTCATGGAGCCGAAGGCAAGAGGGCCTCCCAAGGCCCTGCCTTCCCTCCTGTGCCATCATGGCCAAATCAAACAAGAGTCTGGAAACAAATCAACACCCCCCCACAGCCACCTGCCAATCTGCCACTTCAGAGCCTGACCCAGTGGTGCCTGATTTAAAGGACCAGCACCCCTATTTTCACAGGGCCAAGGCAGATGATGAGCAGCCCTGAAATGGCCTGATCTATACTGGCCAGAGGAGAAGCTGTGTTTGCAGCCCTGGCCAATCCTGCCCTAAGAAGACTGGGGAGTGAACGGTCGGGGGGGGAGGGAGAAGGATGGAAGCAGAGAAGAATTATGCAGCAAGGATTGCGTGGAGTGTGGCATGCTGAATCTATCACATTTGCCCCCCACTCACCCATCAGCAAACTGGCCCCCGCCATCATAGCAAAGGGTGCAGGCTAACGAGCCAGTTGGGCCCGAGTTAGGCCACTGGGAGGGGCCAAGCCAGCCTTCACTCCTGCCCAGCGGTCGATGTCTGTGCAGCGACTTGGAAAGATTCAGCACCAGGAGCACAGGCTTCCAGCCAGCACTGCAGCCAGTGGGAGCCCGTTCAGACAGGCACAGAGGAGAGAAGGCAGCGCCCCTTCCAGGCAGCTGTTCAAAGGCCTCTCATTCCTTCCTGGCTGGTCCCTGTGGCAGCTCTCTGGATGCTGGTTGCCTCTGATCAGAGGCGGCTTTTGGGGTAGGCGAAGCAGGCACCCGCCTAGGGCCCCTGAGGTGCAAAGGTCTCCTTTGCCTACCTCAAAAGCGGTGTCTGCCTCTTGCCCTGCAGAACGCATGGCAGGTGCTGGGGCCAGGGCCAGGGCCAGGGCTGGGGGGACAGAGCTCTGTGGGGAGGTGAAGCCCAGGGCCAATCAGGCTGTGGGATCCCTGGTCCTGGGGGGGAGGGCATGCGGTAGAGCGGGCTGTCCCCAGAGGCCCAAGGGCCATTTAGCATGGAAGGAGAGTTTGCAGTTCCTCACAGGGGACGGTGTCACCAGGGCAGCCACCCCACTGTTGGCTTATACAGAATGAGGGTCTGGGAGTGGATTTGCTTACTGCAAGATGTCTTCTTTGTTCCTTTTTGGTTGAGGATCTGTCATACAAGCAGGATACTCCAAATGGACCTGCAGAGCTGCTGTAATGTATTGTTGCAGAGCACAGAAAAGAGGGGGAGGCATCAACAAGGGAGGGGACTACGGAGTTTTTGCACCCAGCTGGGGGAGGCTGCTTCTGGACTTTAAAATTCACCTCCCTGCTGAGGGAGCGAAGCAAGAACTAGCTACAGCATTAAGTTCCACTTCGTGCTACCTGGGTCTTGTCTGCCTCTGTGCAGAGAGATGAATTTTATCACAAAGCAGCCATTTGGCCTGGGCTCCTTGAAGGAATGAAGAGCCTGCAAGATCAGAGGTGCACACTGAAGAGGCCATGTACGTCTGGGCTGTGGCCCACCCCAGAGAGGGGTTTGATGGGTCAGCTAAGTTTTTGAGGTGCCAGCTGTGGCCTAGTGTTTGAGTGGGAGGGGTTAATTCACCCCCACCCCCATAGCACCAAAGCCAATGAACCCTCTGTTTCGAGGGTATTTGTTTTTATGAATCCTGCACTGGAAAGCTGCAGAATGCATGATAAGGGAATTTAACGTGGGTCTCATAGGGCTTGGCGGAGGAAGGATGGAGGCCTCAGAGCCAGAGGACGGTACGTCAGCAACATGTCTGGGAAAAACACGGCAGGGCTCCCTTGAGCTGGGCAACTCCCAGCCCTGCTTTTCGCCGAGATCACCTGGCACGGGGCCCAGCTCGGCTAGGCATGTAGGGGATGGCTATGACAGGCCGCTGATACAGCCCCCGGCTGCCTCCACCACAGAGAGCACACCCTGAGGCCGGCTGCTGGCATTGGCCTCCCGTGTGGGCAGCCCCTGGCCTGCACATGGCACTGTGCCGAGCCATGCGCCACCGAGAGAGGCTGGCGAGGAAGAAGAGCAAAGCCGTTGCCTGGCAACAACTCAGCTGTCTGTTGACCTAGAAGGAGCCACTCACTCTTGACACAGCTGGTGTTTACATGGCACCAAGGTTTTTCCTTCGCCTTCGTTGACATGAAGTTAGAGCTAGGCCCCCTCCCCCCTTGGCCTCTCCCACTCCAGAGCCACTTGCAGAAGACAGAGACAAAAGGAAAGAGTGCATGAAAGAAAGAGGAGGTCCTATCTGCTCCCACCTCCCCCATGGTGGTGCAAATCAGGAGTGAGGCCTATTGTGCCCCGATGGGATCACTAGCCCAGGTTCTGCCTTGAAGTCTGATGCCTCATGGCACTCAGCAGCTCACAGCATCAGGCCTTGAGGTGCTGGGGATGAGGCACAGCTGGCATGCAGGGCCCTGGCAAGAGAGATAGGCTGTGCCTCCCACTGGTGCACTTACCACCACGCCAATGTTTATTTCTTTCCAAGTCCATTGTGAACATGAATCAGTTCACTCCATCCCCACCCCAAGGGTTGTGACTGAGTGCCAGAACCTCCCAGCTGATTGATGGGGATACTGAGGCACAGAAGAAACTTGCCCAAGGTTCCACAGTGCGTCAGTGTCAGGATTAAAACTCAGGCATTCCTGGCACCCAATTCTATGCTCTGGTCACTCCATTCCAATACTCCATTTATACAGGTTGAATAAAGCTGCATTGCTTGTAGGTCCCAATTCACCACTGCCACGCACCTTGTGCACTAGTGTACAAAAGTTCCAAAGGGGCAGCCATGTTAGTCTAGTTCAGTAAAGCAAACAAGGAGTCCTGTGGCACTTAAAAACTAACAAGTATATTTATTCATGAGCTTTCGTGGGAGAAAATCCTACTTCATTACACACTTTGAAGATGTGGGAACTCCTGTTCTGTAAGTTACCCCATCTTCAAAGCATCTGATGAAGTGGGATTTTTCTTCCATGAAAGCTCATGCAATAAATAAATTTGTTAGTCTTTAAGTGCCACAGGACTGCTAGTTTGTTTAATCTGGTATGCAAAATGCTACAGCATTCTGAACTGGTGGCATTTTCACATTCACCTTGCACTGGTCTAATTGATTGCACAAGGGGCACAGATGCAGTGACTTTGATGTGTAATAATGTCTGCCTGTGAACTGATTTTAAAAGACCATAGATTCCACCTTGGTTTACTGTCTGAGAGCACACATGTCCCACGTTTAGGGTTAGCCTTTCTGCCCTCTTGTTTTATCATTCTACAGGAATTAAGGCTTATTTCCATTCAAATCTCTCTTTTCAGTCCTCCTAATTTCTCAAGGAAAGTATTCTTTTGGGTACTGAAATATCCTCAGCTTGGTCTATGCTCAAAACTTATTCTTTATCATTTTTGAAAGCTTCAGACAAATTAATTCAGATTTATTTATTTTAGTTACTAGCATATGGCAGGGAAAGAAATCCTTCCTATGTGCCAGTGAGCAATTTTGCACCAGGTGCCATGAGTGACTGATGCTAAGAAGTTCAATATCCACTTGTTGTCTAGATCTTATTGAGATCTGAGACTGAAGTCAAGTTTGAATATACTTGCTAGTGTATTTTTAAAGTTATCAGCATTTAAAGGGCCAACTTCACAGACGTTCTGCAAAATTCTTCTTACTTTAAACAACCAACATTTTTCAAACTATCAATTTCATTTTCTTGAAACACAGCTTGATTTTTAGGCCTCAGTTAAATCTTCAAAACAGCACGTGCCAATCACATGACTGAAAAAAACCCCTTGCCAATTGGCTTGATTGTTTTTTATCAGTGTACTACTACCTTTCCTACCAGCACAACTTCTAGAAGTGGCTAGTTGATTACAAAGTTTTGCCAGCAGAGGCTACTTGAAAAGGACTTTGTTAGATTTTTGGTGCTGAAATAGTCACATTTACCTAATTAATTAATTGTGATAGCATGTGCCTATCAAACCCCATTTATATAGTCTTAAAATAGAATATCTTATGTCTATTATGGGGGTATCAGTAGTGATTCCAGATTCAAGCTGGTGCTGTGCTGACTCCTTTGAAAATTGTCTGCCCTCTGCCATACAGTCCTACAGTATGGCACCAAAATGCCCTTTTGACTGTTATGGCAGCAGATGTGGGAGAAAAGCAGTAACTCAGCTTGCTGGGACCCAAACTGTTAATGCTAAGATTTGTATTAAAGGGGTGTGTAGTGTCTCAAATCAAGATTGGACTTACTTGTGCTAGGTGCTGTACAAAGACATGGCAAGATTTGCTCCTGGCCCCCAAAAGCTTTCACTCTATGAATAGACGAGACAGAAAAAAAGCATTAGAGCAGAGCTAACATTAGAAGCCAGGGAGGAGAATCCTGAGTCACAGGATGGTGCAGCACTACCAGGCACCAACCCACTATCATAGGATCTACTACCATGGGTCAGAACAGGAGCTGAATTCAGCCAGAGGACCACTGTGGGTGCATGAGGTTTTGTGGCCTACATTGTGCAGGAGACCAGGGGTCTCAAACTCAAATCACCACAAGGGCTGCCTGAGGGCTAGTAGAGGGCCACATGAGGCTTAGTATGGTAGCCTGAGGGCTGCACCACTGAAACCTTTCCATACAACGATATTGAAAATATCGGTAATTGTCATGTCACTGTGGGCCGCAGGAAATATCTTTAGAGGCCACATGTTTGAGACCCCTGGACTAGATGATCATATTTGTTCCTTCTGACCTTAGAGTCTGAGTCCTGGGAGCTGATTGACAGAACGTGGGGGCCTCTGATTCATCCACATATCCTATTTAAATCCAGCACAGGAAGCAGAAGCTGTCTATGGCTATGCCTACACTTAAAACATTAGTTTGTATTAACTTAGTTCAAATTAATTAATTCAAATTAACAATGTTTAATTCAAACTAAGTTAATTCGAACTAACATGCCCCACTAGAAACCCAAATCGAACTAGCATGTTCGATTTAGGGAGGGGGTACCATGGGAAGTGTGGCAAAATGGCACCCAAGAAGGGCCATGCCCCCCACCTACTGAGCCGGGTGGTGAGAGAAGGCATCCCTTGCCCGACTCTGGCTGTGCTCAGCTGGGCAGGGGAGAAGGCATCCCCCCACCCAACTCTGGCTGCGCTGGCCAGGTGAGGCAGAAGGCATCCTCCCACCTGACCAAGGGACTGGGGCCTGGGTGGGTGGAGGGGCACCTTGGGGCTGTTTGCCCCATGCACCGCACAACAGGTTACAGACCTGGGAAAGCACCGTGGGCAGAAGAAGGTCAAACCACGTTAATTCAAACTAATTGTTAGTTCAAAGTTAAGGGAGGTTTTTATCACTTCGAACTAAGCTTTCCTTAGTTCGAACTAAGGAATTCCTTTGTTCAAACTAAGGAAAGCTAGTGTAGCCATGCACTAATTTAGTTCAGATTAATCCTCATTAATTCAAACTAAATACCAAGTGTAGACATAGCCTATAGGAGTGGGACATGTGTTTGCTCTGAAGCTGGACTGTGTACCTCCTTCTTCGTACAAAAGCTCATGTAATAAATATATTTGTTAGTCTTTAAGTGCCACAGGACTCCTTGTTTGTTTGTTTTACTGAACTACACTAACAGAGCTGCCACTCTGGATCTTCTTCCCCCAGTATCCCAAACCCCTGATGCTGTTTATCAATCTGTGGTTCTTCTTCAAGCGCTGCTTGCATCATTCAGTATTAGGTGTCTATGTGCCACAGTGCACTATTGCCTCAGGGCCAGCGCTGGGGATTGTGCGACGCTGGCGCAGATGAGTTGACGTCATCAGGGGAGCGTCACGGCACTGTCCCCTTTTGACACCCCTCAAAATGCCAGCACCTCCCCGTTACACAGGGGCTGCTTACTACCTAGCGCTGGCCCTATATTGCCCAGAAACTTTTTAGCCCTAGCCTGTTGAGCAGGATTGGCAGCCAACGCCCCCTCCAGCCACTCCCATGGGTGTATTTATTTTGCCCTCAGCAACAGTTATGGAACAGCCTGCTCCTTGCGATTACGCAAGCGCCTGTCTATTCTACTGTGCATGAGCCACCCATTCGGCTTCGAAGATCTGTTTGTGGACATTGTTCCACCGAGAACCACTGTTCCTACTAAGTGTACAAACCTGGAGCTGGAAGACTGCTCCCAACTGCTGCCAACAATGCCAGGCTTCAAACCCTGTGCTTCTTGAGGCAAGGCCTTCCCGAGGGATGACCCTCACGAGATGTGCCTACGGTGCCTGAGTGAATCCCACCAGGCTGCCAATTGCTCCATCTGTTGGTCCTTTAAACCAAGGATCCTGAAAGATGGGAGCAGGTGTGCCGTGTGTTGGCCCTGGAGGAAGCACGGCAGCCTACCCCCAGAGAATAAGGGTGTTCCTTGGAGTAGCCGGCACTGCATGCTAGATCGGCACCAGAGCCCTCTCAGCGCTGCCCCCCTCGGGAGTACAAGACAACACGCTCGGTGTCCACTTCAGTGCCAAAATGCAGGCACGCTCTAGCTGTCCCCGACCAGGCCACTCTCGGGGCTGGGGCCAGTAGGCCATAAAGAGCCCTTCCACCCCGGAGGCTTTTGAGGTGGCAAAAGCTCTCTTGCTTTTGCCTACACCTCCAATTCCCAAGCCTCAGAAACAGCGAGGAAAACCGGCTTTCCTCTCAGGGACATGGACCACTCTGGTGCAGCACTGATCTCCATCCCCCATAACGGTACTGAGTTCATCAGTACCGGAGTCAGATACAGTCTCTCCCTCCTCTGAAGAACCTGCTGGTACCAGTCTGGGCCCTACAGCCAAGTGCCACAGAGGGTGCTCTCCTTCTCCCTGGCACCATAGTGCTGCCTTGTTGCTGGTGATAACCACTCCAGCCCTTTCTCGCGCCAGTGCCAGTGCTGGGGCAAGCCCAACCCCTTGGCACCAGGAAACAACACGCTCCCCGAGCCCTGAGGAGGTAGCCCCCTCACACAGGGGCAGACAAGCCTGGGAGGGTTCGCCGGCACTAGGCCCCTCCCGGTACCAACCTCGCTAGTGGTCCCCGCCCCAGGGAGCCTCCTTGGAGGACACTTCCTGCGGCACCAAAGGGCCCAGGACCACTCCACCATTGCCTGCAACTCCTAACAGGGCTTTAAATCCCAGACTGTGATCCTACAGGGAGGACACTGCTGCCCACTACGACCTCCTTCGCTGTGTAGCAGCACATGCAGGCCTGGAGGATGAACCCATCAGTGGGGATCAAAACCCCCATTCAATCTGGGGCTCACGTCCTCCCCAGATGCGATCGCAGTCCCATTGCACCCTAGTGTGAACGACCTTGCCAGGGTACGCTGGCAGACTCCCGTTTCAATTCCTCCAGTCTCATATATAGCAGGTCATAAATACCAGGTCCCACTGGAGAGCTTCTCCTTCTTAGTTGACCACCCAGTACTGAGCTCCCAGGTGGTGAAAGCCACTTTAGGGCGGGTGAGCCGACCTTCCCCAGACCCTATGCTGAGATCCAGGGAGGCGAGGGGGCTGGACCTCATGGGCCAGAAGGTGTACTCAACCTCCACCTTCCAGCTCTGCATTGCAAACCACCAAGCACTGATGGGAAGATACACACTAGATATCTGGGACTCCATGAGGAGATTCTGGGATCTCCTTCCCCGGGAACATTGGGAGGACTATGACTCCCTCATGGAGAAGGGCATGCTAGCAGCCCACGATGCCCTTTTGGCAGCGTGGGATGCTTCAGATGCGGTGATCATGGCATAGCGTTGGGCGTTGCTATGAGACATGCAGTGTGGCTGCAGGAGGGAGGCCTGCCTGAAGACATGCAGCAAGCCATCCAGGACCTCCCTTTTGTAGCATGGTCTCTTTTTGTGGAGGCAACAGACCATCTGCTGCATGGTGCAAGGGACCCCAGAATGGCCCTCAGATCACTGGGTATGCTCCCCCTGCAGGTGCCCAGCCCCTCACCTAGCCCACAACGGCAGTGTAAGTGCCATTGGCAAAGGCACCAAACAGGGCCTCCTCTGCCGAGTGAGAGGCAAGATCAGCCCTCCAGGGCTTCAAGATCTCTTTTGCCATCTGGGACTCCTCATTAGATTGCTGTGGCCTCATTCCAGTGAGCATGCTGACCCTCTCAGGTCCCTCCCACTCCCCTAGCCTTCAGCAACTCCTCAGAAATCAGCTGCAGAAGCCCTAGGTGGGACCTCATCTGCACTTAGAAGGGGAGGAGCACTATACATGGGGTCTGGTAACTCCTTCACCAGGTTGGCGTGAAGAGTGACTTTGCTCAGAAGGCAGTGGACCTCCATCCTCTGGGGCCCCATCTTGTTTTCTTTCTCCCAACTGCTGCCAGTCCCTGGCCTGCAGGCCCAATTCACTGCATTTGACTCAAAATTGCCCCCTACTCCCTCAACCCTTAGCTTGATACATCCAGGACTTCTCCTCCAGCATTGCTCATGCTAAAGCCCAAGATACATGAGTGCACACAGAGTTCTTCCTTTGATGTCCAGTTCAACTACTCTAGCGCTGAATTACACTCCAAGGAACTTGGCATTCAGACTCACTTCCCCACAGTCCTCTCACCCAGGGTTTGCTCCATTCACGCTAGAGCCTGAGTTAGCTTGAACAAATACTGGAGTACTGCATCCACTTAACATTTAGCTGCCTAAATTTATTCCTCCATGCAGGACTTAGCATCTACTTCACTTGCTGCAGTCCTGTTTTTCACTCACACTAGGGCTGGGGTACGGTAACCCCCATATTGCTGGGCAAGGGAATAGACTTCTAACCTCTCCCAGCCCTACTGTTGGAGACCCAGGGACCTCATCATTTGGACCTCCTGAGACATACAAGAAAAGGAGTAAGAAAACCTCTTAACCCCTCCTAGATGCTTTTGCAGCTTGATTGAGTTGCCCTGTCACCACACTCCTAAGATGGCCTGCCCTGGGACGTATCCATATGTCGTGTGGGTGTGAAGAGAATTGTTCTTCCACCTGCAAAGGAGACGGGGAATAGTTTAATACTTCCCTACCCTGCCGCGTATAAATGTAATGACAGGAAACAGAGAACGCGGGGCACTAGTGTTAGTCCCATCGGGCCCCATAGGGATGCCCTCCCATGGGGTCTCTCTCTCGCTCCCTTCCCTCATCCCAGATTCCCCTTACAGACCTCTCAGGGCTCCTTGACCCCTCTTTAGGCCTGTGCTAGGAAGACCCTTTGCTCCTATGAGCAACACTACGCCGCATCAAGTGTTTACCCCTCCAAGCCAGCCTGTGTTAGTGCCTTGGCCCTCCGAGAGGGGAATTAACCACCATTGCCCAGGTTGTAATGAACATTACACCCACCCCTCCCCTTCCCCGCTAGGGTTCCCCATAAGAGAACTGACGGTTACCGGGACCTAGCAGAAAGTCCTTCCCCAAAGATGGCAAGGAAATCTGCACCTTCATGGGCAGCCTGCATAAGGGGCTCATTTGTATCCTGCATACCCCAACAGCCCATACCCTGTGGGACAAACCCATCATGTGATGGTATGTACCACTGAGGTTCTTGAGTGAAGTGGACAATATACTATATGATTCGCTTTAGGCAAGTCCCCCTCTTGGTGGACAAAGGCCTAATTCTTCAGGACAGTAACTCCCCACACCCCATTAATGTGAGCCCCTTGATGGTTCCCCACCCCCCCACGCCCTCTGCTGTTGGAAAAGTGGCAGAAGACATCAGCGCTTTCTGACTAGAGGGAAATAGAAACATACACCCCGCCTTTACATCCAAGGGGAGATTCCCCAGCACCAGAGGGCACACGCACAGGGAGTGAGTGGCATAGGGAAAAAGTCACAGCATTCGTGCACAAGCAACTGCAAGTTGTTACCTGGTTCACTCAAGGATCTGAACCTTACTCAGGGGTAGGACAGCTCCACAGCTTCCGGGTCTTATCTCCTTGCAACCCACAGGTGGCCCACAGTTTAATTAAACAGGGCCGCTGGAGAATCTACATACCCTGAACACCTGTCACTATTAGCATAGCATTTCATCCCTCTGCTGCTTCCTATTCCCCAGTCTTGCTCATATCTGTAGAGCGGGGCAAGAGAAGGCTGGACAATGAGGGCAGTTGGCTCCTAAATTGCTAGTGACCAACTAGGCCTGAGACAAACACCCTTACTCCTTTCTCCTTACTACTTTCATTTCCTAGTTCCAATCCCTAAAGGTTCCCTTCCCATTTCCAATGGTTGGGCTTTCTTAGGTTGGGACCCCACCAAATGGAGGTCCTGATACGAAGAACTTCCTTTTGATACAAGAACATGGATGTAGGCCATCCACTTGAAGACTTCCCCTTCTCTCTAAATCATTGTGGGGCCCCCAAAGGTCCACTCCACTCAGGGAGGGTCTACTTCCCCCAGAGGGGGACCAAACCAGGGTCCACCTCAACCAAGTCAGAACAGGGGTATATTTAGAGGTCATGGATCTCAAACTAGTGACACTAGTGACTCTGTCTTACCATGCCTTTCCCCTCTCACCAAAGGGACCCAGAAGTTATACCCACTTCTAGGACCTGCAGTGCTCTATTACTAGCTTCCCTTGTGCCTGGTTAGCTAATACCCATCAAAAGGTGCTCCCTCATCAAGTCGGGACTGCGCCTACTAGAATGGGAGTGTGCGACAAATACCATCCTTGTTGGGTTTTCTGTGCTTTGATCTATCAAACCAGCCTAGACACTCTCATGTAGAGGTGTCAAAACCCAACCAGTGTGGAGAGGGTAGGTTTGTTCTCCCCTTTATTCCCTGGGACGTGACAGTCACTCGTCATGCAGTGGGTAGATGAAGCGTAGAACTTCTTCTGCCTTCCTTGCTTGTTTTAGTCACACTCAACATTGAGGGCATCCAGAGCGAATTAGGATGGCCCTGTATCAATACTTAAAGCCTCCAAGGCAGGGTGACACAGCCTCTCACTGGTTCCCTCGTGCAGTGTTCTTTCAGATCAAATTGTGGGTTAACAGTACATTCCCCTAGGTAGGCTGGAAAGCCTACTATTCAGGCATCCTTCCATGCCTTGGGTTTGCCTTTATGCGGGTAGCCATGCTGAAGGCAGGAAAAACCCAACTGCGCCCATCATCCAAAGTACAGCTAGTAGTCACCTAATACTGAATGATGTGAGAGGTGCTTGAAGAATGGTGGGTTACTTACCAGTAACTGTCCTTTGAGATGGGCTGCTCGCATACATTTAGGACCCTCCCACCATCCCCACTATTTGTTGTTCGCGACTAGAAAGGACCGAGGAGGATCAGGGTCGGGGTCATATATATAGCCGTGGGAGTGGCTGTAGGGGGCATTGACCGCTGACCCTGCTCTGACAGGCTAGGGCTAAAAAGTTTCTGACCAATCATGCACTGTGGCATTTAGATACCTAATACTGAATGTATGCTAGCAACCCATCTTGAAGAAAGGTGGTAGTAACCCACCATTCTGCTCTTGAATGGTCTCCTGGTAACCTGACCCTGTCTGCCTCCTGATATTTGATTCTCTGCTTGGACTCCTGGTAGCTGACCTGGCCTGATTCTTGCACTGACTGCTAGGTGAAATGGCCCATGTCCTGATCACACCACCAGGCCACAGAGTCCTAGAATCATAGGGTTAGAAGGGGCCTCATGAGGTCATCTAGTCCAACCCCCTGCCGAAAAAAGCAGGACCACTCTCACTAAATCATCCCAGCCAGGGTTTTGTCTAACTGAGCCTTAAATATCTCCAAAGATGGAGATTCCACCACTTCCCTAGTTAGCCCATTCCAATGCTTCATCACCCTCCTAGGAAGAAAGCTTTTCCTAATATCCAACCTTGACCTCCCCAGCTGCAACTTGAAACCATTGCTCCTTGTTCTGTCCTCCATTACTACTGAGAACAGCCAAGCTCCATCCTCCTTGAAGCATCCCTTCAAGTAGTTGAAGGCTGCTATCAAATCCCCACTCACTCTTCTCCTCTGCAGGCTAAATAAGCCTAGTTCCAGTCTCTCTTCGTAAGTTTGTGCTCTAGCCCCTTGATCATTTTAGTTGCCCTCCGCTGGACTCTTTCCAATTTGTCCACCTACTATAACGGACTATGCTGTTTAAGATGCGGATTTTCAAATTTGCTCAACTTTGGCCTAACCCTTGGGCAACTGACAACGTGGCAGAGTTAGACCAATGCTGAGTGCTTCTGAACATCACCCTCCATAACACTGAACATCAAGTAAAGGCCTCTACCACTGGCAGTCAGTCCATTATAAGTAACAGTGACCAGAGCTAGAGCCAGCAGTGACTCCCCCTGACTCATTACACACACCATCATGTTACTTTTTTGTAGCTCTGGGTGACTGCAGTCTTGCTATGGAAGGCCACTTTGAGAAAGCAGCTCACCATGATGTCATGTGACTGACAGGATGTTCAATGAAGTTCTACGGCTCCTATGCACTCCATCTCAACAAAGATCTCTGTTCAGCCACACACATAAGCACAGGCTTCAGTTTAACTGGAAATGTAAATTCTCCTTGACTTTAATGGGGATGAAGCACACATATTGGTGCTTTGCTGAATCAAGGCCATGGAGCCCCTTTGTTGGACTGTGCATAGGTTCTGTTGCTGTTGTTTTCACCCTGAGCAGAAACCTGAGTGAGAGAGAGGAGTGGTGCACACTAGGCTGATTGCAGCTGTCTCCCTGTAGTGGCTGAGCCGTATGAAGGGTTGTGTGTCTACTATCACCTTTGATGTGAGAGATGCAGGTCTTTCAGCTCAGATATTGCATGCTCATGTGGCGTTACGGCTCTGATTCTATGATCCTACGCCTAGGCATGACGTGGGTAATGTGTAGCATGGCCTAGGAAATGATGGTGTGCACCAGTGGCTTTCAAACTACGGGTTGGGACCCAGTACTGGGTTGCAGACCCTCAGATGCTGGCTTGCTGCACCCCCTGCTGCCATTGCCACAAGACGGGAATGCATTGCTCAGCAATGTAATTATTGGATTGTGGGCATAACTAATTTTTTCATCTGGGTCCTGAGACAAAAAGTTTGAAAACTACTATGCCTTGGCACTTGTTTAGCACTGAGGTGGGACAGCCTGGAGCCGGGTGGGTTCGGGCACAACTTAGGCACGAGCGTGGCACAGACACATGGGCGCACAGGGATAGGGTTGGGGCACGGGGCCTGGCACAGCAGGGTAGGGTAGGACTGGGCAGAGGGCCCTGCGGAGAGCTCGGCACAGGCTCGCGCAGTGTGGACGCGGCAGGGTTTGGGCAGGGCGGCTGGCGGGGAGCGGGGCTGAGCATGCGGCCCCTCCCCCGGGGCCGCTCCCGTCCCGTCCCGTCCCGGGGGCTGCAGGTGGCGGAGCCGGCGGGAGCGATGGGCGGCAGCTGGGCGCTGCGGCTGCTGCTGCTGGGCTGCGGGCTGCTGAGCCTGGCGCACATCCTGCTCCGCTGCGGCCGCCCGGGGGCCGAGCCGGGGCCCTTCACCGTCCTCACCATCCGCGGGGGGCCCGCCTCGCCCAGCGCCGCCCCGGCCCCCGGCCGCCCGGGCTCCGAGCCGCGGGGCAGCCCGGCCTCCCTGCAGCGCTACCAGGATGAGAACGAGAACCTCGGCCTGCCCGTAAGACACCGGGGTCCCCCCCTCCGCGCCACTTGGCGCCCGGCCCCCTGCACTTCACCTCCCCCGGGCTCCCTGCTTTCCTCTTCCTCCCCTCCGTGCTTCTTGACCTGCTCCAGTTTCCTCCCTCCGGGGATTTCCCTAACACTCCCTGAATTTCCTAAACCCCGCCGGCTGGCAGCTAGCAACAGTGTTATACCGAATGAGTGAGTGCCCCCAAACCCCCTACATCT
>ML681963.1:45563962-45633568 GCA_007922195.1 Podocnemis expansa
GGGGGGTGGCTAGCAAGGTGCATGCACGCCAGAAACTGGGTGCGTTTCCCGGAGAGAAAGAAGAAGGGAAATGGCTTCCGGAGGCTGAAGCCAACCCTGCGGTGCTGCCCCCCTCCCCCAAATCAGGAGTGCGGGGAAACCCTCCCCTTCTTGCTCCAGAAGCAGACGTGAGTGATCCTGCCCCCCCCCCGCCCTTACAGACAAGCGGTGAATAATTCATCGCCTGGGGATAATAACGCCGGCTGGGGGAGCTGGATCTCCAGCCCCTTCCCGACAGGAGGTGTGAGCGATGTCCGGGCACAGCAGGAAAGTGACACGTGTGTGTCGGGGGTGGGGGGTGTCCTCTTCTCCCTGCAACTGCCTTTGGGGAAGAGGAGAGTCACCATCAAACCAGGTGCCCAAAGGGGAGCCCTGTTAGTCTAGTTCAGCAAAACAAACAAGGAGTCTAGTGGCACTTAAAGACTAAAACATTTATTTATGGCATGAGCTTTCCTGGGAGAAAATCCCACTTCGTCAGGTGCTTGAAGGTGGAGGAGTACAGATGGACATCAGGAAAATAAATGCAGGGAAGTGTAAGTCATGGGATCAGGTCAGACTGTTACAGCAAATCAATGCAGTTGTTTAGATTCAAGCAGTGGAGAACAGCATATTAGAGGAAGGTGAGGCAGAAAAGGGAAGCAAACTTACCTGTTGTAAGGGGGGTAAAAAACCCATAGTCCTTATTTAACCCTAAATTGATGGTGTCATGTCTGCATATGGATTCCAATTCTGTAGTTTCTATTTGAAGCTTTGATTTGTCACCATTTGCCAAAGAACTGCTATTAATAGATGATTGATGGAGTGATCAGGAAGACTGAAGTGTTTCCCCCCATTGATTTTTGAATTCTGTTATTTCTGATGTCACTTTTGTGTCCATTTATTCTGTTGCATAGATACTGTCCTGTTTGTTCAATGCATATGGCAGGGAGGGCATTTCTGGCACGTGATGGCATAAAACCATCAAACCAGTCAATGGCCTTGGGGATCTTCCACAGCCAGGGACCCTTGCCCCAAATATCCCCCCCCCCCAGCCAAAAGCACTCCCAGGCTGCTGGAGGGCAGTCCTTGGATCATCCTCACTTGCACATAACTTTACAGCAGGGGTCTCAAACTCTAATCACCACACGGGCCTCATGAGGACTAATATGTTAGCCCAAGGGGGGCACCACTGAAACCTTTTCATATAACTATTGCAAATATTGATAGCAATAGTATCATTGCAGGCTGCAAGAAATAAGTTTAGGCGCCAGATGCAGCCCTTGGGCTGCAAGTTTGAGACCCCTGCTTTACAGAAAGCAGCTGCTGCTGCACTGAATTCTATGCCTGGTATCAGCTGTTCCCATCAGGCTGAACCACAACTCCCTGAGAGCACTGACTGGGGAGAAAAGGAATCAGATTTCAGATTGATTAATTTTAAGGAGTGGAATCCAAGTTTAACTCTGCCCTTCTCCCACATTTCATGGCTCAGCACTCCAGAATTACAGACAAGGAGCCCTGGGGCACTTTTAAAGACTAACACATTTACTTAACACATGAGCTTTCATGGGTAGAATCCCACTTCATCAGATGCATGACATGGAAACTGCTGTGTGTTACATGCTGACAAGGCTGAGCTACAAGGTGGAGTTTTTTTTAGTCTTCTAGAAAATCAAACAAGTTGTTTTGATTCAAACAGTGTCCACCTGCTCTTTAAAGAACAACAGATGAGAAGACATTAATGTTAAAAGAGGGCAAACTACCTGATATAATGAGTTAGCCATTCAGAGCCTCTATCCTAACTGCATGTGATGGTGTCCAATTTGCAGATGGATTCTAGCTCTGTGGTTTCCTGTTGAAGTCTGGTTTTGAAGGTTTTTTTTGCTGAAGCCTTGTAACTGTCATGTCTGTTACATGATGTCCAGGGAGGTTGATGTGTTCTCCTACTGGTTTTTGAATGTGACCACTCCTGATGTCTGATTAGTGTCCATTTGTTCTCTTGTGCAAAGATGGTCCAGTTTGGCCAGAGGAGCTAGTCCAGTATTGTGGCCATGGCAGGGAACTAGTAACAGACACAGTCCCTGAGGAAGGGTCCCTTCCTTTTCTGCAGTTAACACTTGGCTACAAAGTCCTGATGCAAAGCCCAAGGACTTTCATGGATAGCTCGTGTAACAGCTATCTATGGTAATCAGTTCCCCCAACATCACCACACTTTTTAAGATCCATGGGTCGTAGAACACATACCCATAACAATATGCCAATTTCCAAAGGGACAGTGGTGTTAGTCTAGTCCAGCAAAAGAAGCAAGGAGTCCTGTGGCACTTAAAGACTATCAGATTTATTTATCACATGAGCTTTCATGAGAGAAAATCCCACTTCATGGTGTACCTCATTCAGTGCCTAAGCTGTCCTAGTAGCAACTATGTGCGTGAAGCTCAGCAATCACTAACTGTCAAAGAAACTGATGCAGAAAAATGATAAATGACAAAAACACCCTACCATCACCTATGGGCAAACATTTTTCACAAAGGAATCACTCCCTAGCTGATCACTAGGTCCTGATCCTCAAAAGGAAAACCTGGCCCATGGTTTGACCCTAACAACTGCTCTGATTTGCTGTTACTGTATGACCTGATCCTGTGTTTTACACACCCCTGCATTTATGTTCATTCCACTCTGTAAGTTCACCCATCTTCGAAGCGTCTGAGGAAGTGGGATTTTCTCCCATGAAAGCTCATGCGAAAAATAAATCTGTTAGTCTTAAAGTGCCACACGACTCCTTGTTTTTTTTTGAAAAAGAAGAGCCTGAGAACTTAAATCCATAACTCCACCAGTCGCAAAAATCAGTGCTGCTGGTTTTATGGGCCATTCCAACACTTCATAACACACACCGCTGCCTGCCAACCCTGCATTGTCCTCTTACTTCAGAGATGTTAATTGCTCACTTCATTTTAAGTGGTCTTCTGCAACTTGTGTGAGCCCTTCTGCTCAACATCTGTCCCATTTTTGTATTCAGCTTGGACATTCTTATGACCTAAAGATTGTAGTTTCCACTAGTGTACATTGGTCCATTAAAAGATATAATCACCTCACCCACCTTCTGTCCCTTAGGCCTGCAGTGCAGTACAAGCATCCATTGGTACAACTATGCTGCTCAGAGTTGTGAAAAATCCACCTGCCCCAAGCAACGTAGTTATATCAATCTAACATCCAGTGTAGACAGCTCTATGTCTCCTCTCAACATAGCTAGTGCCACTTCTTCCAGTGGTAGATTAACTACATTGCTGGAAGCTCTCCTGTCTGCATAGTACTGTCTTCACTTAAGCACCACTATGGTGCACCTGCACTGGTGCAGTGCTGAGTGTGTAGACGACCCTTTAGTAAGAGTTTGGTATTGCTGTTAGATGGTGGGCTTTCTCCTACTTTATTTTCTTGCTAAAAGTTTTCCTCCAGGACAGCATATTTGGCTTTTCATCTCTGACTAAGAGGGGAAGGAAAGAAGGGGACAAGTGAAAATGCGGGGATCACTCCAAGGTGGAGATGAGTCAAACTGTCTAGGGTATGAGGCTCAAAAGACAAAACAATGCCCAAATATTCTTAGTCTAGCTGATTGCAATTCTAGCACACTTGTGAGGCAGTGCACTCACATCTCCGTACAAATGGTAATGGAGTCTGAAGGGCGTACACATAGATAGATTTGCCAGTGAGTCGTTGTGTGTAAATCTGGAGCTAGAATTCAGCAGTCCTGACATCCAGGCCTCAGTCCTCGACTACATCCCAGGTCATGCTGCCTTTTTGTGGTGCATGTCTTTTTATTCTCAGGAACCAGGCTTGCATTAAATCAGATGTTTATTCCCACTGCAGGCACTGGTGAGCAATTAAAGTACAAACATTTCTCATTTGGGGTTGTGTTACAAAAAACAAGCAAACCAAAAGCAAAGCAAATTAATTGTATTTTTACTCAAAAGACACTTTCCAGATGTAAAAGCCACTAGACCACTAAAGTGAATGAAATGGATGATGTTTATTTCCCCCTTTAAGGCTGAAGCTTTCACCAGTGGAATATCAAGCAGCTGAAGTTACATAATAGCCCAGTGCAAGTCATACATCTGTAATTAGATCCTAGGAGAGCAAAGCAGGCAGTGCAAGGAACCTCTTTGAAGTTTGTCGGGACGAACTCTTGGGTTGCACCAGATGAATAATGGATACTTTTGTCCTGAAAGAACAAAAGAGAAGCAAATTTGATCCAGCCATAGGTGCCATCTGCTGAGCTATTTCTGGGGCCAGCAAAACAACCCGCTCTTGATCACGTTACCTGAGGGGGTCTATTGAGCAAGGAGCTGTTGATGGTGCTGAAATGCACTCCCAGACTCTTCCACATCAGCATGTAGATTAAGCTGGTGAGAAAGCTACAGGCCCCTGGGCATTGGGCATCTAGCTTTTCCTTCAGCAAAGGCAAAACCAGGGCATTCAAACGTCAAATGCTTGTTGCTGTGCAGTTGCACATTCTCTAAAAGGCTTGTCAGGGAACCCAAATGATGTGTGGTTATTATCTTTGTCACAGTTCTGTCTTGTGGGAAGGCCTACAGGCCAAACTCCCCTTGTGTTTGGAACTGTATCTTCACATGGGAATAGGCAATCTCTGCTCTGCAGAGCTGACTGTCTCAACTGGTTCTCAATCCATGGCCTGCTTGCAGCACCTTCAGCACACAGCTGCTGCCCATGTGACATCCTCAGGCCCATAGAGGTAGAGTGTGTGTGTGTCTGTGTGTGTGTGTCTGTGTGGTGTGTGCGTGGCCCACATAACACAGAGAGAGCTGCATATATGGCACACAATGGTCAATGGGTTGAAGCCCACTGGAAGCAAATGGGTGGTGGATCTGACAAATGAAGAAGGAGGTGGACCCGGGTGCAACAAAAAGCTCATTTGAGATATAACTAGCAACCTGAAGCTCAGATATTACATTTACTGATACATATGGTAGATATTGATAGAACATGAAGATGCAGCACAGCCCTTGTACGGGCCAGTTTTATTTGGGATGACTGGGTTATTTAAAACAGTGTATCAGCATTCTAGTGGTATTGAATATTGGTGTATCTTTTCAGGGTCTTACATCAGGTCCATCACCATGGTGTCTGTGCACCTTCCAACATGCTCAAAGCGGCTTGTATCTTCTTCTCTCCCCAGGAAAATTGCATGTGTGTGTTTTAATGTTGTGATCAGTGCTTTTGTAGGCAAAGACTGGGTTGCAAGAAGTGTGATTTAGAAGAGAAAGTGGTTTGTGTTTCATTGTCCCTGCCCCTCTTGAGCCTTTATGCTGGTGTCACACCTTCTTTCCCCAGAGTTGGCTACATTTCAACAGAGAGACTCATGCAAGTGTGGTTTGCACAAATGGTGACACTTGGGCAGCATCCTGGGACCCAGGAAGGATAGGAGGCAGTAAGTGTAAGATTATTAGCACCATTATCTGGAGCTGTGTGTAATGGCTTCTCCTGCCATCATTGCATTATCAGAACCCTTTCATACAGTCACAGTGAAGCCCCTGGACTGGGAAAAGGGCTCTCTGTCAAACAAGGACGTCTTCTACAGCTGCTCGGTGCTTCTCGATTCCAGTAGAGGTTTCAGACCATGTTGCCCTGTTCATGTGCCTTGGTAACAGAATTTTTGTGGACATGGGAGAGGTGTGCATGAAGGAAAGTGGAACATCTCTGAATGGCTGAAGTCGTTTTGTCTTATGTTTCTCTATGGGGAGATGTCAAATAATAGTGCGTGGCACTTACACAGCACTCTCCATTTTTCAAAGCATTACCCTGCTAGGGAGGCAGCTATTTACCAATACCACCATAGAGAGGAAAGTTGGTCTCTGGTGACAGAGATTGGATTCAGGAGCTGTGGGAGCCATTGCTCCCTGTGATCCTGGCCAAACCACTTCCTCTTCATGTGCCTCCAAGCCTTTTTCTGCTCTCTCTAGGCTGTTAGCTCTTCCATGTCTGTACAACTCAAATTGTTCTGAGTTTCCCAGGCCAGAATAAACCGTTCCTGCCTGTGGTGCTTTCCATCAGGATCAGTCCCTACCTACAGCTGTGCTTTCAGCACTAGAGTCATTCGAGGGATTTGTAATGAAGATTTTATCTTTCCTGTGCACATTTCACATGTTTTTAAAAAGCCACCCCCAGCTCACATGGGCAGGTCGATGCGCTTTTCATCAGCTTTCTGGTCCCTGGAGGCAGGTGTGTGACTCTCTCCCAGCCAATGGGGATTGCCTGCAGAGGTATGCAGGGCCCGATCTGGGACCGAGGTAAGCGCAGGGGCATTGCGTGGGGGTAGGAAGGGTGGGAAATGAATCATGACTCCTCAATTAGAGCATCTGCATGCAGATACTGGTGCACCCTCTATGCCTGCTATCCCCAACCCCTGCACCCAACAATGGTTAGTTGGGGGGCTTTGTAACCATTGGTCTGCTGGACTTCTTTCTTCTGTCCCAGCCCTCAAGCCAATCTGGGGTCCTGTGTATGCCATGATAGCACAGGGTCCCCTGGTGGCCCCTGCCATTGCCAGCACAAGTTCGACCACCACCATCACCCCTCTCTTCGGGAGCAGCGAGGGCTCCTTCCCCACTCACCCAGGCAGTACTTATCCCAGGAATTCAGGGAATTGGGGATGCTCTGCACTTCTGAATATAAGACCCAAGTTGGCACCAAAGAACTGCAGCTGCTTCTGAAAATCTGGGCCTAATTGAATTACCCAAGGCTATTGGAGTAAACCAGGAAGGGCAGCCAGGCATCCTGGCTCAGGGTCTTTTTCAGTGTCAGTCTCTGCAGGGTGGCTGTGGGGGACCAGCCTCCCCGTCATCCCGAGAGGGGATCCTTGAAGGTCAGAGCTGTGGGGGGGAAGGTCACCTGCCTCTGTGCTTACAAAAAGGATGTTGATCTCCAAGGAGCCTAATCCGGCCCCCTTCAGCAACACTGCAACTGCCCCCACACCTGGATCTGCCTGCATGAGTGTGTGGCCCTCCCTGCCATGGTTCGGATCTTAAATCAAAGAACCCAAGTCTTATCCTGCTTTTCCAGTCTCTCCAAAGCAATTAAAATGAGTTTGCTACTCAACTCCCCCCTCATGCTGGGGAGGGGGCTGGAAAAGTCTCTATCTGTGTGTGGGTGTACGTGAGGCATTGTGCTGACCTTGGGAAGCAGGATGCAATCTGATTGTATTCCTCACTTGATTGCCTCAGCTCCTCCACCCGCATGGGCCGGGGGCAGAAATGGGAGGGCCCATACCCTCTTGATTGGCTCTGCTGGGAATCGTGAATGGTCACGGGCTAAGGTTGGTGGCCAGATGAATTAGAAGAGGACACTGCAATGTGTGTGTGTGAGAGAGAGACACACAAACAAAGCTAAACATGCAGTCCATGAGAGCAGCACTGAGCTGCTGTGTTATGAATCAACCTGCGTAGGAAGACACCGGACTAGTGACTCACTTTGCTGCAGAGGCAATTTTCTTCTGATGTACTTATGAGCAAAACCAGCTTTTACACACTTACCATCCATAGGGTTTTCTGCACCCCAGCCCCACCCCAGGGAGAATCAGGGGAAGAGAGATAAAGAAAGGTCTCTGCTCGCTGGACCAGTGGTTCCCAACCTGGGGTCTGGGGAATCACAGGGGTCTGCGGACATGTTGCAGGGGGTATGTGGAGCCTCTCCGTACCAGGGCCGGAATCCAGCTACAGCCCTGATGCTCCCCACCAGGGCTGCCTCTCCCCTCCCATGGCCAGATCCCAGCAGGGGGATGGGGATGGGGCCGTGGCGGGTCCCTGGGAGGGCAAGGGCAGGGGCCATAGCTGCCGCGGCATGGTTTCTCAGCAGCATGGGCTATGGTTGTGGTGGCGCCACTCGCCAGCTGTCCCAGCAGCGCTGCTAGAGTGGCACAGACCAAAGTCTGCCTGTGCAGGCCAGATTACATAATCAGCCGGGGGGTCTCAAAGATTTTTTCTGTTTAAAAAGGGGTCCCCAGCCTGAAAAAGATTGGGAACCACTGCCCTGGGCAATATGTTCAGTGGCTGTTCATCCTACCTCTACCCCTAAAGGCTTCAAGGTGGAGCCAGTACAAACTGTGTAGACACGTCTCATACACTTGTCAGGAGGGAAAAGTTAATTTACAGGCATTGCAAGGCAGGGAAGCCAGGACTGGGTAGACTTGAACAGAAGGTATAAGGTATGCAGAAATGAACTTTAACACTTATTTACCCAGCAGAACTCACTAATACAAGATAATTATTGGCAGAAGGTGCCGAGCAGGATATTTTTAGAAAGGATTAGATGTTAATGTAATTAACAGGAATATTATCCAACATGACAATACGCTAGGATAAACATTGGTATCAGTCCTCATGCTCTAGCCAACCACTGACTGCTGGGGTCAGGGAGAGTTTTGTTGGAGATTTCTCATTGCCAAGTTGTCCATTTTGGGAGTCACACAGATTTAAGGCAGCACTGGCCCTGGTCAGAGGCAGGGTAGCATATTAGATGAATCTTTCCAAGACACTCACCAAGCATCCCAATGCAGTAAACTACTGCTGCATGTACTGTCCAAGACAGGTCCCAAATGTCAGAATGCAGGGTGGAGGGTCTGGTGAAATTCCAGCTGAGTAATTGTCTTGTGTCTGCTGAAAGGTTCCCCCGCTATTTCAGCTAGACTTAGCACTGTCTGATTTTCAATTCTTTCCCTACACCACTTAGTGTTGCTTTGTGTTGTTAATCATCTGCAGCGTTTTACCCCAGAAGTGGCTGCATTTCAGTGCTGTGTGAGAACAAGCACTTTCTTTATCATTTGCACCAGCAGTTGAGGATCTTTGGATAAAAGGCTTTACATAAATGTGGGTAGCTAACTCAACTCTAGCCTACACTTTAGGGCTTTTTGGCTGCAGTTGACTGCCAGTTACGCACGGAACATAAAACTTGTGTAACTGGCAGCAACTTTGTAAGCCACTGGTACGCATCAGGGAAAAGCTGACCACAAATACCTTGCAGTCAGCTTTTCCCTTCACCCCCTGACCCCTAGGACTTCCAGGGCTGACTTCTGGGAATGTTGTAGTGAGTTCAGACTCATTGTGAACTGCTCCCGGAATGCCGAGCTGATGGTGGCGAATTTGCCACCGTCAGTCTAGTCATACCCTAACTGGGGAGGGGGGCATGAGCTTGCTGGTAGGGCAAAGCAGTGTGGGTCAAGAGATTTTGCTAACGTGTTACGTGTCTTTGGCCAAGTCCCTCCCCTTATTTTGGACCCATGCGTCCCTGCCCCCCATTCTGAAAAGGGATAGGAGTTCTTTAAGTATTCCTCATGAGCTGCATCTACTGAATTATAGTCACGAGAGACTATTGGGCTGCCACCATTAAAGCTGTATCAATCTCACCACTGCAAAGCCTTTCTGATTTCTCCCACAGGGCTTATAACCTGGCCATAAACATTTGTTACAATCTTAATTTGGCATCAAAGGTCTCAGCCTAAAAACAGTATATAATAGCTTTCTGGCTGTCTAGATTCAACATCTTCCTATCTAGCTTCAGAGAAATCAGGTAGACTTGTTTAAAGCCAGGCAACTTATTTGCAGGTTTTAAAAGACAGCTTACAGGCCTCCATTTTTCCAAGGTGACCAGTGATTTTGAATGTCTCAGTTTTGGGGTGCCTAGGGTGAGGCCCCTTTAGGAGACCCTGGATTTTCAGGAAGCACCGAGTACCCACCCTCTGAAGATTGGACTTCCTGGGTCTGCAAAATCACGTGTTACTTTTGAAAATGTAAACCCCAAGTTTCCAAAGGGGAATATTCCTTTTCTTGCTGCTTTGCCTTTCTATAGCACTTTTCAGCTGAGGCTCTCAAAGCACTTTACAATTATCTTTGTGAGCCTTCATAAGCCTCCTGTGGGGCAGTATAAGCACTCCTTGGAGAGATGAAATGAGTCACCCCAAGCCACTGCTGCAGTGATGGGCGAGTTAGACATGCAGAGACAAAGAAGAATGCAGAAGGACATGAAGTGGCTGCATGTAGTTTGATTGACAGGTGTCAATTACTCCCAAAGTTTGCCAGAGGGGGGTGGAGTTATATAATGATTTTAGGCTGGGCCTTTCAAAGGGCTCTTGGTATCCAACTCCCGTTGAATTTCAATGCCGTTTAGCACCTAACTCCCTTAGGCTGTTCTGATGTTCCCAGTCTGAAAGTTTGTTTCATAACACACGTTCAGCGACAAGGGGAAACATGAGCAGAGGCCTGGCCACACAGTCGCGGGAACCCATTCAACCTCTGACACTGTTTCTCGTCAGCTCTTTCTTCCTCCAGGGAGGTTTCCAGGCAGTTGGCAGTTCCCTGTGTGACGGACTGTACACCTGCGTGTCCCTGCCCCCCCAACACACTGTTGTAATAATCTTTATACAAAGTATGTCTTACAAAGCATTGTGTGAACGCTCATCATTTAAGGGTCAATCTTGTCCAAGTAAAATTTGTGTGGCAAGTTAACACAGTATGTGGAGTTATAAGGTTCTCCTGCTTGTTGCTATTAACACACATTCCAAACTGAGATTGGCAAAGAGGCCTGCCTCAAACAAAGGACTGTGCACTCTGTTTAAGTTGCATGCAAGCAGTGAACAGAGTCAACATGTAGCAGGCATAACGGACAGATGCCCCAACAGGTGACGAAAAGCATCAGGGAACACCCTTCCCTACAGACACTCTGTCTCCTGAAGTTCAGATGTAAATATTTGCAAGCAGGAGGGACTGCCATTATAAAAAGGGGCCCATCTCTTTCTATGGCTGTCCATTGATTCACTACACCAGGGGGGACAAAGGAAGCAGCTGCTGACCTGGGTGAAGGAGCCTGGCCTCAGAAACTTGGTCAATATGACTGTTGAGAGGGTGTGGTGAGAGAAACTTAGCTTGAATCTGAGATTGTTCTTTAAGTTAGGGATGGATAAGACTTTTAACTGTATTTTCTTGTAACTGTTTCTGACTTTTATGCTTCATTACGTGGGCTTCCTTGAGATCTATCTGTTTGTAGTTAATCAGCTTGTTGTTTTATCTAATGCAGTGTGTTTAAGTGAAGTGTCTAGGGACCACCGTTTGGAATAATAAAGCGTATATATTATTTTTGCTAAACAAATACAGAGTTTATATAAGCTTGCATTGGGCAGGAGAGGGCTGAGCAGTACGTAAAATACATTTTTGTGTGGGGAAAAAAAACCTAGGACTGGGGGTGTGTTGGGGTCACCCTGAAATATAATCCTGGCTGGTGAAGAGCCCAGGCATGGCTGGTTGGCTGCAGCACTCACAGACCCAGCTGGGAGCAGTTTGTATGCTGTCATTGGCTGCTTGTAAGCCATGTAGACTGGAAGCTATAGCAGCAAAGGGGTGTAAAGGGCATCCCAAGTCAAAGAGTAGGGGGTGAGACAGCTCCTCACTACCCCAGATTGTACTTGAGGTGTATCACAGCTTGGCCCCATCTCCTTCTCCCACCCTGGCTTGTTGGTTGTGGCTGGGCTACTGGCAACTGCTATGCCAGCATCAAGGTGCCCTAGTTCCCCGGTCCAGCGAGCAGCCAATGTGAAGAGAAAAGTCGAACGTGATCCAAGGGCTGGAAGCTGCAGCTAGATCCATTCAGACTGGAAACAAGGTGTACATTTGTAGCAGTGAAGCGTAATGAACCAAGGGAACAATTTACCAAAATGTGCGGTGGATTCGTCATCATGGACTGCTTGAAAATCAGGATTAGTTGTTTCTCTAAGGGATCTGCTCAAGGGGTGACAGTCGGGAAAGTTCTCTGGCCTGTGTTGCATGTGGGCAGAACAGATGGGATGGCCTTGGGATGACTGGACCAGGAAGTTGAGGATGCATAGGGATAGCAGAAGGTAGCGTCCATGTAGGGGAGAGACAGCCTCTTCCTCTGTGCTGATGTAACAGTCTCTTCTCAAGGGGAGGCTTCTTGGCTGTGCTGGACACTCCTAAAATAACTGTGGACAGGCTAGCCCTTGTCCCTGCCCATTCTGGAGCACTGCATAGTGTTACTGTGTTGCACCCCAGAGGTGGCTGCAACATGTCCAGTCCTGGGAGAAGCACAAACAGCTTCGCTCAGCCTTTCCCTGTTGCAGGTGTTATGTGGCTCCCACTATCTTTGTCTCTCAGCAGCTCATGACCTTTAACGTATTTATTCTCACAACACATCTGTGGGACAGATGGGGCAGTGAGGCGCAGAAAGACTACGTGTCTTTGCCAAGGTCGCAGAGGTGATTTGTGGCAAAGCAGAGCTTGAGTCCCTGGCATGTTCTCTAATCACTCCTCTCTGATGGCCCGACTTTGTGAAACACTTTTGGATACTCCCAAGCATGAGAACTGATCTATTTGGCTCCGACGTGCAGAGCCCTTTGGCTTGACATAAGCTGGCTCCCCTTCCATCACTGACTTCTCATAAGCTGCTTTGGTCACTCATTTTCTCTCAGCCTGGCTTAGAAATGAATGTGGTGCATACCAGCCTTGCTGGTTTCTACTGTCTTGGATTTGCCTTGCTTGGACTGATGTTCCAGCCCCTTGCCTGGCTTCCCAGTGGCTGGCTTGCCTCTGCTTTGCATTGCTCAGCCAGCCTGGGTCAGAGCCATGTATCACCTTCACAGACCCCCTAGAGCCCCGTCAACCTGCCTGATTGTTGCAAGCCAGTTTGGATGGATCTAAGAGTTTTATTGTCCTCCCTCATCTCATCCAAAACTCAGGTGCCCTGAGCAATGTTAGGACATGCTGGCTGAACCACTGGTTTGACTATGTGTGGATAATTGTAATATATTAAATACCTAGGGGATTATAAAAAAAAACAACCAAACAAGTAGTCCTGTGGCTCTTTTAAAGACCAACAAATGTATTTATCACATGAGCTTTTGTGGGAGAAAATCCCTCCTTGTCAGATGCTTTGAAGAGGGGGAACTTACAGAATGGGATGAAAATAAATGTCATTTATTTTTGCATTTATTTTCATCCCATTCTGTAAATTCCCCCTCTTCAAAGCATCTGACAAAGTGCGATTTTCTCCCACAAAATCTCATGTAATAAATAAATCTGCTAGTCTTTAAGTGCCAGAGAACTCCTTGTGTTTTTTGCTTTACTAAACTAACATGGTTGCCACTTCGGAGCTTGGCAAGATGCAGGGGATTATAAGGTTGTTATTAAAATGTAACCGCCCTCTAGTAAGTCTAATTATGCAGCTGTTCAGCCTCCTTCCACAAAGCCTGTTTTTAATAAGAATAATAATAATAATAATAATAATAATAATAATAATTAATAAATTATAGTGTTTCTCTTTTACAAACTGTCTGCTTCCCACCCTGGTGTAAGCTCAGGTCTGGTGAAAGGTACCAGTTTGGCAGTCCTGAAGACCATGGACCTCTGTATTTAGAGTTCCTTGTCGGGGCACTTACAGGGATTGGAGGCAGTTCAATCTTGTTGGGGCCTGTTCAGTCTTTGGCCTCCATGCTGGGCCTGCCATCATGGGGACGGAGGGGCAATTAGTGCAACTGTGATGTGGGGTTTATGATGCTTTCCTTGTAGGGACTGGACTGAGACCCAGCCAACTCATTTCACACAGACAGCTAACAAGCCCAATCAAGGGAAATTAGGAGCCTCAGTTCCATGAGGCTCTGGGCCAAAGGCACTGGGAGTGATCAGATCACCTGGCTGGGGAAGGCTATTCCCATCAGCTGGGCAACCAGACCCCAAGGAAGCAATGGACATGGACAGATGGAGCTGGAAAAACCCATGTCACAAAGAGGGATTGAATGGGGTTCAAAACTCAGGTTGTGTCCATCAGATGTACAATTAACTTGACCCTCCTCTGTGTCTGGCCTTCCTCCAGCACAAGCTCTTCCCTTCCAGGCACTGGCTGATTGGCTGGTGCCAGACAGCATGGCAACTGCTCTGCAAAGTTCCACATGGTGGGGACCCACTATACTGGCCAGCTGCTGTGCTCAAATTTCATTGGACCAGGGATCACACTGGCTTTGATAGGATCATAGGCGTGGATGCTTAGAGGAGCTGAGGGCCTGTCTCCTCTAGGAAGGGTGACAGGAGCTAAGTCTCATTGAGAACTGCAGCCTCTGAATCTGGCCCTTAGTGAATGTGGATGGGACTGGAGCCAAGTGGGTAGACAGAGTCCTGTGAGTGGAAGGAAAGACATGCTGGTCTCTCTCCTTCTGACTGTCCTAGTTATGTATGTCCCCCACGGAGCTCTGCTGTGCTCCCAACTCCCTCCCACTTCAGTGCTGAGAGGCAAATCAGTGAATAGTTCAGACTGGATGACCCCACTGAGGGTCCCAGTCTCACTTCCACTCTGGAGGTCAATTGAACATGGAGAGGACCTAGAGCTTCATCTCCATAAGTAGCCTATGAAGTGTCCAGTGTGAATGGAGGTGGGTGGGGGGAGCGGAAGCATTGTCTCTATTAATAACATGTTCACCTGTTGCATATTATTCAACCATTTGATGTCTACATTTGCTTCATGAAATTCCAGACAGGAGATAGTGCCTGGTAAACAAAGGAGACAAAGCAGGGACTCAAGCTGTGTAGGAGCCTCCTTGTATGAGTCTGTGATTGTAGCTGCTTTCTTTAATAGATGCCTCCCATTAAAGCAAGGGCCTCAAACACACGGCAGATGGACCACATGCGGCCCCTAAAGCTATTTCCTGCAGCCCACAAGGACACTATTGTTACCTATATTTACAATATCATTGTATGAAAAGGTTTCAGTGGTGCTGCCCTAGGACTAACGTACTAGTCCTCATGCAGCCCTCGTGGTGATTTGAGTTTGAGATCCCTGCATTAAAGGCCTGTGGGGCACAGTGTCACAGGAGGAAGAAGAGGAGGAAAAAACCTTGCCATCTCTTTTTGGAATGAATTTGGACAGCAGGGACCACTAATGCATTGGTTCAAACCTGCCATGAACAAACTAGGTGAAGTGGCATTTTTCATGAGTGCCATGGGCAGCTGAGGAAAGTTCAACCCTAGGTGCCTTTTTCTGTCTCAGTGGAGTCACAGATCACCCCCCAAAAAGGGAGGTGCTATTACTGGCTGACTCAGTCCTTGCTATAACCACCGTCACTCTCCAGAGAGGCATCTCCAGAGTGGAGCGTCACCAATCACCCTGGGCTCTGAGTGTGTTAGCTCCTCATATCTGTGTGTAACAGCTAAACAGTGGCACTGCCTTGCAGCATTAAAGTTTCTCTGCCAGGATGTTGCCTTGCAGCCTGGACTTGCTGTGCTGCCTTTGCCCTTAGAGATAGCATTTATCAACACAGCAACACCACAGAAAAGTGTCATGGGCCAGGCAAAGCCTGTGGCCAGGTTCTGCTTGCCTCTCAGTTTGAAGACCCATACCCCCAGACCTCAGGACTCTCTCAGTTACTGGCAGGGTGGATTCCACAGCCTGGCTCCTCCTCCGATATCCTAGGGAGAGGCCAGAAAACATCCCAGCCTCCAGGAAAGCAGGAGTTGCTCCCATTGCGCCAATTCTTCCACAACTGAGCGTGTGTTGCACACCTGAATATGGATGAAGTTGTAGCAACCCATGCCAGCACTGTAAAACCCAGGAGGTGATTCGCTTGTTAATTTCCACGGCCCATAAAGAGGAGAGTAAAAATTAATCAATATGTGGAGTTTTATTAGGATGCTGGTCACCTCCATGGAGGAGACAGACATGGTCTGGAGACACTCGGGCTGTCTGCAGAGATTCCTGGGCAGACAGAGCAGAACTAGGTGACACCCAAACACTCAGTCAACTGCCAGCCAGTGCTCCCCAGCCTGCTCTACTGAACAGGGCAGTGACCCCTGATGAGAGAGGAGCCATACAGTGTACAAAGCAGCAGGAACCAGGATTTGTGGTTGGGATTGGGATCTCCCAGCAAGTGCACATACTTCGCGGTTACTCAGCTGATAGCCAGCATGCCTATGCTTGTCTGTAAAGTTCTCCCTACTGGATGATAATGGGACTAGAGCAGCTGGGACCCAACACACCTATAATGAGCCATCCTCTAGCCCATTGCATGCTGGCAGCAGCTTGGACAAGTGCAACCCCCATCATACTGCACCTCCTGCTGGGAGGAGTGGGAGCTCACCTGCAATGCTTTCTGTGCTGCCTCCTGTTGGGAGAGGCTGAGACTGCAGCTGCTGAGTTCCTGCTGCCACTGCTCTGGTGTCATGCATGAATTTCCCCCTCTGTCACCATCTCTCCCTGCCCAGTCCTGTTGCTTTATTCAGCTTCATCCAGTGCCCCCTTAAAGGTATGTTGCAGGGGTGTGATTCATGCAGGCCCACCCCAACCCTGACTGATTAGGATTCCATGCAGCACCTTCCCTTCCCCTCTGCCGAGCTATCAGAGCTGAGCCAGCAGTCAGGAAATGTCTGTGCTGACACCACTGCTGTTGTTCCTCATTTCTTCCTGGGCCCAGCATCAGCAGGCACTAGTGGAACAGCCCCTGTGCCATCAGCCCCTTGCTCCTGGCCTCACCAGCTAATGAGACAGTTCTTGCTCCAGCTGCCTGGCCAGGGCTCCCCAGTGTGACAGCAGCCACCTGAGAGGGTGCTAGGCAACAAATGGTTAAAAAATTCAAATGCAGCCTGGAGATCTTGATTGAAACATGACAGGTAAGATTCTCGAGTCTTTCCGCCAGTGCCATCCTCATACCCAGCCATAGTAGGATGTCACTACAGATTTCAAGCAATGCCTGTGAAGGCAGGTGCTGCAGACCTCTGGGACAGCAGTACAAGGATCACATTTGTTTCAGCATCAACAACCAGCTGAAGGAACCAGACAACAGGTGACATTTCTCCCTACCTGACATGCTTGATGCTCCCAAGCCCAATGTGCCCCGTGTACCATTCTCCCCTCACAGCGCAGAGCAGAAGGAGGCACTCTTTTGTGTTTCAGGAGTGAGTTGAGACCTCATCACTGCCACCTAGACCAGTGGTTCTCAACCTCTTTTAGCCACAGGACCCATCGAAAACTTGGCTGGTCTGTTGCAATCCAGGAAATAGCTTTAGTGCAAAGCGTCTGGGTTGCTAAATGTTTCTTGCCCATGATATAAAACATGAACATTCATGTGATAAGTATACAGGGCATAACACAGTAGCAGCTTCTGAGGCTTCTGGCCCACAGGACTGGCTTGATTTAGTGCACTGCAACCTCCAAGATCACAGTGTTGCTCAGGTTTGGATTGGCTCCCCTATAGGGTGCTGGGTGAGCCAAATTTTTGTGAGTGGCATTGTGATTTGGTATGGGGGGGGGCGCTTTACCACTCACTCAAATTTGGCCCAGAAGCATCCTGACATCATGATGATGGAGCATCAGCTGGGTCAGACCTGAGCAGCACAGCAACCCCATGCACCAGGTCATAATGCCTGGAGCTGAGCCAAACCTAGCCGGTCCCAATGTCTCAGGAGCTGCTGGTGTGGTAAGTGTGGGGCAGGCTTTTCATAACACCTGCTCCACATCCCTCCCATAAGACCTTCTGATGGATTCTGGAGAACCAGGTTTGGTTTGTGAACCACAGGGTGAGACACCATGAAATCAGTCCCCTGGCTGTGCAGTACACTCCCTGTCTGGTGAGAGCAGAGACCGGCCTTGGTGCACGGCCTAAACCACTTGGGGCTAGACAACATGCTTTGCTTCTTGAAGAAGGGCCTGAAATGAATCTTTGTGCCCAGCTACCCATGCATCTCCAAGAGGAAGCCCTTGCAATGTGCTGCTGTGCCTGCCTGCTGGCTGGGGGGCTCCCCAAAAGGAGAAGATCCTTGCTCAATGGTAATGACTGCAGGAGAGGTCTCTAATGCCCCTAGGCCCCATGCCTGGGCTAAAGAGAGATGTGTCTATGCAGATGGCACCCATCTTCTGCCAGGGAGAGGTGGCTTTGACACTATTATTACTCACTGCGGCAGTGACACAAGGATGCAGCCATGGGTACCAGGACAGGCAGGCACCCACCACTCAAGGCCCCAGCTTCTGTGAGTAAGGAGCTGCTCTGTGAGCCAAGCAGCTGTCCAGGGGATGGTGGGTGGTCCAGCCTCCCCCTCCCACCTGCCCTGTGTCAGGGTTTAATGAGCCTGTCCATCCGATGTCAGCACAGCAGAGGGATGATGATATCTCCCAGCATGTGACCAGGCTATGGAACACAATCAGGACTGAGCCATAAAGAGGAAATACACCCAGGCATCCACAGGACTAGTGAAATGCAGGGAGCTTGGGGGAGTCTAAAACCCGGGCATCCCTGTAGCTCTGCTGATGACCCTCAGTCCTGGCCCAGGGTGATCCTCGTCCTGAGAGTTGCAACATGCTGGAGCTGTGCCAGTCATTGCCTCGAAACTCATTTTTGCTGGGAGCAAAGCAGCGGGAGGCTTGTGAGCCAGAGGCCTGGATAGGAGGGAGCTCAGATTTGTGGGTGTGTAGGATGGGCTGCCCCCTGACAGCAAAGCTGTCTCCCCGGCAACCTGGCAGCAACCAATGGCGGGGGAGCATTTGGCCCCCACGTTTCAGAGTTGCTCTCAGTCTTTTGGAAGCTGTGTCTCCATGGCAACGGTTCTTGCGCTCTGGCTCCGTCTTGCTGCAGATGGGTTGCCAACGGGCCTTATCAGCTGATCCAGCCACAGTTGTCGCCAGTGTGCCTGGGTGACCTGAGCAGGCAGCTGGCTCTCCTTGTGCAAGCCTAGGGGATGGAAGCACTGGGGGCCTGTTTAGCATAAGGGCTGCTCACAGGCGGAAAGCAGCCCACCTGAGCACTGAAAAAATGCTGGGGTTAGTTGTCTCGGGCCCAACATCACACAGTGCTGACACAGCCAGCCTGGCATTATGTACACTGGCCTCTCTTCCCCCAGCTCTGGTGGCACCCATCTATCTTGACATAGAGCAAACCCTGCTCATCTAGAGCTCCCCAAACCTAGCTCTGCCACTGCACCTCAGTTCTGACCAGCAGCTCCCCTGGATTCAGCTCAATTCCAGCTCTGCAAATCCAGGTTGCTCCTCCTTTGCTGTTTATTCCAGTGTTGGGGTCTCTCGCCCAGCTCCATCAATGCTTCTCAGGGTATGTCTACTGCAAACGCTTCTGTTCAGTTGCTGATCACCATCTCAAAGCATTGATTCATCCGGTGACAATGCCTCCTACTACTTAGTGAATCTTTTGAAGGGCTGAAGATGGGTCACACCGTGATTTATTTATTCTTTTTGAATGATTAGAGCAAGGAAATCAGGCAGGGAGGAAATGTGTTCAGCAAGGGTTTCAAAGCTGAGTGTTTGGATGACTCAATAAAATGTGAGCTTTGCTTCCAGAAAATCAGCCATGGCCCAGATGTGTTCCTGGCTTTGCGCTGTTTGGGGGTAGTATCCTTTGAGAGCCAGTTAAATGATGAGTATTCAAAAACTTTAATTTATTTATTTATATTGGGGGTGCACCTAGGAACCTCGGATCCAGCAGAGCACTTAGGAATGTGCCTAACAAGCTCTTGAAGAGCCCCACTGACGTTAATGGAGTCTCTCACCCGCTTAAAATCAGTTGTATGGATGCACTCATGCATACTCACACACTCACTGGGCTGAGGTCCTGTGTCTGGCAGCCACCTTGCAGTCGCCCTCAGCCACTTGGCACATGCTGCAGTTTGATGCTGGTGAGCTTATGGAGGTGTATGTCTGGGTTGTCAGGCCCAGCTAATGTCTTAGGAACATTTGGCCGGACAGATGCCCAGGAAGCTCTTGCAGGTGCATTGTAGAACGGGGCCTCAAAAGAGATTAGGGTTAACCCTTCACGGAGGTTGGCGAATCCCACTCATTGTTTCTCTCACTGTCTTCTGGGGCAACTAGTGCTGGCCACTGGTGCAGTCAATACACTGGGCTACCTACAGCGGGGCTGTGAGCCCTGCAGTTCGTTTGGAACTGTTTACTTGCTACTAGGGGGATGAGCAATGATCAACACTCTTTATTTATACAGCCTTAATCCTGAAAGTCTGGCCAGCAGGTTGACCCAGCTCAGCCCCTTGTAGGTGGGCCTGGTGTTGCTGGTGATCCCATAATTGATTTTTCTCCAGACCCATGGTATCAAACAGACTGTTAGATGTTCAATAGCCCCTCCCTGGTGAGGAATCTCCTTGATTAACAGAAAGCCAGAGGAGAACACTAAACTTTCCCCCCAACATCTCCACTGGGTGGCCAAGTCGCTCTTGATCCACCCAGCCAACCCTGAGGCAGGTGCTCACCTCCCCCCATCTCTTCATCAGTTCTTCTGTTCTGGTTCCTTGCTGTTAGCCCTTTTGCCCCTGTTGGAGCAGGATTCTCCTCTGTAGTCAGGGGAGAGCCACTGTGACTCTTCTCCAGGGATGATGGGTGATCCTTGCAAGGCCTGGTATCCAGCCAGGATCTGGGGTGCCCCAGCTGGGACCAACCCCATGTGGCTGCAGGCTGATTACAGAGCCCTCTCTAGGATGCTTCCTTCTCTAGTGGCCCGTCTGCAGGCTCTCTGTTCTGGTGGGTTCCCCAGGGAACTCACCATCTAAACTCCCTGCCCAATCTCTATACAGGAGCTTCCCGGATACCTTTGGAATTCCCCTCTAATTTTGCTTGGGTGACCTTGGGATGGTGCCCTCCCAGAATCTGGTCCAGGGTGCCAGTGTGACACACACACCCCTGGTTTCCACTCCTGAACACCTTACTTCCCCCACTTTGCCAGGTGACAACTCACTCCTGAGTCAGTCCACACCAGCCTCCTGTGTGGACTCCATTCTAGGCAGTGGGTGTCTACCCTCTGACCACTCAGACAATGGTCCCCAAATGAGCACTCCCAGCCCTAGATACCACACTGGGAACTTCCATCCTACAGGGATGGGGATGCTTCCTCAATCACCATAGACTTATAGACCCATGTCCATCCATTTACCATTGAAATGGATAGGCCCAGGCTTTCTGATTTTCACCCTCTAAAGTCCACACAGTTTTGCATAAAACAGACACTGGTTTATGGATTAGGATATGATTTTAAGTGAGTATATAGCAAATCAATGCACCATCATTTAATAAAGAAATCAGGAATTACCCAAGTAAATAAAAGGTATCGAATGCATGCTAATCTAATAACACTATTCCAAGATTACTCTTTAGTCTTTTTTTCTCATTCTCTCCCACAAGACTGACTTTTGGTGGTGTTCAACCAGCCGAGGCCCTCCTAAACATGTGGATAGGCCCAGTTTCTTGTAGTTGCTCAAAAGATGGTGTTTCTGTGGCCAAACCAAAAGCTTTTCTCTCATTCAAAATGTCTGTATTTGTCTTCCAGTTCCTTACCACCATCACCTTTGCTCCACTTTCTCCTTGCTGCTGTGTGATTCTCTTTGTTCCACCTGAGCCAGGGAGGTCAATTTGCATTGCCTTTGTCACGTATCTCTCCAGCCTCTGTGTTAATATAGCTCTGCTGTTCTGAGCTATGTAACATGCTTCACATCTGTACACATACATGGTGCTGCAGGAACATGATACCATGGTAATTATGTGGACTATGTTATGAGCATTCATAAAGGAACCTTGCATGACATAGTTGACATCATATCACGCAATTACATTGCAAAAGTGAACAGAAAAGTTGCTTAGATCATAACCTAGGAGTGCATCCCGTGACAGACCTACATTGGGTCTAGGTGCTTGTTTGCTCCCTGAGACAGTTCATTACCCTCTGTTGGGCCCTTTCTAAGGCAGGCCCAGGCAGCCTGGGCCCTAAACACCATGTAAAGTGAGCTGCCCTGCATCCTGTGACTACTCTGGATCCAGGTGGAGTGACCCCTGTGTTTGTGTGGTGTCCTGTTAACTTTGATCAGCACAGACACAGTTGTAGGATCAGGGACTGACTTTTCAGTCCACCACGTGCATGAGAGTTCACAGGATTTCCAAGCACCATGACCGATCTGTCGTATAGTCAGGTGGAGATTTGTTAAATGCCTGCATGGTGCCATTACCTGGACTCGGGGTTAAAGGTAGCCCTGGCACATCTTCAGTTTGAGGGACAGCAGCTAAGGGCTTTGTGAGGGCAGAGTGGAGCTGGTTTGAATTTGGCACTGGGCAAGGAAGACAGCATGAGCAGAGACTCCCAAGGGGAAAACTGAACTACAACTATATGCCTGACACTTGCTCAAACACGACACTTCAAGTCTGACCTGAGGGCAGCCCAATGAAATGAATGGGAGTTTCTGTGGGGTTTGGATCAGACCACTCATCTTCAGCTTGTGCTTGCGGAAGTCCCTGGGGCACAGTGTTGCTAGCCTGGCTCACATGCTGCTTGCTTTCTTTTGTGTTTGCTTATTTTAAACCATAGCATGCAGCTCAGGAGGTGTGCAGGCATTTACAGGAGAGAGCTCAGTTGGAAACATCTGCTGAAGTCACTGGGGGTTTGGCAAGTGGGCGCCACGTAGCATGGAAGTGGGGAATGAAGGGCCAGGGTTTGGAAGAAGGGGCTGAGTTCTGTGTTCTGCCAGGCACTCAGGAACACATACTGCTAGCTCCCCAACATTTGCCACTCAAATCTTTAATAAAGAACTCCTTCCAAGCACTCTGCTTGCCTGCCGCGCCACAGTCATGCCGCAAGTAGGATCAGACCTTGATCCCCCCACACAGTTATATTTTAGCTTGCCCCTACCCATGTTCTTGGCCTAAAGAGGAACATTTAAGTAACGGTGGCGGAGGAGGGGAGAATCCATTTGACTGTTGTTCAGCATCAAACATATCAGTAAAATTAAGTGGAGCTATTGGCTGTCTCGTTCTTTTATTTACATCCTGAAATAGTCCATTGTGATTTTCAAAGGGAACTGTAGCACCACGACTCCCACTGATTTCAGTGACTAAATCCCTGTGACAGCTTTGGCACATCTCAAGCTTCATTTTATTTTCTCTATTTGTGTGTCTTCCTTAATGAAGAACATATAAAAGATGCACACACATGTATAGAGGGAGAAAGACAGCATGCATGTGCGTGTGTGTGTGTGTGTGTGTGTGTGTGTGTGTGTGCACGCCTGTGTGCATGTGCATGCGTGCACAGAGTGACATTTGAACTGCACAAAATTTAGAGCTTGGGACAGAAATAGAACTCAAATAAATTACTTGACAGTCTTATGATTGAAAAGAGTGACATGAAAAATGGTGTATGAGCCAAGACAACATTGTGTCATGAAAAAGTTGCCCCTCTTTTCTGTGCAGCTCCTTGAGTAATTCTTTATAAATCAATTGTCCTGAATCCTATTTGATATTTAAACAGTGCCTTTTCTCTAGCTGTTAGCCAAGGTAGAATTTGGCACTTCTGGTATTGCCAAACCCAAGCACACAAAAATGACAAGCCTGGCATCCAATAATCATGAGATTAAAAAGAAACACAATGCATTTCGTGTTCTTTTGATTTGTCTTCTGGGTTTTGAGTCTTTGGGTGTGTTTGGGGGAGTCACATTTTTATGCTTTCTCTGCAGAGGAAGGGCTACCTATTTACATTTTTTTTTTTTGCATAATGCGGAGTCAGACTCTTACACCCACTCTACCCATGATTCCAGAAACTGGGGCGTAGGAACAAAATGAGAATTGACACTGTCATGTATTCCTGGCCTGTTGATTGTACTGTCATGTTGTCATGAGTCTCACCTGTCTAAGGAGCTGGGTGCTTCATGAGAGACTGAGGTTATAGAAGCAAAAGATAAAGTGTGCTAGGGTTTTTGCCAATGCCAGGCAGGCAGGCATTTCAGTGTGAGGACTCTGGCTTCATCAAAGGATTGTCCGACCTTTAAGAGTGTGTGATCTCTCCTTCTCTCAGAGCCTTGGATGCAACAGTATAATGAAAAGCTGTATTGTCTCCATGGGTCTAGAGAAGAGGGCAGGAATACTGCTGATTCGGAAGCATTAGATATTGGGCTTTTAAAAATCTCCTTCATTCTGCCAGGCCACGGAAGAGTTTGTATTGAATTAAAGTTCCAAAGGGCAATAATCTCCAGGTGGACCAGGAGGTGGCGTTCAGAGCTACAGAGCCAGCCACGAGCTCAGTTTTTCTTCCTTTCCTTGTTTTAAACTTTTCTGTGCTGTTAAACAGGCAACTCTGTAAGCAAAGCAGCACGCACAGGGCCACAGAATTCCAGTGCATATGATATGAGTGTTGCAGCAAGAGCACCAGAGGCAAACACCTATGCCATGATTCAGCACAGCCAGACACAGAAACAGATGTGTGGATTTCCTTCCATAGAAGATACAGAAGAGACTTTTTCATTTAGGGCCTGATCCAATATGTTGCAGCTTCTCTTGGACGTGGGTCGAGCCCTGATGGCTAATTACAAAATACAAAAATTGCATCCTGTGTAAGCAGTGCTTAAAGAGATCTGAAAAAAAAAGTGAGGATCTGTCAGAATGTCATAATCTGGGAGCTGCAGCTTTGCTAAAGCAGTATTTAAAGTGCGCACTTCCGTGGCCTGGGTGGAGCTAAATTTTGGGGGTTATGGCCAGGTCTCTGAGGCCTGCCCCTCCTTGAATCACTGGGCATAAAATTATAAAGCAGCTGTTTAGGACAGCCAACCAACTCATGATGCCCCAGATGTTCACATGGTTCTGGGCTTGGGGGAAGAGGGCTGGATATTAGCAAAGGTAGGGTTGTGCTGAAGTACAGCGATAGAGAACAGGGTCTGTTATGAGCCATTTTGGCATTTTCCCAGGAATAAAATGACACACTTGAGTGTAACAAAGAGTAACAGAGCAAAATGAATTTATCCCTGGTTCTTATCTGGCCCCCTGTTACTGTAGTAGCTAAGATCCTTGCAGACTTTAGATCTATTCAGCCTCACTATTGCCTTGTGAGGGCAGTGCTGTGACCCTCACATTGTACAGATGAGGAACTGAGGCCCAGAGAAGTTAAGTGATTTGATCAGAGTCACAGAAGAGGGCTGTGTCAGGGCTGAGCATTGAGCCAATCTCAAAGGTACATGCTAGTGCCTAAACAAGAGGGCCATCATTTCTCTTCCATCCTCCCTGCCTGACCCTGAGGAGGACCAGACAGACCATCACAAGGAGGGAATTCCACATGTGTTGGTGTTGCCAGATCTTGCAATTTTATGAGAAGTCTTTACATATTCCATGTTTTTGTTAAAGCCTCAGCTCTGGGAGTCAACTGATTACATGAGACTTGTAGGTTTCATGAAAAATGTTTCTAGCAGTGGTGCTGTTAAGAAAAGTTTCAAAATGTACAAAAAAATAAAAAGAGCCAAATTTTTATTGTTATTTAAAATATGACTTTTAAGTCAGCCTTGTGATTTGGTGGGGGTAGGAGACTGACTCAGGAGCTCTGAATGGCTGTGGTTAGCAACACAGAGGAGGGGAACCTCAGTTTGACATACAAACAGCCATATTAGGTCAGACCAGTGGTCCATCTAGTCCAGTATCCTGTCTTCTGATAGTAACCAAAGCCAGGTGCTTCAGAGGGAATGGACAGACCTGGTCATCGTTGAATGATCCATCCTATCTTCCACTCCCAGCTTCTGGCAGTCAGAGCTTAGGGACACCCAGAGCACAGGATTGCATTCTTGACCATCTTGGCTAATAGCCATTGATGCCTAGCCTTCATGAACCTATCTAATTGCTTTTTGAGCCTCACTGTTGTTTTGGCCTTCACAACATCCCTTGGCAAAAAGTTCAACAGGCGTCAGCTTATGGTGTGCTTTGTTATGTACAGATATGTGTTGTGTTCAGGGGCATCACCAGCACCTGGCACATGGGTCCCAGCACCAGTGCCCCAAGTGTCCAGGGCAGCCCCTGCTCTCCTGGCCCTGTCCGTGGCTGGGAATTCAGGGCCAGGCTGGCAGTGAGAGGAGCCTGAGAATGGATCGGGCCTGGGCGGGGAATCAGGGCCGAGGAAGGCGGGACCTCAGCCAGGGGGCATGGATCGTGCCCATGCCCCAGGTCTTTCCCCGAGGCAGCGACGCTCCTGGTTGTGTGTAGTTGTAAGTGTGTTGTGTGAAGAAGTACTTCCTTTTGTTTGTTTTAAATCGGCTGCCTATTAATTTAATTGCGTGATCCTTGGTTCTTTCATTGTTTGAGGGGGTTAGTAACATCCTTATTCACTTTCTCCACAAGAGGCAGACTTTTATAGACCTATCAGATTCCTTCCTTAGCTGTCTCTTTTCTAAGCTGATGAGTCTGTCTGTTTAAGCACTCTTCCTATGGAAGTTGTTCCATTCCCTTGTTGCCCTGCTCTGAACCTTTTCTAGTTCTAATATATCTCTCTGAGATGGAACAACCAGAACTGCATGTAGTTCTCCAGATGTGGGATTTATACAGTGGTATTATAATATCTTCCATCTTATTTTCTACCCCTTTGCTAATGGTTCCAAACATTTCCTTACCTCTTGTCACTGCTGCAACAAAGTGAGTGGATGTTTTCAGATAATTAGTCACAATGGCTCCCAGATCTCTTTCTTGAGGAGTAAAAGCTATATGGACCCCATCATTTCTATGTAAAGCAGGGATTGCATTTTCCAAACAGCATCACTTTGGAATTATCAAGACTGAATTTCATCTGCCATTTTTGTCTCCCTGTCACCCAGTTTTGTGAGATCCCTTTGTCACTCTTCCTAGTCGGCTTTGGACTTAAATGATTCCGTATGGTCAGCAAACTTCACCACCTCCCTGTTTACCCCTTTTTCCAGATCATTTCTGAATAGACTGAACTGTCCTGGTCCCAGCATGGATTCCTTAGTTCTGGAATCTGAGAGCAAGAGCCTCCTAGCAGGGTTACTGTGTGGGAAACAGGGGACAGACAGAGGTCTTTCCAACAACAAAAGTTCTGGGGGCTTGCTGCAGGAGTCCTTGCTTGTTTTAAAGAGAATGACATTGGCCCTCTGCTCCTCATGGTGTCACTTACTTCTGTACAAAGTGAGTACAACTATGCTGTTGTTCTGGTTTGTTAACTTTACGCACACACACAGCTGCTTTGCAAGGTAGGGGAGAATCAGGACCCATCTTCTGCAGGTTTCATGGATGCACCTTCTGGCCAGGTGGCCAGCAGCAGCTGCAAATAAGTTTGGTTTTTCTTTTCAAGTTTTCACCTTGTTTTACGCATCTCTGTTCCCCTGCTTTAGCACTGATTTTTGCAAGCTGCAAGTTGCTGTGGATAACCACAATAAATAGTAAACACTGAGCAAAATGCTAACATCTGGCAACCTTGCAAGTGAGTTCAAAGCTGGTGGATTTCCTGACTTAGACCTTGTCCAGCTTGCAGTGCAACCACCTCTACAGCCTTGTGAAATAAATCTGGGCTGACAGGCCAGCTTTCCTAGGGTTACCAGCTGTCAGGCAAAAGGAGGACTTGTCCTCCATCCAGCAGGCATTTTATAAATACAATTTTGTCTGGCTTTTTACTTATAGGGGTTAAAGTATGCTGAAACTCCCTGGAACACCCTATTTTTAGGGGGAAGTGTTCCAGGGCCCCCTAAAGACAGAAGAATATTACATTAATACTAGATTTTCTCCAAGTGGCCTCCAGTGGCCTCCTTTTCATACTTCCCTGTCCTCCTTTCCATGCTTTAGTACAGGGGTCTCAAACTCAAATCACCATGAGGGCTGCATAAGGACTAGTAGAGGGCCACATGAGGACTAGTAAGTTAGCCCAAGTGCTGCACTACTGAAACCTTTCCACGCAATAATATTGCAAATATCAGTAATGATGGTGTCATCGTGGGCTGTAGGAAGTAGCTTTAGGGGCCGCATGTGGCCCATGGACCACGTGTTTGAGACCCTTGCTTTAGTATCTGGTAACGCTAAGCTTTCCAGATGCTCCCTTTCAGACCCTTATGCTGAAGACTGCATTATCTCAACAGGCTTGGGGCCCAACAGCTCCCACCACCACACTTGTGGCCAGGTTTTCAAAGGAACTCAGCAGCCAACCTGTGCCTACAGCACCCAGCACTCTGGCCTCAGCGAGGACACTTGGAGGGTTAGCTAAGGTGGTTGCTAACCTTTGGACAGCGTGTGTCCCTGTGCAGTGTGGCTGCTCACAGCTGCCTGCTGGCTAGGCCTTGTGACACTCCTGCTGGAGGAGGGTGGATGCATTCAGGGCCATGCCAGCCCCTGAGGAAGGAGGTGGAGGAAGGGTTGAGGTGAGCTGTACTGGGATGGTGGCAGCTCCTGACACCCTCACCTCTGCCCTGGATCTGGGGAGGTAACTTATATCAGGAACACCGTGGGTTACAAGACGTCAAGCAAAAGGAGGACACGTCTGTCTTTTTACCCTCACGTCCTCCATCCAGCAGGCATTTTAAAAAGACAGGATTTTGTCTGGCTTTTTCCTGCCAGGAGTTAAAGTATGCTGGAGCAACCCAGAACACCTTGCAGGGCCCCCTAAAAACAGAAAACTATGACATGAATACTGCATTTTCTCCACGTGTCCTCCAATAGCCTCCTTTTCACACTTCCCTGGCCCCCCAGCCCTGCCCCGCTCCAAGGGGCGGCTCCCCTGGGGAAAGCGCCCCGGCGCGGGAGGGGCAGCAGCTGCACCTGGGCCGCCCCCGCCTCACCTGGCCTTGGCCCCGCCCCCGGGCGCGAGCGCTCACTAGCAGCCGGCTCCGCGCTCTGTGCCCCGCCCCTGCGCTCAGGAGCTCGCGCCGCTCCGGCTGCTGCTTCCCGGCCGCCCCCCGAAAGTGACTCACGGCCCGAGCCGGGGACTCGCTCGTGTCCCCCCCTGCGCGGAGAGATGGGCGCGTCCAGCACCTGGGCGCCGCGGGCTGCGCTCTGCTGCGCCCTCCTCTGCGCGCCTTGGCTGCCTCTCGGCTGGGCAGGTAGGTGGGGACCCGGAGGGGGGCGGCTTCTCCCCCCTGCCCGCACCGGCGTCTCTGGGGCACGCAGCGGGATCCGGGTCTGGGCACAGTCGAGGCTTGCTGGTGAGGAAGCATCAGTGCAAAAAGTGACTTGGTTCCCCCTCCCTGGCTCTCCAGGGCAGCGGTGAGTTTAGGGGTGCCCCCACCCCTCCTTGCCCCCGTCACTGCAAGGGTTGGCCCTGGCTCCCCTACTCCTAACACCAAAGCCTCAAAAGAGGCAGGAGTCGCTGCCGTTCTCTGGTGTAAGGTGGTGTGACACCCCCGCCCCCATCTGCAGGGTTGGGGCTGCACTAGCTTAGTTCTTTGACCTGTTCCCCACCTGTGCTTTGGGCCTGTTTGGTAGCAGTGGGTAGAGCCCTGCATGGATACAAATATGCGGATCTGTATCCGATCTGCATCCCCAAGAAATGGTCCGTGGCTATCCATGTTGTATCCGCGAATGCGGATATCCACACATTTGCAGGGCTCTAGCTCTGTGAACATAAAAATATGTGGACCTGTATTCGATCTGCATCTGCAAGAAATGGTCCACGGATATCCTTGTTGCACCTGCAGATGTGGATATCCACATATTTGCAGGGCTCTGGCAGTGGGGATGGGCCCTTGTGATGGGCCACCTTGATGCTGTGAGACTGTTCAGAGCTGCTCGCTGGGCCATCATCTTAAGGCCCTTGCACTGGGGTCCTTGATGGACTTTGAGTGTTCCTAAAGAGGGGGCAGCTGCAGGTTTGACTAGAGATCAAAATCTGACCTCAGTTTGCGGGACTCTCTTTAGGAGGTGGGTACTTAGTTGTTCAGGATCTATTTCTTTACCATAAATTCCAGCTTAACTGGGGTGCCAGTGTTCTCTTGCCTCCTTGTGCAAATCCTGTGGGACCGACACAATCTTTCAAGACTTGTTTCATTTCCCAGATAAAATGCCCAGAGAGATTTCTAGCTCAGAGAAGTGAGTGGCCCGCTGGAGACCTAGCCGCTTTCCTAGCTGAGTGCCTACCATTATGGGAAGAGCTCTTGCTAGTTCGCTCACCTTGCTGCAGCTGGGACTTTGTTGCTAAGAACTGGTGAAAGGTTGCTGTGGATCCTGTGAGCTCCAGGGCTCTGTTTTGTTGTGTTTAGCTCCTGTTGCCTGGTCCCCAGTGTAAAGTTCCACAAGAGGCGACATTCAGCAATATGGCTGGTTCTCTGCCTGGTGGGATAAAAATAACAAATTACAAACCTGCCTGACTGAAACCCTGAGAACAAAGCCCTACTTTCGCATTGGTTACTGTACAGGTCTTTAACTGCTAGGCAAAGACTAGTGATTGCACCAAAACCCTGTATCCATGGCAATGTGCTGTTCAGCTTTTCACTTAATGCAAGAAGGTAATTGCCTAATTATTTTTTTTCCTGTTTTCATGGTCTGCCCTAGTGAGAATGACCTCTGGGTCCACCATTGCTACATTGCTTGCTGGTTAATGGGCAGCTGGTTTGAAGCACCTCTTGTTTCAACTCCAACCCTAAGATGCTCATTAGCTGTTGCAAAATAATCCTTTGCCCCCAAGTAGTGCTGCACAGGCAAGCTTTCCGCAGAGTTTTAAAAAAATGCTGAGTGTTACTCCCTCCCACTTTCAGTGTTAGTAAACTGAGGCATGGAGGCTGAAGTCCAGGGCATCAAACCTGCAGTGACCTCTTTGGGTGTGCTGGGATTTTCTTGCAGGGTTAGTGCCTAGATTTTTGCAAAGGGGTGGCTGACTTTCAATGTTCAGCATGTGAACTAGGATGAGTTTAATAGTGCTGAGCACCCCCGACTCCCATTGAAATCAGCAAGGGCAGTGGACACGCCATCCCTCTGTGCAAGAGATTCTCGGAGTCTCAAGAGGCAAGCCAGAATGGATTGCACGTGGAGCCAATGCACCTCTCTTAAAAGCTTAGTGTCAAGGCTCCAGTACTATACGTGCCCTTGCATACCTGTCACTGCATGCGTAGCCCCCTCAACTCCAGTGCGTTTGCAGCATCAGGGCTTTGGTGAGGAATCCTGCTATGTCGTGATGACAGCGCGTGAGTTCTAACCACTAGATTGTGCAGCCTCCCCACAGCCCCTGCCTCATTGGTGATCATCACTTCAATTTCAAAAAAAGATTGCAGGGGCAGGAGAGTTCTCATCCAAAAATAAAAAATGAGAAGCCTGTTCAATACCCTTATGACTCACTTTATTTTCCCCTGGGCTAGCTTTAAATTGGGCAATTATTAGTAAAAGCCAGGGGGTGCGGGAGAGGAAGGAAAGGAATAATGGGATCCCATCAATGACAATGGTTAAATTGGGGGGGGCAGCATTAATAAACCAGCAAGGGATGGCAGGGGGGGCAACTCCCTGTTAAAAATAAACCTGACTATGGTGGTAGGAGTCAAACGGTGGGAACTACTGGGAGTTGGGGTGGGCTCTGGTTTTCATCATGCATTGAAATCCAGGTTGTGGCTGTATTTCCTTGCATGAGTTGCTGTCAAAGGGACTCTGGCTATACCAAGGGACTTCACCATTTGCAAGAGAGCAGGCCCAGGTTGTGGGAATGGCATGAAGGCTGTTGTTTTGTATAATTATTTCTAGTGGCCTGAATTGAGATCAGGACTCCCTGGGGCTAGGAGCTGCATGGATGAGGATTAAGACAGTCTCCACATCAAAGCGCTTACACTCTAAATAGACAAGGCAAGGAAGGCAAGCAACAATCCCCATTTTACAGAAATGCAGACTGAGGTATAGAGCTATTTCAGTGACTCTCCAAGTGTTGGCCAGCTGCTGTGTGTCCCAGTCCAGTGCGTTAGCCAGGAGACCTGCCTTTCTCTCATCTGTAACTGATCCACCCCAGATGGACTCAACTGAATTGTTTCTATGGGCCTGATCCTGACCAGTGCTGAGTGCCTCCTGTAATGTGCTAAGCATTCTCAATCACTGACCTTGGAACTGTGACCCACAGCTGCAGCTAAGCCTTGGCTGGGCCTAGAGAGAGCATCACAGTGATGGCAGGTGCTGCTTTCCTGTAATTAGGCTTTTGAAGTGAATTAGGCCAAAGGCTAGAGGCAGTAGTGCCTGGACACCAGCCCCAGAATGTGGACAGAAATCCTGCTGGGTAAACCTAGCTCTTCCCTGAGATGGGTGCAAGTGAAGAATGCTGCAGGTTATCATGGTGACAGGGGCCCAAACAGCTGGAGAGAACTGCCTGGGCGTAGCTCAGTTGGGAAAGGCCCTCCAGAGCCTCACCAACTTGAAACTGTTGCTAAAGTTGACCCAAATGTTTGGGCTGTTCCCAAAACAATTAGGTGAGGAGGTGACACCACTGCTCTTGTATACACCCTCGTAATTCTTAGCCCAGTGCTCAGAGCAGTCACCTGAAATTTATAGAGTCCAGGGCCAAATCGCTGCTCTGAAACAACCCAAAACAGACCTTTTTTCAGGTCCTTGAAAATTCAAAAAACCCAAAGTTAACTCCACCAGATGTTAATTTTTTAGTTTTTTCAAATGTGCTTCTGAGGCAAAAAATCGGCCAAATGCCCAGCTGTGCATATTAGTGCTTTGAGACTGGGGATTAAAAGGGTTAGTCCAGGGCACCATGTGGCTGCTGTAGGGTGTAAATCTATGGGATGCTGTCTGCTTCTATGGAGAAGGCATTCAGTGCAGGCCACCTAATTTCAGGGCCACAGCCAGGTGAGGTGCATGAAAATGAACATCCTGCTTGTAGAGAAGGAGAAACTGAGGTCCAGATCTTCAAAGACCTTTATGGAACAAAATGCCTTGTCTGAGGCCAGGGGAGGGGGCCAGTCGGTGTCAGAGAGCTCTGGGGTGCCTGGCTCTGCCCTGTGCTCATTGGCTCTATCATTAGACAAGAGGTTCTTAACCACTGTGTTGGGACACATTACTGTGTTGCCACACAGTGGTAAATGTGTCACAGAAAGCTAGGAAAATGGCTGGATTTGACTTGGGGTTGGTGGGCTGGTGTGTCCTGTAGGGTCACGATATGCCACCAAATGTGCTGCAACCTGCAAAAGGTTGAGAACCACTGCATTAATCTATAAAGCTCCTAACTTACGTGGAGGGGAACATCTGGAATGTCTTGACTCTCCAAATGCTTGCCACAGCTGTCTTGCTTGTAGCTGTGTGCTGGGTATGAGAGGCGTGGAGGACACCATCCTTGCTGGGCTCAGATCAGAGGCTATGGGACCAAGTTACCCATGGGGAAGGGTGGACAGGCTCCAAAGAAGGCACCAACTCAAGTCCTCTTGGGTCAGAACCATAGCCAATGGCTGGTCAGGGTGCCTGTTCTGGACCTGTGAAGGTTTCCCTTAACTGTTGTGAGGGGCACATCAGCCTCAGGTCTCCACACCCCCTTTTCCCAATGGAAAGATTGCAGGGCAAGTTACCCAGTTGTCTGGTTTAATTTAACATCTGGCATCCTCTGGGTTTTGGCAGGAGAGTGCAAACAGCTGAAGTCCTGTGAGAGGTGCCTTGAAGGAGATGCTTCCCAGAACATCACCGGCTGTGTATGGATGCACTGTGGGGCCGCCAAAGAGCCAGGTAAAGGGTGGCAACCTCTTTAGTTCTGCTCTAACCCTTTGCAGACTGGCCCTAGGGGACTGCCCCTCCCTGTGCACAAACATCAGCATAACATCCACTGTCAGCTTAAAACTCTGTCACAAACTCTGTGTGAGGCAAACCCAATCTGAGACCCCCAGAGGTCTGGGAAATGGCTAGAAACAGACCCTAAATCCAGGCTGGCAACCTGGATGATATCGGTGGTCTAAGAGTTAGTGGGCCTGTTCCTTTTGAACTAGAGACTTCAGAAGGACCTAGCACCTGGAGCCAGGACTTTGCTTTCTGAGCTCTTGTAAAAACCTGTCTGTTAGCATCACACTGGGAGCTGAGTGCTTGGAGGTCTGGCCCTTCATGTATGTGCCTAAATGGTGCTGGGCACTGATCTTTGATGCTGAGCACTTTTACACTGGTCAGACCACATGCACGCTCTCCCCCCATGGGTCATACACTGCACCCATCAGCATTGCCTCTAGAGATGATTTCTCTGCAAATTGGCTTCAGGCCTTTCCCCCTGAGGTCTGTACCAGCTTTCTTGGGGGCTGCTATCTGTGCTGTGACCTCTCATGGTGGTGGGTCTGAGACAGGGACTGACTGCCCTTTGACAGCCAAGTTCCAAGCGGAGGTGTGGGAGGTTGTGGTGGAGCCTCTCAGGAATTGTGCTTAGGTCTCCTCTGCTTGTTGCTGATCAAGACTCTGTCACAGTGGGAATCTGCTCCAGTGCAGCCAGCTCCCAAATCTGGCCTCAGAGGGTCCAACCCCTGCCCCACCTGGAAATCCCCCATGGGCACCCCCTCTCCTAGAAGATTCCCAGGTCGCTCTTCCATGGCCTGAATAGTGCAGCACCCTGCTTCTCAGTCACAGGGAGTCTGTCGGTGTGGAAGTCAGAAGGGTTTGTTGGCTCTCATCATAGGAAGACATGGCTAGCAGATTAACTAGTAGTTATGGCAGCGACCCTCCAAAGGGTGCACAGAGCCTTGCTCCAAGGGCCCATTCCCTTAGACCCACACCATGGCACTCCCCTTCTCTCCTCAGACACTGCCAGACCCACCCCTCCTAGCTCCTTCCCCCTCTCCCCCCACTGGGCCTTTTCCCAGGCTAGGTGAACTATACCCCTTGCTGTTGACCTGTCAAAGGTGTGTGAACTGGTTGGATGGAGTGGAGAGTCCTAACATGTGGCTGGGGAAGGCCTATCTTCCCTCCAGGGGTCCTTGTAATAATCACACACTGTGGTCCCATTACCCAGAAAAGCATAGCAAACTGAGGCATGTGCATAAGACCTAGAGAAAATCCCAAGAGTCTCCATACTTCCTCACAGAGGTGGACCCACAAAAGCAGCAAGCAGTGTTTATTCTTTGCTCACTGGGGGGAAATGGGAATTTGTGTTTCGCATTGGCAAGGCTCAGCCCTGACACCTTGCTTGTGGGTGGTGTGCATGGCCTAACAGTACTTGTGTTACACTGTTCAAAGTATGCTGCTATTCCTGCTTGAGCTCTGACGCTACTTGTCTTTACAAATCCACCGCTGCCCAGCCACAGACTCAAGGGGCATGCTACCGTTGGGTGGGGGGAGGTGAAGGGGGACAGGGAGCAGTCAGCACCTGCCCATAGAAGCCGTTGGGGGTGGATGGCACATGGTGCTGCACCTGGGAATGTGATTCACTGAGTTGTGGGAGGTGATGGTGCAGGGTAGGGTGGGAGGGGAATGGGATTTCTGGCTGGTAAAAGTGTGGGATGCATTGCTGGATAACTTGCAGGGATCATGTGGCTGGGAAGGGCTCCCGTCTTCATCAGAGCACCTCAGCCCAAGCTGCTACCTCTGCACTGGATGTAGCAGCTGCTGAGCTGGGCTTGACCCCAGCTTTGGTGCTGCAAGGGGAGAGGTGGACAGAGTTGCAGCTGAGGAGACCGAGCGTCAGTTCACAGAACCAGCCACAGCCTTTATGCCTGCACAGAGGAGAACTCTGCCTGCACTGGGATGGTCACCTCTGCTGGGGGGCTGTGAGTGTGGGGAAGTCCCAGTGTCCTAGGATGGAGAGGCAAATTGCCCCAAGATGGAAGAGCCTCTTTGCTGGGTGGGTAGGTGTTAAGTTTCTGCATCCTGTTGCTTTGGGAGGTGCCTCTGCTGTTACCTTCAATAGCAACTGATGTCATCTTTGGCAACCAGGGGTGCGATGGGGAAGAGAGGACAAAACTGAAAACTGAGATAGCAAAGCATGTGGTAAAAGTAAGATGATCCCCCCCACCCCAGCCCATCTGCAAGAATGTGTGGAAAACCCAGTAGCTTTAAAATACCTGCCAATGTTGTTTAAATTCCAGCCCCACTGGTGACTTTAACTATTGTCATGTGAGTCAATTTATCTAGAGATCATATTGTCACCTGCACCCACCACTAGGGTGAGATGCCAGCTGAGCAGAATCTGATGCAATTCAACCATGACCTCTGGCTCCAGAAGCAGCACCTGGATGCAGGGGGTCAGCCATTCAAAGAAGCTGTAATCTGCTTTGTGCTCTCCAGACATGGGTTTCTGATGTCTCGTGCTTGGTCCAGCAGCTGTTTGTCCAGCTGTCCTTGTCCAGCAGCCATGTGCAAGGGTGGGCTCCTGCATGAATGTGGGTGTCTGGTGTGAAGCTGTTTATGGATCTATAGCTGAAATAGTAAAACTACTGGCTTTCCAAAGGTGAGTTTCTGAGCTCAGACAAGGGTTGTGCAGTTGACTACCACAGGATTCCAACAATCTCGGCATCCCAAATAGGCTGGTATTTAATTCTAGCACACTTATGGGGACAAAACAGGAGACTTGATCTCCTTGCTGCTCTCCCACACTCCAGGAACTGAAATATCTTGTTGGGTGAGAGCTGGCCTCTATCTCAGCCCACTGTGTTGCTCTCCCAGGGCTTAAAGTGCCTGAAGAAATCATCAGTACAAACCTTGAGCACTAATGGAAGTGGCTAGGAGCAGATGGAGAGGTAGGCTAGTTCCAAGAAATGCTGCCAGGGAAGCTTCCCAGCAGGAGATTGTGTTCCAAGCATGACACTGCCTGCACAAGCTTGTGGGTGTGATGCTGTGTCAGGAGTAGCAGAGGCTACTGTTGCAATGTCAGAGTGTGTCAGTCAAAGGCCAGGTGGTCGTCTGAGCAGGTTTAAACTTTTGCTTGTGGCTCCTTCCTCAGGACTTGTGTGTCTGGGTGTCATTGTCATACAAACCACGTGGTCTCTGGTGTTGTATCTTGTTGCCAGCCATGTTTTCCCCCACTCAAATGACCCTTCATGTGTAGAATGGCAGAAATTTTGGGGGAGAGCTTGTTTGCTCAGACATGTTTTGTGAGAAGCTTTTGCTGCTGTTTTTCCTGTTTCCTTCAGGGCTAGGGGACTGCATGGGGAAGGGAGAACCCATCAAGGAGAAGTGCTCCATCTACAATGACACTGCTACATGTCCAGGTAACATCCTGGGGAGAACAGAGAAGCGTGGTCTATATAGTGCTATGCTCCAGCCCAATGTGGAGGACCAGGATTTGACATCATCTTTGCCACTGATGTATTTTTCCATCTGTAAGATGGGCATGACAGTGCTCACCCTTCTTTGCAAGGTGCTTTGGGAGCTGATGATCCCCAAGTGTGAGGTGGTATTTTATAATCTGCATTTGTGCAAGATGTTCCACACTCCACTTTGGGAGCAGCAGCTGTGAAACAGGTCCCAGCCTCTCCCTGCAGGAGGCACTGTGGAGAACTAGCCAGTGATCCAGCCACAAAAGGCAGCTGCTAGCTGCTCCCAGAACCATGTAATCTCCTCTAACTGTGTACAGGAGCCCTTGCCTTTGGCTAACAATGTGTAGAGAATAAGCAGGGCTCTTTGTCCTGGAAAAAGAAGGATGAAGTTCCTTATGCTCGGTTCATGGGGGACTTGATAAGTCAATACTTCTGGGTCTGGTGGCCAATGGACGTCTCCAGCTACACCAGTCCAGCCTTTCCCAACAGGAGGTGCTGTACAGAACGGGGCAGGAGCACTGACAGTGTGGGAACTCCCATCTAATCCAGTCCCAGCCTCTCCCAGCAGGAGGCACTGTAAGGAATGGGGCAGGAGCGCTGGCCCAGGGAGAGCTCCCAGCTGCTCCAGTCCAGTCATGGTGAGAGCCAAATAAAGGTACTTTTTCTTCCACTCTTGCATCTGCAGCACGGGGATCACCCACCAAGGAGCCCCAGCAAGCGTCCACCAAGGAGCCAAAGATCCTCATGTCAGGTAAGTGGCGGCTGGGTAGGGTGTGGCAGGGCTGGGCTGTAATGTGACCAGCTGTGGCAGGCTGGACGAGAGGCAGATACTAATCTATGAATCTTGAAACAGGCTTGGTTCAGTAGGAAGGTGTCTGGGTTTTTTTGTGGGACAACAGGTCTCCTTCCATCTGGCCTTGGAAAGGAATCTGGTGGGGCTGGGCAAGTCTTAGTTCTAGAATCTGACCTGTAGTAAGGGTGGAAGGAAGTGTGTGCAGTAATTAAAGCACTGGCCTGGCATGCTGGACTCCTGGGTTTGCTTAACAGTGCTGCCCGTGACTGGCTGCGTGACTTTTGGCTACTCTTTTCTCCCACCCCGTGCCTCAGTTTCTCCATCTGTAATATAAAGGGGAATAATGATCTTTCTCTTCCATCTTTGGGGGCATTTGGGGGATGAAGGATTATGACCTGTAGCACTTCTAGGCCCACATGAGGTCCTATGCAAGAGGAAAGGATTGTATTAGTAAAAACAGGAAGCACACAGGAAATATCCCTTGTTGGTCCAAATGTGTGATGGTAAAAGCATAGTATATGCTGAGATTGATGACATCTCTTCCTTCAGAGCTCCCTGACCTGCATGCAGTGCCCGGCATGGCTTTTGTTAACTGCACAGCAGCTAAAGTGTGTCAACAGGGGTGTGGGAGACTCCTGCATCTGAACTGACATGCAGAGTTAGCTGTGATTTATACATGCAAACAAGGTAGTTGTTCTCGCACAGTATCATAAGTTGAGTTTGCACATGCATTTGGGAGGCCAACTGTTCAGAAAAATCAGGGCACTGAGTGTGAGACCCCCTCCTAGTTTTATACATCTAATCACCAAGAATTGCATTGCTCCCCGCTGAATGCAGCTAGGAGCTAGACTGCCAGTCAAGTGGAGCCCAGCATCTGGGTGACAGTGCAGCACGGAGGAGGGGGAGACCAAGGTTTGCAACTGAACCTGCTTAGGGAAATGATGGCCTGTGATGGGAACAACCACTTTTCATTTCCTTGCGCATAAATGAGTGCTTGCTTCTGGGTGGGTGCAGGGTAACAAGGGAGGATGGGGCACAGGACGGCCCTGTTACAAGAACGAGCTTTTTCCAGGAAGGAGGAACAGGAATTGGAGAGCTTTCAGCTAATTAAAATGAATAACTCTACCCCAGAGCTTTGTGAATTATTGATCAAGTCTGGGCTCTGAGGCGCAGTTGCTCTCTTTAGCAATGCAGCTTCTCTTCCCAGTCCTCCCATTCTGCACAGAGCTCTCACTGCCTGGTTGCTGCAGCTGTTTTTTTTTTCTCTCTGCTCCATGGTAAACTCTCAAGTACAGCAGGATCTGGCAGGTGTTGTGGAGGGAGAAAAGGGCTGGCGTAGCAAAAGCAGTCCCCCCACCCTGGGGTGGGGGTTCTGCAGTGTCCCTGAGAGGGGAGGATCTGCAATGTCTGCACTTTTTGCTAGTCACTCTGTTATAAAAACCTGTTTCTGAATGCAGAGTGTTGCTGCTCTGTGCTCTCCAGTTAACTGGCTGCTGTGCTGGGACAGCAGCCATCAGCATCAGTGCACAAGATGGCATCTGGGTTTGGGGGACTAGAATGCAATAGCATGCTGATTGGGTTGGAATGCAGCCACCTCTGAGATGGGAGCAGCAGCCAACTCATATGCCTCAGGTGGGATGGGGCATGAAACACTTCTGGCCAAAGAGCAGGGGTGAGGGGAGTGTTACGGGATGTTGAGTGACCCTTTTCCAAAATAGGCAGGCTGTCAGCATCTTCTCAGATGGCACAGTCTGCCTGGTACCGTGCTGGGGTGAAGGGTGGAGAGACTAGATGAGATGCCCCTCCATGTTCCTTTAGGGAAAGCTGTTCCAGAGCTTGGAGTGGCTCTTGTCCTCCAGCACTGCCCCTGAGGGAGCCCTGCTTTTGGGAGGGAGGGGGGCAGGAAGGGGTGTTTGGTTCAGCATCAGGGACAGCATAACACTTGCATTTTGGGCCCCTTGCTCTTGAGGCCAGTAACAGGGGAGTGCGGGGTCACAGGGCTATGCACATGGTGTCAGCTCCCAGTAACACCACTGCTGCTCCCCCCACCAGGGACAACAACTGGCCCCCCACAGACGGCAACCCCCGGCTTCCGCCCGCCCGGCTTTGACTCAGCCAGCTTCGTTGGTGGTATAGTCCTCGTGCTGAGTGTTCAAGCTGTCTTCTACTTCATCATCAAGTTCCTCAAGTCCAAGGACAGCACCTACCAGACACTGTAAGGCTCCCCTCCCTCACCATCTGCCTGGGCCAAGTCCAGCCCCAGAGAACAGCTTTGTTCCTGGGGAGTGACTGGGGGCTGTGTGTGATGGGGCATGGGGGAGATGGATGCAGCCTAGGCCTGCTCAGCTGATCCTCTAGTGACACAGACTGAGTAGCTGTGTGTGGGTCAGCTGCTACGTCCAGCCCAGGAGGACATGGTGCTATCGGGGTCTCAACTGCAGTCTTGTTCATGGCTGTGCATCCTTCATTCCTTTACTCTCATGTGGGCCCATGTGTGAGCCTTCCTGTGTCTCCTGTGCCCCTCATCCCATTCTACTTGTACTTCCCTGTTCACACAGTGCAGTCTCTCAATTCTCCCTTCCCTGGAAGGGAGATAGTCTCCCCATCTTCCCTCTGTTTTGTGGGCACTTGCCCTGTGAGCAATACACCCCAGTTCCTGTCCAGCCCCTGCCTTGGTGGAGACTCGTGCAATTCATTTCTCATGTGGCTGGTCTTCTGTCTCCTTGTCTATCTGTCACCAGTTCCTCTCTCAGGTGCGCATCACTGTCTGGGGTATGCAGCAAAGTTGGGAAATGGCTGGCAGGAGGGGAGACAGGGCCAGAGTCACTGAAGCTGGGCAGAACGGTGGTTCATGCTGGCTTCTCCCTGTGCTACGATAGGGGGTCTCCAGAGGGCCTGGACTGAACCCATTCAAGGCCCCCAAACCTATGCCCTCCTCCATCTGTCAGCCCATCCGGTGCCCCTTCCTCTTTCCAGGAAGACCATGATTGGCCTAACATCCCTGTGCAGGGTGTCCTATTCCACATAGGGACTACCCTTGGGGCGTGTCAAGTCCCGGTCACACACCACATTTTACCCAGGTCCCTGCCCCTCTCAGCATCAGGCTTGGCTTAGGGACCTTCCTGGGACCCTGCCTCCTCCACACATTGCTGGGAGGAGCTGGGATCGGGCTGCTGAGGTCTAACATCAGGGCCTGTCCCGTCTCTCTGTTTCCTTTGCACGCTGCCGGCACCAGGGAGGAGAACCAGTAGGTGCTGCTGTGTGCCTGCAAGGTGATGGGAAATGGCTGCGTATGCAACAAGAGAAAACTTAACCCTTTCTTGGAGCTGCCTGCCATTTGATGTGGGGGGTGCACCTCTAGGGCAGGTGGTCTATATTAACCTGCTGTTTAATGGCGACACACAGGCCTTGAAGAGCCAGTTTGCTTGTATTAAAATGCTATTCCCTTGCCCCAAGGCAAGGCTGAGGGATTACTGGCATTGGCCTCCCAAAGCTGAGCGTGTGTGCGTAAAGGATGGAGTTGGGTAATGTCTTCCTAGATATTGACTGGGATGCTACCCAGTTCCTGTCCACCCCAGTGTCCAGTGGTGTGTCCCCAATTCTTGCTCGGCTAGAGTCCAACTCTTTCTCTCTGCTGTCTGCCCCAGCCCATTGCTGGCATATCAGTTCTCAAACAGTTTATGTGGACTGGGAGTTTCCTGCCCCCCTAGGAAGGGTCCTGTGTCTGAAATGGAATGTGGGTCTCCTGAATCCCAATGTAGTGCACCAACCATATGCCTGTCAGCTCCACCCAACTGTGTAAAAACTGGGTGGGCTCAGAGCAGCTCCTGTGAGATCTCCTTCCAGTGACCTTTCAGGCAGGAGCTGGTCAGGGAGACAGTGCAATGCCTGCCTTTCATCAGCCCCTTCCCTAATTTCCAGGCAATCTTGTCCTGCAATGCCTCACTTGATTGTTTTCTCCATCACCCTCATTGTGTAAGTGAGTAGGGTAACAACACTGAGCGTCACAGCTGCTGACTTATTCTGGTGCCATCTTTAAAATACAGCCCCCCTGGCATCTCCTCAGCCAGCAGCTGCCCTCTCTGTTCTGGCTGGCGGCAGTCTCCAAGGAAGGTGTCTTCTAAAAGTAGCATAGCTGCTGATGGCACCAGCTCTGGGCCGGTGGCCGTTCCGTTGGTTGGTGGTGCCCCCCCCCCCCACTTCCCCAACATGCACACTGTGATGGACAGCAGGGGTAGGGTAAGGTGGCATGTCCCTCCCCTTCTGCCATCTGAGGGGCACCGTGTGCTCTTGCTGTGCTGTTTTGCTGTGTAGTTCGGGGGAGGGGGGCAGCGGGAGTGCTGTGTGCAGTGGGCTGAAGCGTTGTGAGTGTGGGTGCTGAATTAAACTGTGAGGTTTGATTTCTCCAGGCTCATTGTTGCTGGGCAGTTCCTTGCATGGTCCAGTAGGTGTTCAGGACAGTTCAAGGCATGGAAATTGCTTGGCAAAGTCACCTGTGCCCATGCAAACTGGGCTGACCCACTGGGCCTGGCCCTGCCAGGCAGAGACTGCCAAGTTGTCCCGTTCCCCTGGTCCACTGGGTTGAGAGGGAGAATGGGAGTCAGACCAGTTGTCTCCCAGGTGTCTGAAGGGCTCCAGAGGCAGGTGTGCATGCCCAACACACCTACCCTACTGTCAGCTGCTACCTGAAAGGGGGAGCTGAAGAGCTGGAAGAGTCTTGGGGAGACAATCCCTAGCCCCATGAGTCAGGCCTAAGGGGTGGGATGAAGTTGAGAACATTTGGGTTTTTAGAGACTTGGAGGGGATGGTGCTGTCTGACCAGGGGAAGCAGAAAGGGTTTGTCCCTGTACTTAAGGCAGCCTCTGTGAAGTGGCTTTCAGGGGCATAGGAGCAGTGAGTCTGTGTCCCTGAAAGCAGACCTGTGTCTGTCTGCATGTTTCTCTCTCCCCCATCCCAAACACCAGTTTTTCTGTGCTGCCACCCTTACCCTCTGGGGGCTGGGTCCCCCTGCTGCTGCAGATGGACAGGGAGTCTGACACCCTACACCAGTGCTGGTTTTTTTGGGGGGGGGCACTGTTATTCTCAGCAGCTGTGGTGAGTGGTGGCATCCTTTCAGGGCAGAGGCTGCTACAGGAATAGGTCAGGGGCCACTACTGAAGACAGTGGGACCACTTTGGGTTCACTGAATCAGGCCCAAGCCACTGTACAGATGGTGGCTGTGTGGTTCCGCTTTGCTTACATCTCACATCTTTCCTCTGGAGCATGAAAGGCCTTCTCAGCCCTGGAGCTGTGATCCGGTCTTTCTGTAGTATCTCTGCCCCTACTGCCCCCACTTTTGGTCTCCTTGCTGGGAGCTGCCCCATACTTAGTTGCTGATTTCTCAGTGGCCTTTGGACTCTGTCTCCGTGGGCTAGGATTGAACCAGTGACCTTGCCGTGAAAGGGTCACTCTGTGCTGCCAACCCCCGGGAAAGCTGTAGGCCCTGGGTCATGGACTGGTGGGGGGGGAATTCAGGCATGCACTGTCTTTGCTGGTGAACTCTTGTTTGTTCCACCGCATTAGGATCTGACAGCTGAGGCCTGGGGCGGTGTGTTGAAGTGATTTCCCATGGGAGGAGGAATGGAAGAAGAAGAGGTCAGCGCACCAGCGGCCCTGCTTGCTATTGACTGCGCTGTGACCCTCTCCTCTTTGGGCGCCACGTGCAGGGGCAGGAGATCTGTGCTGTTGAGCTATGCAAAGCACTGCCTGACTTGGAGATTTGTGGTGTCCTCTAGATGGGTCAGGAGGAGGGGTAGCAAAAGACTGGCCCCAGGGCCATAGATACCCCATCTTTGGGGCTGCAGCTACCCCTGAGAGCTCAGGTCAGTCCCCACAGCAAAATCTAATATTGCTGCTGTGTTTAGAAAGCCTCCTGACCTTCCCTTTGAATGCATTGACTCTGCTCAGCACAACCTTTCATGCCAGGCCCTCCATAATCCAGCACTGCCTTGATTGTTCTGTTTGATTCACTTCCTCTGCTCCTCCCCAGTGTGGGGCTGGCCAGCTCCCTTTTCCAACTCTAATTCCAGTGGGTGTGGGAGAGGTGGGGAGCTGGCTTAGACCTTTGGCTGGCCTCAGCACTCAAGTTAGCCTTCCTGTTTTGTCTGCAGAAAGAATGTTCCTTGCCCCCACCATGTGCCTAGCATTGAGTCCCCCTTGCCAGTCTGTAATGCCCCTGTACCCTTTATCTGTGCAGCCTTTCTCAGTCATGCTGCCCAGTCCTTAGCCAAAAGGGCTTTCTCCAGGCAGTGAGTGGATGCCACCCCCAGGCTGGCCTAGCCATAGGCTCAGGTGAGCCCCCTATGGCTGTTCCTTCTGAAGATCTCAAGGGACCCACATTTCCTACTCCTTTCCTGTTTAAAGGTGGCCTGGGGACTGGCTCAGAGGATGCTCTACTCAGATGTTCTCCAAGGGCCTGTCCCCTGGATCATCCTGTTCTCTGAGCAGACTGGTTGTGTTATTCCTGAGACCAGCCCCATTTACTCTGGAGCTGGCTGCCAGCCTGGCAAGCTGATGGGACTCCAGGTCCAGCCCTGCTGGGGTATGGAACGTTGCACATCGAGGATGCAAATAAAAGCACTTTTTCTTGGATACTTGGTCTCAGGGTCGTGTGTGGGAGCACAGAGGTGATGGTCCAGGGACGGCCCAGCCACTGCCAATGTGGCTTAACTAGCAAGTTTCCTGCAGCTGGGAGGCCGGTTATATAGAGTCTCACCTCTTCCTTAGCAGCTGTCAGGTTAAGAGGTGATTCATTCTCATCCTAGGTCTCCTGAGAAGGGGGGCTGTTAGGAATGGACTTATTTCCATCACCTTTTCTCTAGTGGGCCTTCTCTAGGCCTGGTCACAGGAAGCGGGGCCTCCTGGCTTTCCTGCTGCTTCTGGGCTATACCCAAGTCCCCTCATTTGAGGTGAGCAGGGCATTGGATGGGGCCTTGTCTTAGCACTGCTCAGTCATCAACCAGTATGGTGATGGCCATGTGGTTTCAGCAAGGGTCCTAGGGCTGCACTGTGCTTGGGGAAGATGTGACTGGGCAAGCCCAGGGCAAGAAAGACTTGAAGCGGGTTGTTTGGCTCAGTCTAGCCTTTGAGAAGTGAAGGATTGGGTCTCAGTTCCACTTTCCTCAGAGGAAGGGAAACCCCAGTCCTGAGTATGTGACTTTGGAGCCCCTGGTAAAACCAGTCACAAGAAAACAGTTGTAACTTCCTCTGTATGGAGCTAATCCCTTGCGGGGGGAACCTGCTGTGCTTTCCCCACTTGTAAAACTGCCCCAGGACCCTGTCATATAAAGTGGCCCTGGCAACAACAGTCACCTGTGTGTGCCCAGTGCTACATTACCTTTGGCAGCAGGAAGGGATGAGTCTTGAGCTCTCCCTGGGGCTTTCCTTCCACCTTCCTTTGCTCTAACTGCTCCTGGGAATAAATTCTGACAGACAAAACACCTGGAAAGAGAGTAGAGGCTCCCCTTGCCTAGCCTTCACACCAGCTGCTCTGGAGTGTCTGGGGTTCCTCTCCCAATCCCTGGAGCCTGGCGAGAAGCCATTCCCAAGATACCCTACAAGATGAACCCTTCCTGGTGCTTCCCCTTGGGGAATGGAGCTGCAGCTAAGCTGAGTGACCAAGAGATATGTGTGTGACATCTCTGGGAGGCAAACAGCAGGGGAAAAGGACAATTGGCCCACTATCTTGGGTGTCTGTACACAAATTCAAGGAGTCTGGGAAACAACCAGGAAGAACTGGAAGTCTTGGCACAGTCAAGGAACTATGATGTTTGTGGAATAACAGAGATGTGGTAGGATAGCTTGCATAACTGGAGCACTGCTATGGATGGGTATAAATTGTTCAGGAAGGACAGTCAGGGAAGAAGAGATGGAGGAGTAGCACTATATGTAAAAAAGCTGTATGACTGCTCAGTGCTCCATTATGAAACTGCAGGCAAATTGGTTGAAAGATTCCAGTGGAGGGCAACAAAATGATTAGGGGGCTGGGGCAACTGATTTACAAGGAGAGTCTGGAGGAACTTGGCTTATTTAGTCTGCAAAAGAGAAGAGCAAGGGGGGATTTGATAACTACCTTCAACTATTTGAAGGGATGCTCCAAAGAGGAGGGAGCTAAGCTATTCTCAGTGGTGACAGGACAGAACAAGGAGCAATGATTTCCAGCTGCAGCTGTGGCAGTCTAAGTTGGGTATTAGGAAAAACTTTCTCACTAGGAGGGTGGTGAAGCATTGGAATGGGTTGCTTAGGGAGGTGGTAGAATCTCCATCTTTGAAAACCTTTAAGACCCCTTTGGATAAAATCCTGGCTGGGATGATTTAGTGGGAGTGGTCCTGCTTTTGGCAGGGGGTTGGACTAGATGCCTTCATGAGGTCCCTTCCAACTCTAATATACTATGATTCTATGACCCAGTAACAGGAAAGGTGAATCAGCTTGAAGTCTTGGGCTGTTGGTGTTTCATTGAAAGCTATTTTTTCACCCCAAACAGCCCTATCTCTCTGATTCCATCCTCCAGTGGGAGGAGTTTTCCACAGGGTGGTGCCTGCTCTGTGAGGGAATGGGGAGTCTGGATCTGAAAGTGACATTGACTGTGTTCTCTGGGCAAAAACTTCAGTCACTGGAGTGATTCTCACAGAAGAGGGCACACAAGGGGCATTGAAATTGCCTGGTGCTAAGCAACAGACTTTTCAGTGGGGGGGCCCTGTGACCACCTTGAAAGCAGCAGCAGCAGCTCTGTGGTCAGTCTGGTGCAGAGTATGTGGTGATGCAGGGTTCCCTGCAAGGGTGCAGCCTGGGTGCCATCAAAGCAAAGTGAGAGAATAGATGGTCTAAAGTGTTCATCTGGCTTGCTGGAGATGTGTCTTCAATTCCCGACTCTGCCCTAGACCATGTGGGTGACCTTGGGCAAGGAAAATACCATCATAGGGCCCTGTGAGGCTGATCTAGAAAGCTGACAGCTGCACCTCACCTGTGCAAACCATGGGTAAGCTCACAGGGTAACAGCACCAAAGCATTTATTCTGCTCAATGCCCTTTCCAACTGGCAGCCAATTGACCATCCCCAAGTGCATCATCATTAGCCCCTTTTCACTGCTCGGGCAACTGAGGCATGCAAAGGCCACCAAGGTACATAGAGTTCATTTCAGTGCTGAGAGATTCAGACACACAACAGCCTGGTTCTCAGCCCTGCTCACAGTCCACTTGGCACACATCATCTTTGAGCCCCTGAGAACAAAACTGTCCAGTGGACACAGATGGGGGCTGTCGTGGCACGTGGCCAAGGACATGCTGTGCTGTGCTGAAGGGAGAGGCCTGACCCCACCTCCCCAATGGTCTCTGGGGTGTGGTAATTAATATCTCTGGGGGAACAAGCTTTTGTGCCGTGGAACAATGATGGGAAACCCTGGTTTACTTCCCAGGAAAAGCTTCCCAGAATGCTATTGTTCCTGAAAAGTACATAAGCAGAGAGGGAGGTCAGGGTGGGATTCACAAAATCAAAGGATGAAGATGTGTCCAGGTAGCCCTTGGAGCTGTATTCCAGCCCTGGTTTGGCTCTTCTCCTCACCTCTGGTCATGGGGGACACCAGCACCTGCCCAGGTAGGAGAGTATGTTTTCTGGTAGTAAATGGAGGGGGCCAATCTGAGGTCTGCAGCACCTGCATGGCCTGTTGCAGGCAGGCCGCATTTTTCTAGCTGGTGCCATCACTGCCATAACTGAGTCTTAGGACCTTGAGGGCTGGACCCTGACTGTCAAGTCTGTTGGGCTGGCTGCAGGGCTCATGCACCAGGAGGCTGATGAAGTGGAACTGGAGGAATGGTGGCTGGCCCCCAGGAGAGCCTATCAGACAGAGACCTTGGCTGGAGGCTGCACCCCACCATCATGTGTTCCAGTAACACCTGCCTCCTAGGTCAGAGTTGTTTGTAAAAGTGTATAAATAAGTGATCACATGGGATGGGCAGACCCAAGGGCTGCGGTGAACAGAGGTGAGAGCTCCTAACTTCCCTCCCACTCATTTGGTGTGTCTGGAAAGCACTTATTTTGGAGCACCCAGCTAGCCCCAGTGCTAGGGTTTCTGGCACCCCCTGCAGATCAATTACGCCTGGGCAGATGAGTGATGTCAGCAGTGCAGTGCGACAGCCTAGCAGTGCAGTCCCCGTTTCGGTGCCCCTCAAATGTTGACGCCCCCCCTGCAATGCTTACCTCGCTTACTGCATTGTGCTGGACCTGCACCCAGCCCAGGAACAGTCCTCGCATGCCAGCCTCTTCCCCAAGGCAGTATGTACCTGGGGGCTGCATGGCCCATGCATGGAGTAGGCCATGGAGCTGGACTGTGTAGTAAGAAGATGTGGCTTGAGTTAAACCTAGCAGGGGGTGGTAGATTCTCCAGGTGAGGGACCTTTTCATTTCCCTCACTAGGCTGTGCAAACTGGTGACCAGGACAGGTTGCAGCCAGTGGCCTTCATTCCCTAGAGACCTCCATTGATATAGACCAAGAGCTAATTACTAGAGAGGCCAGGATAAGACCCAGCACAGAGGAGTTCTGGGTACCAGCTCACCCTGCTACTGCCCCAACTGGGTTGAGTCCCCTTGCCGATCCGGAGCAGGTGCTGGGATGTTCTCTGTCTTCTGTGTCTCTCTCTTTTTCCACAGAGGTGAAGGTGGTTGGACTGTCTGGAACCGAGAAGCTCACCATCTTACAAGGGTGCCCCAGTAGTCCAGGAACAGCAGGGAGCCCTGGAGAAAAGGGGGCACCTGGTCAATCCATCCTGAAAGGTAGGAGAAGCTGCCCCCAAGCTGGAGCAGGTCTTTGGGCTTTTGGGGGGTGGGCTTGGGCCAGCTTCTATTGCTGGGTCTGCAGGGAAGGTGGAGAATGCGACAGTCACGTGGACTAACACTAGGAGAGGCTCAGCTCAGTTACTGAGCCTTGTCAGTCAAATCCTCTGCTGGTGTGAAAGGGAGCCACTTCATTGAAATCAATGCACCATTTTCATCAGAAGAGGCTGGGACACAACAGTTCAGGGGTGTTGCTAGAGCTGGTGAATCTCTGCTAAAGGTGCAAACCCCCTATTTAACTGGGAAAGTCTCAGTGTGGTGCCTTGTGCAACCCCATTGACAGTGATCACTCTGCGTGGTGCATGGTCCTTAGATGAATGTGTGATTGATGGGTCAGTCCCGCCTGGCTCCTCAGTTAGGCCCGAGGGAACTACACCCCCCCCAACGCTGCAAGAACAGGGTATGACTTCACCTGCCAGAAACCAGAGCCCAGCTGCCTGGATTATCAAGCACTTGCCTGTGTTCACTGTGGTTCCTTATCTTCTCTTGATTTCAGGAGACACGGGGCCACCAGGGAAAGCGGGACCAAAGGGGGAGAGGGGTAAGTATACTGCAGTACTTTTTGCAGGGCCTGAAGGCTTTGATTTCACACTTCTCTTACTCCTGTGGGGGAATCAGTACTGAGTCAGCTACGACCCTTAGCATTCAGATGGGGAGCGGCTCCCGATTTTCAAAGGTGTCAGCACCTGAGCTGGGGCTCAGTCCTATCTGCCCTAGCTCCAGCAGGTTTAGTCTGTCCTGCAAAACTTCTCCTGTGGCTTTCAAGAGGGGCCTTCTGGGCTGTCACGAGGAATCTAAGGCCTGATCCAAATCACTCTGGGCCTTTTCACTGTTTTCAGTGGGCACTGTCCCTTAGAGCCTGAGGCAGCATGAAGCTTTGGGACAGGCACCCAGCCTCATGGCCCCATCAAGCTGGTGTGAAACATGCTCTCTCAAGCATTTCCACCTTACCTCACCTCAAATGAGCCAGTCAGAGTCTGCAATAGGGAACCTTTCTGCTGATCTCAGTGGGCTTTGGCATAGCCTGCCAGAGGGCAGGTGGGCAAGGATGTTGTATAGAGACACAGCAAGCACAAGTTGTGCAGCTGGCCAGTTCATTGTATGTCACAAGGCAGGAAGACAGTAACACATCCAGCCAGAAACATTTGACCTTTCATCCAACCGGTTTAGACAACATGCTAGCCAGCCGCTGGTTAGGTTTGCTCTCCAGCTGGGTTTTGTTTTTCTGAATTTCAGGAGACCATCCAGACTCTTCAGTCCTCTGAGAATGGTGAATTTGCATCTTCAGCACATCAAAAAATGACTTACTCTTGTTTGCATTATGGCAGCACTTTGAGGCCCCCCCACCGATGGTGCTAGGGGATGAGCAGATGCAGTGTAAGAGACTGTCCCTGCCTTGACATGCTCACAGGGTGAATAGCCAAGACGGATCAAGGGAACAGCCCCTCTGCCATTTTACAGATAGAGAGCGTAAGGGCCCTACAGGAGTTTAGGAAAGAAGATGTTGGTATGAGGCAGCACATTCATTGGACTGACTCACAGCGCTAGTTAAGGAGCTAAACAAACAAGGAGTCCTGTGGCACTTTTAAAGACTAACAAATTTATTTATCACATTAGCTTTCATGGGCACAATCCCACTTCTTCAGATGCATGAAATGGAAACTACAGTATGCCAGGGATATAGACACATGCAGAGAAGAGTGGATCATGAGGTCAGTTCAAAGCAGGGGCATCACTGCCACGTGGCCCACAGGGCTCCAGCCCTGCCCTGGCAGCGGCATGGGCCAACTTAGGCTGGATCAGGCCTGGGCCGCCTGCTGCTGGCCAGCAGCGGCAGGGGCTGGATCCAGGCCAGGCTGCTAGCGGGAGGAGCCCAATCTGCCTCCCGGATCAGGCACAGGGGCTGGATCCATCCCAGGGGGCAGGGCTGCATGACAGGGAACAGGGCCTGGGCCCAGGGTTGTCCCTAGAGTGGTGTGGGGCCCCAGGCAAATCATGCTCTGCAGTGCCCCCACTAACCCCCCTGGCACTGGGGGATGAGGCCGGCCAGCCCAGGGAAGGAGCAGGCCCCTGTGCCAGCCGTCCCATTCCAGGGACCGGGCAAGCCAGCCAAAAGCAGCAGGCCAGTTCAGCACTGCCCCCTCCTCCCCTGTGCCATGCACACTGCTTTCAGCTCTGTGCTAGAGCAGTGGCGAGGAGGTGGGAGGTAGCATGGCTGGGGGGGTAACGATATGGGCCCCACACTGCCTCCTGCCTCCCCACTGGTCCGTCACAGAGCCAAAAGCAGCATGCGGAGAGTGGGATGGGGGGACCAGCAGTGCTGAACTGGTCTGTACTTTTGGTCGGCTCGCCCAGTCCCTGGCATGGGGGGGTCAGCAGTGCGGGCCTTGCAGGTTCCTCCAAAGCACAGGGTCCTGGGTGGCTTCCCCACTCGCCCTACCCTAGGGACAGCCCTGCCTCAGCCCAAACCTTTTCTCAGGGCAGTGACGCCCCTGACTCAGACAGTTCCAGAGGGAAGCTGAGGTGGCTAGCTCAAGTTCCATAGGGCCCAGGTCCTCTGAGTCTCCCTCCAATGTGTTAACCAAAAAGATGATCATTCCTGGTGGCTGTGAATATTCCTTATACCTTTTGGGCACCTCCTGCCTACTCTCCAAGTCATTTTAGTCCTGCTCTGTCACAGCTGCAGTATCTTTTACATGAAAGAAATAAGCTGGCTGGATTTATTTATTTGTTTGCTGGCTTTAGGCAGTTTAACCTTCCATCTGATGGGAAAGAGCACAGGTCAGCAGCATAGCACATCCATAGAACCTTTCCTCTGAGGATCTCAAAGCTCTTTGACAGGGAAGCAACATCATTCCCACATGGGGAAACCAAGGCACAGAGCAGTGATGTGACCAGCTATCAGGCACGCAGTGAGTCAGTCAAGTACAGTACAGATTCCCATTTCCCCCAGCCACTACACTTTCTCCCAGAGCTTGTGCAAGAAGCCAGATGTCCTATCTGGCATTTTCCTTCTTCTAAGCACTAAGTCCCATTCCCTTCTCAGGAATCCAGACTCCCAGCTCCCTCCTGTTCTGCATAGAGATTAAATCTTCCTGAAATAGTATTTAGCCTAAACCAGCTTTCTGGAGCCTGCCGTGCTGTTAACTTGGTAACAGTGGAAGAGAGCAATGGGAGACATTTGATTCCATTCCCCTCCCCATGCCTGTCCTCCTCATTCTGGGAGGGTAATAAGCCTTAGCTATGTTTCCCCAGGGAATAAATATTGTCTTGATGGCAGGGCCAAAGAGCTGCAAAGAACTCCTGAGCAAAGGGGAGTTCCTGAGTGGCTGGCACACTATCTACCTGCCAGACTGCCAGCCATTGAGAGTCTTCTGCGACATGGACACTGACAGTGGAGGCTGGTTGGTGAGTGCAGTGTCCTAGAGACAGTGAGAAGGAAAAGAGGCATCAGATCATATCCCTGGCTCCCTATTCCCAGGTCATTGAGAGAAATTTGTGCAGATAGCAGAGAGTGCATGTGATATGGCTGGGAAGGGGTAAGAGAATCATTCCTTAGCTGTCTGTGGCACCTGTCATCCTGAAGGATTGGCAATTGCTTCACAACCCAACTGTGCAGGGATCACTTCACTCATCAATGGAATGCACCCACCTCTGGCGAGGGACAGGGCAGCTGTTTGACATTTCATAGTAAAGCTGCGGTGCAGGGCAGGAAGCAAGGAAAAATGCTGTGTCTCACGGAACCTGCAGGAGGGGTCCAGGCAGGGGACGTTAATGCTTGCATACAGCATAGCCTGGGTATCAGGCCTCAAGTTAGCCAAGATCAATCTGTCACACCTTTCCCTGACTGCCCCACACACATGTCTTTCACTGGGTTGCAAGATTTCCCTTCTGGCACCCCAGCATTGTGAGAGTCCCCAGTGGCTAGTGGCCTGCAAGACTTACACCCCCTGAAAGGACGATAGTGGGAGGGATATGAACCCTGGCTGAGTCAAAACATCCTGGTTGTCTGTTTCGTGTGGGGACGAAAGTGGTCTAGAAGGCTGGGAGGAAGGGGAGTGTCACAAGGGGTGTCGCAGACTCTCTCACTGGCTTGGGTAGGATTAACTAGAGGCAGTGCTGCATGGGCTACATGTGGGGCCAAGCAGCAAAGTCTGAATCCATCACTAGCTCACTACTTCCTCTGTAGGTAAGGAGTGGAAACTTGATCTGGTGCTGCCTGGCAGCAGCATGTTCAGACAGATCATTCTATCCTGCCTCCAGCTGTAGGGAAGGCTGGGTGTTTTGTGGGAATGAAGACATCAGAACCCCACGAGACATCCAACTGTGCCACCTTGTAATGTAGTGGGGGAATTCCTTCCTAACCCCAGTTGTGGACTAGCTTATGCACTAAAGCCTGAGACTGGAGAGCCCATCTGACTTTTTACTTCCAGCTAGCATCCTTGTAGTTGCTCCTCTGGATCTTCCATGGCCTAGCTCAATCAGGGTTGCAGTGACTGTCTGAAATTCAACTCTACCCAGTCCCCATTCTGTTTCTCTGGCTTTCACATGCCCTCTCCTCCAGGTGTTCCAGAAGCGCATGGATGGTTCAGTGGATTTCTACCGCACCTGGAGCTCCTACAAGAAAGGCTTTGGGAGCCAGCTCTCTGAGTTTTGGCTGGACAATGAGAACATCCACCTACTCACGCAAGATGGTATGGAAGCCTGGCCTCTGGGCTGGTGGACTGTTATTCTACAATGTCTGTCCGGGTGGGGCAAAATCAAGCATCCATGACCCATTAGAGGCTTTTTAGATCCAGCCCCTGGGTGCTGGTTCTCTGGAGGGTGCTCCCAAGGGCTCTGGAAATTATACATTATCAGTACAAGGCTGAGCGGCCACATCTCTTTCTCCTTGATCTCTTTCTTTTTGTGCATCCACCCCTCCAGTTCCCACCACTGGTGGTCCCCATTATTGCTGTGCAGAAGCCTGGTGGTACTTGCCAGGATTCACCCCTGGCATGATACCAGGCAGCCCTCTCTACTTCGCAATTGGAATCCTGGGCCCAGATCCCCCTCCGAGAGGTGGGAAGAAGCCAAACCGTGCTCCCCACGCCCCAGACTAATGCCAGGCTTTGTCCTTCTCCTCAGGTGAGTTCCAGCTGCGCGTGGACCTGGTGGATTTTAATGACAGCAGCTACTTTGCCAGCTAGCGGTCATTCAAACTCAAAGGGGAGAAGGACAAGTACGAACTCGTTCTGGGGCCATTCCTCGGTGGCTCGGCAGGTGAGAATGTGTGCAGCCAGCTTTCTGGGCTGCAGCACATGGAGAGACAGAATGGAGGGGCAGCCTGAGGGGAAGTGGGCAAACCTATCTTTCAGCCACTTTTATGTCCTCAGGATTCTGGACTGCCCCAGAGTGTAAATCAGAGCAACCCCAGGGATACTCTAAGGAAACTTCCAAGGGCTGCCCCACAGTCCAGAGTAGCTTCATAGCACCATATGCAGTGGAGACATGCCCTCCTGCCCCTGGGCCACAGGCTTCATGTGGCCCTGTGGGCTGCTTAAGGGGAACTACACAGCATCTCCTTCAGGGACCTGCACCCCAGACTTTTGCAGTGCAACCTGGACCCCTGTAGGCTGTGGGAGCAGCATGCAGAGGCCAAGGTGGGGGAGAGCATCTGTCCCCTTGCATGTGTGAGTGGGAGAGGCAGCACATGCTCTATTTCCTTTCACTTCTCCTACAAAGCAACACACAGCCAAACTCCCAAACAACAGAGTCAGTGAAGCATGAAATGGCCCTGCTTCTCCAGGGTCACAGCCATTTGTAATCTAATGATAACGACCGATAATCATTAATACTTAGTGTAAGCGGGGGATGGACCCGCTCTTGTGGGGAACTTCCCAGACTTTGTATACCACCCTGGTGAAGGTGGGTAGCAAAAGGATCTGAGTCCCTGCTCCCACTTCCTTTACCCCAAGGCCTGCCTGACCTCAAAGGCTCACCTCCCAATCTCCTGTTTGGAGGAGTCTCTGTAACCCCGACAAGGCTGGGCCCCAGGATTTCTGGGGGCTCGACCCCCCACTCTTATCGTGGTCTCTCAGGACAGGGCTAGGGTGTCCCCACTCCGGGGTGCTGACCACACTGACCACTCTTCTGGCCCACCAGTTACTATATACACTATATACAATTTATTTAAGCATACAGAAATAAAAAGAATAACCTAATAAGAAAATAGAGAAAAAGTGGAAAAAGGTGAACACTAAACCCCCAGCGCCGCTGCCTGGTGTGGGAGCACTACAAACAGAGTCTCTGGGGCCTGAGGAACAGTCTCACAGTCTGTCCTCCACGTTGCAAGCCCTCTGCCCAGGCCTGGCTGTGACTGGATGATCCAGGGGGCCAGATGCAGGCTCCAGCTGTGGCCACACGTCCCCAAGCTCCAGGGGCAGGGCCCTTCTTCCCAGCGTCAGCCCCCCCTTCACTGCTCCCCAGATGCCCACCACACCCAGCTCCAGGTGGCTGCAACTCCGGCTCCCAGCTGCTGCTCTGGTTCAGTGTGGCTCCTCTGGCCCTCCTGCTGTGGGGCTGCACAGATGAGCTCAGCACCTTGGGCTCCTTCTCTGGCCTCCTGCCCCAGCTTCAGGCACCTCTGGCTCTGTCACTGCCTCCAGCTCTGCTCTGCTCAGCCCCACTTGGCTCTCTGCTGGTCCAGTTGCTGTGGGTCTCCTCTGCACAAATCAGCTCAGCCTGGCCTCCCTTCCTGGGTCCTCTGGCTCCCAGCTGCTGGCTGCTTAGTGCTTCCTCCTTAGCTCGGCCCCACACACACTCACACACTGGCTTGCCCAGGCGTGTCCAGCCTGCAGTTTCAGCTCAGGGGCTGGGGAGCACTTTCAATCAGTCAGGCCATCCTGGGACACTGGCCTCTCCCACTGGCCCTGGGGCTGTCTGTTTCAGAGTCCTGCTTCCAGGCGGGAGTGGCCAATCAAAAGGCCCATTCACGCTCAGTAAGGGGCTATCAGTCCCCTTGCATTAGCACTCTCTGTGCTTCCCTGCCCCTGCAGAGGGGTTTCAGATTACTTTATGTATGTCCGTGGAATGCCCTGAAGCCCCACTGAGAGGGAGGTAAGGGATGGAGGGTCTACTGGAATGCAGCTGTTTCTAGGGAGGAGGAACACAGCAATGTTATCCAGCAATTTAAGGCAGAGGGAAGGACAGCATGTCTGGCTCAGACTGTCACATGTGGGGGGAGGGATTTAAGGAGGCAAAACAGAATTGGAAGAGATGGGCTGGGGATGCAGAAGTCAGATCTAAATCTCAAAGGATTACACACCCATATACAAATGCAAACACCCGTCCTGGCTGCGCCTTTTCCCCCAGCCACACACAGATGGTGGGGAGTGACAGATCTGCTGTTGGACAGTTGACATGTTGGAATTGGGCTGAGGATTCATGGTCAGCCCATGGGGCAGACGCTGAATTCCCAAACAATGTGATGAACTGATGTTCCCCTGGGCCTGCCTTACTAGGCAAGTTACCCAGCCTTGTCTTTCACCCCCTGCGCTCAGTGGGACCCTGGCTCTCCTTGAGAAGGGTTGGGTGGGCCCTGCACCTCTCTTCCCACATCCAGCAAGGTGGAATCTTTACTGGTCTGTCCCCTTGCTGGGATCTCTGGCAAAGGCCAGGCCGGGCTCAGGCGCCAGGCAGAGGGCGGTCTGGGAAGCAGGGAGTGATGACCAGCAGCATTTAATTCCTTGCAAAAAGGGGGGGACACTTGACTCCCCAAAAATCCAGGCAGCCCCATCGCAGCAGCCAGCACCTGGCTATGGCAGTGGTGGGAAAACACCTGCCCTTCTTCACTACTAAGGGTGAGCACAGCCTTCCAGTGGGTGCCACCCAAGTTCTTTGAGGGGTGGAGAAGGAAATGCACCAGGTACACTGAGCAGCACTGGTGAATGCATCCTGTTACAAACCAACCCATGGATCATTCAGCTTAACAATAATAATAAACCAGCCAAGTGGGAGGGCAGCAAAGCAGTTGGGGGAGGGGACCCACACCTGCCCCCTTTGCAATGAGCCTATCTCCTCCTTAGGGGCCTCAGAAATCTGTTTCCCTAATCTTGAATTACACAGACGCACCCTATCAGGCCCTGGATACTTCCCCTGAGAGTGTTGCTGACAGGAAGCACCTGACCTGAATTCTGCACTCACAGATCCGAGCTGAAGCCCAGCTTTGCTAATAACAAAACTTAGAACATTCCCCTTTTTGAAGAACTTGACAGACACTAGTTGATTCATGGCAACAAGACCTGCCTCTGCTGGATTCTAGGGTTCTGACACTTGTGTGACTAGGGCTAGGTCACAGCCCTTGCTTGCCTCAGTTTCCCCCATCATGTAATGGGGCTAATACTGACCACCTGTGGTGTATGAGGGTTAATTACTTAACGTGTTACTGACACATGAGGCAGTAATAAGTAGGCCTGTATTATTACCAACCCATTGCACAGCTGGGGAAACTGAGGCAAAGATGTGAAAGGCCTGATCTTCCACAGAGCTCAGCACATTGGCATCTCATTGGATGCTGAGCTCTGTGGAACGTCTGGCCCTGCCATGTGTGCTAAGTCCTTGAAAGCTTAGCCTGGCTCTTTGGGACATTCAGCACCCTAGTGACATGGACAAACCTAGGGCTTCTGGATGCGTAGGTATTATAGCCATGAGGGACCATGGTGAGCACAGCTAGTCTGGCCTCTGGCATGATGCAGTCATAGAATTAAACCACACATTTGGATCCCAGGCCTGTGCTCCAAGCTCAAGTTTCATGTCCTGGTGTTATGTTGGCACTGGGGCCTGTTGTGTCCTGTAGGTGACTCCCTGGGCTTTCACAACGGGCAGCCTTTCTCTACCTACGACCAGGACAACGACAGTGGGACACAAAACTGTGCCGTCACGGTGCACAGCACCTGGTGGTACCTCAACTGCTACTGTGCCAACCTGAATGGGGGCTATTTGGTGGGGGAGCAGAAGAAACAGAGATACGGCATTGATTGGGCCACTGGTAAGGGTGTTGACAACCGCTACAAGTGCACAGAAATGAAGATCCGCTAGCTGGGAACCCCTTCAAACTTGTGGATCTGGGCCACACCTGAGACAGCAGGAGGGAGATGCCCCATAGAGCCTTTTGCAGCAGACCAGCTTCCTCTGCTCACCACCGGTGATTACACACACACACACCTATCTCTGGAGGGAGAAAAGACTACTTCCTGGCATCTCCCAAGACCCCTGTGTGTCCCCAGAGTCCCTAGAGCAGGGGTTCCCAACCTTTTTAAGGCTGGGGACCCCTTTCTAACTAAAAAAACTTCATGGCCACCCACCCCCGAGTGCCTGGGCGGTGCCACTGCAGGCAAAATTTGGCCTGTGCAGGGCAGAATTTGGTGCATGCCGCTCTCCTGCCCAGAAATGAGGGCTGCTGCAGCTATGGCCCTGTGGCCCCCCCCCCTGGTGTTCCCCCCTGCATGCCCATTCTTTACCTCCCCTGCTGGTTCCCTGTCCCCAACCCCATCCTCAGAGCCTCTTCGCCCCCTTACCTGGCCACTGGAGCTCCTGGAAGCTGGCCACCCCCCCCAGGCGACTCTCCCTGAGTATGCTCTGCATGCTCAGGTGGGAATTTTAAATTGTCTCAACCTGGGGAAAGCTCCCTGCTGGCTAGAAGTTTGGGTCTCTGTGGCAACTGGAGACCCTGGCGGTGTCTGGCCCCAGCTCCCCGCCTGGCCACAGTCCCCATGTGGTCACTCTGCATCCCCCAGGGTGGGAACCACTCCCCTAGAGCAATCCTAATGCAATTGTTCCCCTTAGTCCAATTCCAATAGGGCAGATCTTTGCTCTCCTGGGCTGGCCCCACTGTCTGATGTTGCATTGATTCAAGCAGATAGGAACCTGCAGCCCAGAGGATTTCAGCCCATTGGTTGCAGGCTGGGCTGGGCTGCCTCCGGAGGGTATGTGGGAGTGTCTCCTGAGCTGTCAGGATCAGTGGATACCTTGGGCAGCCACCACTCCAGTGATCCTGTCTCAGACTTGTTGCTCATTGACCTTCCAGTGAACCTGTGGCCAGATTCTCTGGAGGCTGCTTAGAGCCATCACACACTTAGAGACAAATAAATAGGACAAGATGAGCTCAGTTGCCTGTTCCCATGCAACATGGCAGCATTTGATCCTCTGCAGACAAAGCTTTCAAATAAAGTTGTCCTGCCCAGGTCAGCGATATAGAAAGATACAGATTTTGTGTGTGTGCATACATGTAGTTGTGGGTGTGCATGTGTATGTGTGTCACATGCATGTGGAGGGTCGCTCTGTAGTGCATTTCATACAGTACAGCTGCATTTGCTACTGCTGTGTTTTGTGCTCCTAATAAAAGCAGTGCCCTGAAGTGTTTGCGTGAAATCTCACTCATTGAAATGTTCCTTGGGAGCAATGCAGATGCTTTTCTGCAGCTCTAGCTGAGTTTGCCCAGCTGTGGCAGTGGCTTTGATCCTAAGATAACAGCATGGGGAGGGCTGAAGGTCTCCGTGACCTGTTTTATTTAAGCACATTTGCTTTTGCTTGTCGGTTTCATGCGACCTTGTCTTGTGGCATGAAATGGTTGCAGCGAGGGCAGTCATCCGTGCACCTACCACCCAGTCCAGATCCCAGTGAAATAACTGGGCACCTTTCCACTGGTGGCCATAGCCTTTGAACTGGACTTTTAGAAAATGTAGGCCCATAAGAGTTGTCACCCCAGGTCAAACGGCATGGCTTGTCTGGAGTTTTTAAACAAATGAGCTCTAGGCAGTCCAGCTAGTTTGATATTCCTCCAGTTGTCACGTCAAGGGCCTGCTGTTTGTAGGAACTGGGCAAATCCCCACTGGACCCTACACTGTTTGCACTTTGTGTGTTTCTCCTCTTAGGTGTGTCTGTGAGATTGTGGTGTTTTTTGTCTTTGTTCTCCTCTTGTCACTTTGCATCAGCAGCACCTTGGTATTTATCAGCACCACCCACGTATGTCCTTTCCAGCCCACATGATCTGAGAGTTAGTTTGGAGTTGGAGTGAGATGCTGGATTGATAGCCCTGGGGCTGAAGGCATGAGGCAGCAACCATGTAAGCACCTCCTCTTCCCGCCTGCCAGCACACAATCCTGCCAATACATTGCTCATCCCTAACTGAATGGACCATTCAAGAGCAACATGGATTTGTGGCTCATTCAGAACTTGGCTTCTCAGTGGAAGCTTCCAGCAAGATGTATTGAAAACTGGTGTACTGAAAATCATATTACACTCATGTTGTAAGCTACCACTGTACATTGCAGGGATTTTTCTGATCCTGCTGGCAGGGCTAGGGGGCTCCTTAGGGAGGCGTGCAATATGGATCTGCCACAGTCAGTCTGCAAAGAGCCAAATTGATTATCTGTCTATCTGTCAATGTATCTATTGTATTATATAACTTCATGGTTCCCAGGTTCTCACCTTGGTAGCTAAGTGCTGCTCCAGATTACAATATACACAAAAAGACCTGCAAACTCTGCTTAATATGCAGAGGGTCCTGGTTCAAGCCCAAGGGGTTGGACTCGATGATCTCATGAGGTCCCCTCCAACCCTATGATTCTATCTGATTTGATCTGTTTATCTTTTCCAATTTCCAGTCAGCAGGCCCTGGACTTTGTTTATTTCATATATTTGAGTTTTCTCCCTGCTGGGTTTTCCTCACTGTTTGTTTTGGTGAATGGAGTATTTCTCTGGGAAGGCCTGAGCCTGGTGGCCTGAGGCCCATCATGCTACTTTAACAGGTCATCACAATGACAGCGATCACAGGTAAGCCAGGCAGTATTCAGGGCTGGGAAAATGTTGCATCCTGTGCAACCTAGTTATGTTAGGGTGACCTGATGTCCTCTGTAGGCACACCTAGGTCAATGGAGGAATTCTTCCTTTGACTGACTCTTGGAGAGGTGTATTAAATACTTTGACAGGAGAACCTGTCCCTGTCCCATCATTGTACTATGTGCAGTGGTGCAGTTCTAGGACCTGTAATGTAGACATACTCTAAGGGCCACATGCTGCCAACTTTCATGCACATACTTAGATTTATGCACCAGGGAAATCCCACTGACACCAATGGACTATTCACAAGTGAGGTTACATGCATCCTTAAGTGAAAATCTCACTTGGTGCCTAGCTACATCTGTAAGCTCTTAAATCCTGTAAAAATCTGGGCCTCCATGATTTGCCCAGAGTCATGCTGGTGCCAGTGGCAGAACAGAGAATGAAGTCCAGGATCTCCCCATTGCCCAGCAAGAGCCCTGTCTGAAATCGGGGGGGGGGGCTATGGCTCAGGCAGTAGAAACTTCGATTTTAACAGCAGGGTTCAGTCTTGGCACACAGTGGGCCCAGGTGACATAGGTACACAATACCCATGGGATGCCCACAGAGCTGGCACAGTGACCTGACTCCTGGGGCTCAGAGACCATGTACGCCTTTATCGGGTGAGACCCACGTGTAACGCTTCTGGCAGGCCAGGTCGCCACATGCCAGACTGGATCTTTTTGCTTATGTTGCTGAGCTGGGACTCACGGGAACAATTTCATTCACAACCATGGTGCTGGTTTTGTGAGTCAGTGGCTCCAACTCCAATCTAAGTGCCTTTTGGGGCCAGTATTAGGTGCAGGGTGACCTTTTTTGTTTCTTTGGTTTTCAGCCAGAACTCCCTGAATCTGAAAAATATCCAAAAAAGGGACTGGCTTTCAAGCTAGAGCCCATGGCATCATGAAATCAGTTCTGGATGTTCTGCCTGACTTGGGAAGCAGGAGCATAGCTATGAGTGGGTGTGGGTGGGCCATGGCCCACCCACTTTGGAAGTAGGCCCACCCAATCAGATTTTAAGCAATTCATCTAGAGTTTTTGTCAGCCTCTGTTTTGCTTGTGACGCAAGGCTTGTGCCAACCTGTGTCAATCACAGGTCCTGCAAAAAAAATCAGTTCTGGCTATACCTCTGCTGGGAAGCAGGAAGAGCTGGAGACTAGCATGCTTGAAGGCTCAGGAGACGTTGCAGGAGAAAAACTCTGCCTCTTCCACCCCTCAGCAGAGGGGCTGCTTTCCTGAGGGAACTGCTGCAGGGCAAAAGAGTATCATGATCCTAACACTGGACCCTACCTAGAACCCCTTTGCAGAGAGTCCCACTGAGTTCAGTGAGCTTTGGGTCAGGCTCATTTAGCATGTTTGTGTCATGTGAATGCTAATGTGTCATTACAAACATTTATTTGGCTCAGCATCCTTCCCTCAGGGATCTCCAAGAGCTGTGCAAGGAATTCAGCCTCCCCAAACCCCCAGAAGGCCAGAAAATGCCTTCTGTCTCCCATCAATGCAGCCAGCCACATAAAGCCAAAACCTCCAAGAGCTCACAGCTTGTTGGAAGTACTGACTAATGGGGAAAGCGAAGTGGGGCTGTACATTCTGCATGAGGTGGATACAAAAGGAAGCAAAGCTAGCCAGAACAGTATTTGATGTATGTGTGCAGCTTTTTAGAACTGCAAACCCTGTTTTTCCTGGAACCTTGCCTGTGGCTGACCAATGCACTGCTTTCTTTCTCAGTCACACAGACACACACACATTCCTATACCCTGCTTTCCTCACCAGGGGCCAGGGTGCCCAGCCATGCCACATCCCTAAAGGTGGGCAAACGTCAGGCAGACTGAAAGAACCCAAGCCTCTCTGAACAGAGTGAAAGATGCACTGTAATCCCACAACTTTGTGAAATCCCAAGGGTGTGTAACACACAAAGGCCAACATAGAGCGAATTCCTCTCTGGCTCTTGCCACACCAAAAAGACCTCCCTACTCATAAAAGGCTCTATGTTTCTTCCATCACGTACAAAGTCATATTTTAGCTAGGTTCAGAACAGTGGGTTACTTACCAGTAACTGTCCTTCTTCGAGATGGGCTGCTCGCATACATTCAGTTACAGGTGTCTACGTGCTGCAGTGCCTGGGAGCTTGGAAAGTCTTCAACCTTAGCTTGTCAGGTCAGGGCACACGGCCAATGCCCCCTCTGTGCTGCGACCGAGGCTATATAGGTGACCGTGACCCTGACCTTCCCAGTCCCCTATACCTTTGCCAACTCCATTAGCAGGGATGGTGGGAGGGGCCTGAATGCATCTGAGCAGCCCATCGCGAAGAAGGACAGTTACTGGTAAGTAACCCACTGTTCTTCTTCAAGCGCTGCTCACATCATTCAGTTACAGGTGACTGCTACCCATACCCAAGGATGGTGGGAGGAGTTACTGTCTGCCCACTCTGAGTACGGCGCTGCCCAATGCAGCATCCTCTCTAGCCTGTTGGGTGATAGTGCAGTGCGTTGTGAAAGTGTGCACTGACGCCCACATAGCTGCCCTGCAGATGTCTTGGACTGGGACCTTGGCGAGGAAGGCCACTGACGATGCTTGAGCCCTGGTAGAATGGGCTTTAACCATCTCAGAAAGGGGCATCTTGGACCTTCCGTAACAGTCTTTGATTCAGTTCACTATCCATTTGAAGGTACACTGAGAGGACACTGGAAGACTCTTTTGCTCTCTGCGACCGCCACAAAGAGTTGGGAGGTCTTGCGAAATGATCGTGTGCGCTCCAAGTATATTAGGAGCGTTCTCCTCACATCCAGGGTATGCCACTCCTCTGGTTCCCCATGACGTGAGGAGCTGGATAAAATACTCGCAAGCAAATTTCCTGGTTAAGGTGGAAGGGAGTAGCCACCTTAGGGAGAAAGGAAGGGTGGTGACGCAGAACCACCTTGTCAGGGAAGAACCTTGTTTACGGGGGTTCTGAGGAGAGGGCCTTCAACTCTGAGACCCATCTAGCAAAGGTGATTGTTACCAAGAAGGCCACCTTCCAAGAAAGGACCAGTAGGGTGCTTGAGTGTAATGGTTTGCAGGGTGGCTCTGTTAATGCCTGGAGGAACATATTTAGGTCCCAGGGAAAGGTGAGGTGACAGAGTTGTGGAAAGAATCTGGCAATCTCTTTCAGGAACCTTGTGGAGATAGGATGAGCAAAGACAGAGATTTCATCCATTTTCTTGTGGAGGGCTGAGATCACTGCTAGGTAGACTCTCAGCGAGGAAAGCGAGAGGCCTTTGTCTCCAAGGTCTAGCAGCTAGTTTAGGATTTGGTGAAGCGGGGCTAGTGCAGGGTCTACACCCGTCCCAAGCTCAGATGGAGAATTGCTTCCATTTGTCTGTGTAGGTGGACCTGGTTGATTGTCTCTTACTACTAACCAGGACCTTCCTAATCCTGTCTGAGCAGAGCTTTTCCTGCTCATTGAGCCAGAGAGTTTCCAGGCTGTCAGGTGCAGGCAGCCTGGGTTTGGCTGCTGGAGGTGCCATGAGTCCTGTGTCAGCAGGTCCGCCCACTGGGAAAGGCGGAGTGGGGTCTCTACAGACAGGTCCTGTAGCAGTGAGAACCAGAGTTGCCTGGGGCAGTCCGGAGCTATTAGTGTGTTTGCTCCTTCCAGTATGATCTTCAGAAGAACTCTGTGTAGCAGAGGGGCCAGTGGGAAGGCATACATCAGGGGCCACGACCAGCTGGTGAGGAAGGCGTCATTTAGGGACCCTTCCTCCTGACCCCTGAGGGAGCAAAATTGCTGACAGTTGCAGATGTGTTGTGTCACAAACAAGTTTGTTTGGGGTGTAGGCCATTTGTGTATCAGGCAGGAGAATACCGCATTGTGGAGTGACCACTCATGGTTCACTAGGGGTTTTCTGCTGAAGGAGTCCACCCACTTGTTGTCCCTTTGGGTGTGCTGCCACCAGGATGAAGCTGTGTTTTAGGGCTAGCGCCCAGAGTTTGCATGCTTCTTTGCATAGCGCAGGAGAGCGGACACGCCGCCCTTTCCCCCCCACCGGTTTGTGTAAAACACAGCTGCGGTATTGTCCCTTCGAATCTGAACCAACCTGCCCTTTGTTTTATCCAGGAAGGTTGTGTAAGCCAGTCTGATAGCCTGCAGTTCCTTCACATTTATGTGGATGAGACAGTCTGTGTGGGACCAGAGCCCCTGGGTGGACAGTCCCCCGAATATATGGACCCCCCACCCCAAATCCTAGGCATTGGTTATCAGAGTCACTGAAGGCATTAGCGCTGTGAAGGGAATGCCCCCCATGGCAAACCAGGGGTCCTTCCAAATCTGTAATGTCCCCAGAATATCTTGGGGAATTGACAGTACCTTGGTTAGGGAGTTCCTCTGTGGGTGGAACATTTGGAGAAGCAGACCTGGAGTGGTTTCAGTCTCAGGCATGCCATCTGGATCAAGGAGGTGGAGGCTGCGATGTGTCCAAGGAGCTGTAGGCAGCAACGGGCGGTGGTTACCTGAGAGTTCTGCAGCTCCGTAATGATGGTGCAGATGGACCGAAATCTTGAAGGGGGCAGGGAGGCCATCCCTTTGCGAGCGTCTAAAAGGGCTCCGATGAACTTTATATTCTGAGACGGGCAAAGTTTTGACTTTTCTTGAGTTAAGCAAAGACCCAGGTACCCACAGAGCTTGGTTACTGCTCTGATGTGGAGCCTTACCTGGGCCCTTGATTCCCCAAGTATTAGCCAATTGTCTAAGCAGGGGTAGATTTTTATGCCCTGCTGGTGCAGGAACACCACAACCAGCGCCATGCACTTCATGAACACCCTGGGGGCCAGAGAGAGCCCAAAGGGGAGCGATGTAAATTGGAAGTGATTTCCCCCCCCATCATGAACCTTAGGTACTGTCTGTGGTAGGGGCGTATTGCGATATGAAAGTAAGCATCTTTGAGATCAAGGGCTGTGAACCAATCCCTGGGAGACAGAGATGGGACAATCTGCGACAGGGAAACCATGAGGAACTTTATTTTCTTTATGTGCTTGTTTAAGGCTCTGAGATCCAGAATGGGTCTCAGGTCCCCATTGGGTTTGGAGACCAGAAAGTATGGGGAATAAAACCCTTTTCCCCATTCCCGCTTTGGAACCTTCTCTATGGCCCCAACAGACAGCAGCTTCTTGCACTTGATCTTGAGGAGGCAATCCAGTTCCTGGTTTCCGAGGCTCGGTAGAGGGGCGGTTTTCTGACCCGAGGAGTTGAATGAAACTGAACGTGGTACCCCTTTTTTACCATCTTGAGGACCCACTGGTCAGTTGTGACATTGGCCCAGTTGTGTGCGAAGCAGTGTAGATGGTTGGTGAAGGTTGGGGTTGAGGCTGTGGGTTCGCTGCCCTCATGGTAACCATCAAAAGTGCTGCTTCCTTCCTGCCGAGCGGTTGGAACCTTGTCTGCGCCTGGTAGACTGGGAGGCGTGGGGCTTCCCCTTCTTGCTCGAGCGGGCCTTGTCCTTGTCTGCGTCCCCAAGGTGACGTTGGGGGTATTGGTAACAATGGGGAAAAGAAGCTTGCAGCTGAATCTGTTGTTTCAGCTGTTGCAGCTGCTGTTGCAGGAGTTAATGTGGTTTCAGGGGCCACCTGGATGTTTGCAGGGTGTATATACCCACTGACCAAAGGGCGGCTCTCAAGTCCTTCATACTGTGAAGGTTGGCATCTGTGGACTCAGCAAAGAGGTCAGGGCCTTCAAATGGCAAGTCTTGGATGATGAGCTGCATTTGTGGGGACAAGCCCGATCCCTGAAGCCAAGCGGACCGATGCATCACCACAGCAGAGGCCATGGTGCGTGAGGCTGTGTCGGCTGCATCTCAAGTAATCATAAGGGCATATTTGGAACCCAACACCCCTTCTTCAATCATTGCCCCGTAGGCGATCCTTGGGGATGAGGTCACAGAAGCCTTTCATGACGTGCCAGAGGTTGAAGGCATATCTAGTCATAAGGGCTAGATGATTAGAGATGTGAAGCTGTAAAGCTGCCGTAGAATAGACCTTCCTCCCCAACAAGTTGAGCTTTCTAGCCTCCTTGTTTTTAGGAGCGGAGCTGTCGTCGGTCCTGGTCTGCGGTGTCAGAAAAGGGCTGGAAGGTACCAGGCTCAAAGGCTGCACCGATTCCTGCATTGACCACTTTGTGGGTGCCGAGGGCTGCCCGTTTTGGACTTTGCCTTTTTCACCGGTACTGGGGCCGGGTCTTGGGGCCAATCCCCAGTCTTTGTAGGGGCCTGTGGTGTTGACGGTACCGAAGATAGTCCTGATCTTGATTAACCAGGGGGAGAGGTTCAGCAACTGAGCCAAGCAGTGCCGTGGCTGTACCGCAGAGGAGGCCAACCCGGTCTTTACGGGGGCCTGTGGTGTTGATGGTACTGGAAGTGGCTCCGATGCCGGTTTGGCAGAGGAAAGGCTCGACAACTGAGGTGAACAGTGCCATGGCTGTACTGAGGAGGAAGCCGATCGGGGCTTTGGATTCTGCACTGGAAGGCGATGCTGAGGCTCCAGTGCAGTAGCTGCTCGGGGTGCCAGCAGAGCGCTCGTGGCTCCGGTGGCATCAGAGGTGGGCACACTGCTCTCAGTAAGAGTGCGTAGGCGTCACTCTCTTTCCTTGCGAGTCCTCTGTTTAAAGGACAGGCAAATAGAGCAATCTGCAGCAAGGTGCAACTCACCCAGGCATGCGAGGCATCTCTCGTGAGGATCGTGGAGAGGGAATGCTTTGGAACAGGCCGGACATGGTTTAAACCCCGGCATTTTAATTTTCACATGAAAGACAGGCACTTGCTTGCGCAAGTTTTGGCTAATCTGAAACTGTCACTGTGGGCAGAAAACAGGAAGTGGGAGGGTCAGGGTCACGGTCACCTATATAGCCGTGGTCGCGGAATAGAGGGGCGTTGGCTGTGTGCCCTGACCTGACAGGCTAAGGCTAAAGACTTTCCGAGCTACCGTGCGCTGTGGCACATAGACAGCTGTAACTGAATGATGTGAGCAGCGCTCGAAAAAGAATTAATTTTCCTCCACTTCTTGTGCTATGGGGAAACGTCAATTAACTGAAGCTTCCTTTGTGTGACCCACCCATCTCCATTACAGGTTTGTCTCCTCTAATGCACGTTAATGGTACTGGAAATTCCGTCAGTCAGTTACCCAAATATTTGATATTCATATACTGTAGGGTCAGCTGCACAGAGTTTCTTTGCATTAATCTTTGCCTGGTACACATTATGTTTTATTTACCTCTCATTAATAAGAGACTGATAGAAGTCTAAATATCCATAAGGAGTCCTGTGGCATTTTTAAAGACTAACAATTTTATTTCTCACATGAGCTTTCATGGGAAAAAAATCCCACTTTGCAAGGGTCTGATGAAGCGGAATTTTCTCCCATGAAAGCTCATGTGAGAAATAAAGTTGTTAAGTTCCAAAGGGGCAGCTGTGTTAGTCTAGTTCAGTAAAACAAACAAAGAGTCCTGTGGCACTTAAAGACTGACAACATTAATTTATTGCATGAGATTTTGTAGGAGAAAATCCCACTTCATCAGATGCTTTGAAGATATTTGTTAAAATTTGTTAAAAAACAAGGAGTTGTATGGCACTTGAAGACTAACAGATTTTTTTTTTCTTCAAATAAATCTGTTAGTCTTCAAGTGCCACACAACTCCTTGTTGTTTTTTCACTGGACTAGACTAACATGGCTATTCATTTTAAAATTTGTTAGTCTTTAAAAGTGCCACAGGACTCCTTGTTTGATTTGCTGAACTAGACTAACACGGCTACCCTTTGGAACTTATAAACATCCATAGTCGCATTTGAGATTGTATTCAACTAAGAGTGAGCGTGCAGCACTGCCAGAAATGTGCTTGTAGAAATTCACTGGTGCATCTGTCATCTCCTCTCCACAATGCCAGGGCACGGTTGCTCACATAACTGCGTGTGCAGATGCGTGCATATGTTGGAAGCTTGGCCTCTGCAAAGAGATGCCTTCACAATCTGAGCAGCTGCCTTGAAGACCAAGGACACTTGAAAACAACAAACAGGGAGTCCTGTGGCACTTAAAGACTAACCGATTTATTTTTCACATGAGCTTTCCTGGGAGAAAATAAATCGGTTAGTCTTTAAGTGCCACAGGACTCCTTGTTTGGTTTTTTTGGTTTGTTTTTGTTTTGCTGGACCACACTAACACAGCTGCCTCTTTGGAAGTTGGCGAGGACACTTAGCGGTCCTGTAGCATTTTGCACTCCCGGATCCACGCACTTTCGCCCTCTGGGCACAAGTCTGACTGCGGGACGGGGCCTTTGTGACTTGGCAAAGCCAGCCTCCTGGAGGCTGCAGACAAACGAGTCCCTTCAGGATGCGGTGTTGCAAGCCAGGCCTGCCAGAGGTGGAGTGGGGGACCCGGGGCGGAGGCGGGCCTCCTAGCCGGAAGACTCAAGCCAGGCTGGAAGGGCTCGGTCGTGGTTTCGCAACCCGGGCAGCCCGCCGCAGAACAGGAAGCGGCAGGGAGCTGGACACGCTGCCTCCCGGGAGTGCGCAGGGAAAGTTTCTTCGCGGGTGGGGCGGCGGCCCCACGTGGCTGTAGGTGACCCAACTTGTCGGGAGCCGCAGGCGGCCAGCCCCGGGGGGAGAAGCTGCTGGCCCGCGATCTCGGTGTGCAGCCTCCCGCACGCCAGCCGGCATGGCCGGGGACGGCGGGGCAGCGCGGGCCGGCAGCTTCTGGCAGGACCCCCTGGCCACCGCCGTCGCCCCCAGCAAGCCGGGCTGCGGCGCCCAGAGCCGCCGGGGCAGCCTCAGCCGCGCCCGGCCTCTCAGCGTCGCCTTCGTCCTCAGCGAGGGGCCGGCGGCCGGCTCGGAGCCCCCGCCCCTGCGCTGCTTGCGGGAAGCCTGCCGGGACGTGCGGGCCGAGCTGCGGACCCTGGCCTTCGACACCCTGGCGCTGGGCGACACCGGCACCCTCGGCTGCTTCTACAACGCCGGTGGGTGGCTGCCATGAGTTGCGCTCGGCCTCAGCCTCAGCCTGCGGGGGGTGTGTGTGTGTGTGTAAACCAGGAGAGTGTGGTGGGGTATGGATGGAGATGGTTAAGGCCCGGCTGGATAAAACTCTAAAACTCTGGCTGGGATGACTCAGGGGGAGTGGTCCTGCTTTTTTTTT
>ML681963.1:45633578-45707569 GCA_007922195.1 Podocnemis expansa
GTGTGTGTGTGTGTGTGTGTGTGTGTAAACCATTAGAGAGTATGGTGGGAAATGTGTGAAAACTAGTACTGCCTGTGAGTGAAGCAACAGTGTGTGTGAGACTCTGTGTGTGTAAACCATTACATTATGGGAGCATGGTGGGGTATGTGTGAAAAGTGGTACTGCCTGTGAGTGAAGTGTGTGTGTAAACCATTAGAATATGGTGGGGTCTGTGTGAAAACTAATACTGCCTGTGAGTGAAGCAACAGTGTGTGGGAGAGTGTGTGTGTGTGTGGGAGAGTGTGTGTGTGTAAACCATTACAGTATGGGAGTATGGTGGGGTATGTGTGAAAAGTGGTACTGCCTGTGAGTGAAGCTCATGTGTGTGTGTGTGTTGGGGGTAACTCTAGCTCGGGGCTTGTGGTGCAGAGCAGGGCCAGGAGGGAATTGCTGCAGCAGGCATTGTCCAGTGGCTGGCTACGGGCCCAACTGGCGCTGGCATTGGGTGTGTGTGTGCTGTGGTGCTAGGGGGGAGCACTGTTCCTTGCTCTTTCTCGGCCACCCTACATGTGAGCTGGAGTAGGGTGCCCAGATGTCAGGCAAAAGGAAGAGACACCCTCCTTTTTACTCATGTCCTCCGCCTGGCAGGCATTTAAAAAAACATGATTTTTGTCTGGCTTTTTACTTAAAGGGGTTGAAGTGTGCTGAAATGCCCTGTTTTTACAGGGTGTGTTCCAGGGCCCCCTAAAAAGAGAAGAATGTTACATTAATATTCAATTTTCTTCATGTGTCCTCCTCTTTGTACTTCCCTGTTCTCCTTTCCATGTGTTGGTATCTGGTAATCCTAGATGCAAGGGAAGAGCTGGGCCACTTCAGGACATGTCACCCAGGGGTGTCACTGGCACACGTGCGACAAGTCTCAGCACCAGTGCCCTCCACAGTGCCTGCCTCTCCTGGCCCACGCCCCAGCCAGTGATTGAGGCCGGGAAACCCACAGCGGCACTTCTGGTGCAGGATCAGGGGCAGCGCCCACCTCTCCCAGCCCCGAACCCAGCTGAGGATCTAGGATCAGCCTGGAGGCAGCAGGAGCCCAATGAACAATTGGCCTAGGGGGTGTGGCCCTGGCCAGGGGGCAGAGCCTGAGCCCATGCCACGGGTCTTATCCCAGGGCAGTGACATTCCTGATGTCACCCCAAGCCAGCGGCTGAAATGAGGTTTCCCCTCCTTTGGGTTCTTTGATATAGTCAATATCTGGAGCAATCTTCTCTTGTGCTGCTGTTAGCTGCACTATGTGTGACAACCACTGCTGCTAGGTAGATTCAAAACTGCTCATCTGTGTGTCATAGGTCCCACACTGCCAGTGGAGAGTCTTCTTTAGCTCAAATGGCAGGGCTCTGTCTTTCTGGAAAAGAGAGATCAGAACTCTATCTCAAATGTAACTATGAAGTTCCTAAGTGACATGGGTGAATTGTGATGTCCCAAGATAGAGTTAGATTTGTGTAATATTTATACAGTTTTGCACTGATACAAATATGTGGATCCGCATCTGCCAAAAAGGGTCCATGGCTATAATGCAGGTGTGTGTGTATTCTCAGGGCTCTGTGGTCTGTAATTTTAATCCAGTGTCTTTGTTTCTCGTCAAGAAATGGTCCGCAGACTTCTACCTCACATCCACAAATATAATGCAGATATCTGTGGATTTACAAGGCTCTAAATAGTCCCTATGGGGATAGCACCTTCCCTTTCTAACACTAATTAACTGCTAAATTAACACTGTTCAAATGAGATTTATCTACTGAATATTCTGTTAACCTTATTTAAAAGGTGATGGAAAGTTTACAGAGAGGTGAACTGAGTAAATTTGCATCAGCAGTGGGAGTTGCCTGACTTCCAGTGCTCTGCTCCTTGCTGGAAGGGGCCTGCTCTCCAGGCCATGCTGCTACAGCTACCAGTTGTGCTACTTTACCTAACCTGTGCAATTTTCTCTGACACTTATTTCCACGTGCCCAAGAAGTTGCTGGAACATCTCCTTTGCTGGCAGTCTTTAAGTCAAGATTGGGTATTTTTTCTAAAGGAGATTTTTCTGGTTCAACTAGGAATCAATTCAGGCAAGTTCTTTGACCTGTGTTATGCCTCAGACTAGAATGATCACAGTGGCCCCTTCTGGCTTTGTAATAATCTATGACTGAATCTTAAATCTGCTGTGAGAAGAGGTCCTTTCATCTCTCTCACCCTCTGCTGGCCTGTTGGGCTTCCACTCACAGCGATGCATTCCAGGCACGTGCCTTCAAGGATAAATCTGACGTGAGAGTCTGGCCCTTTAAGAACGGCTCTGGGACTCAGAGCTACTGGAGCAGAAGAATGTCAAAGCATGTGGAAATAACTTGTGCGGTGTGGTCACTGACTTCCTGTCCTTCTGCAGTTTCCTCACCCAACATTTGCGATGCTCCTGTGCCCTCTGGAGCAGAGGAGGGATTGCAGCACCTGCATCTTTGGCCTGGCTGGAGGGCAGTGAGTTAGGGTGGTGGAGGAGATTTCCCCCACCCTGGGAGAGGTTAGGCAGAATGATGTTCTCTGCTTAACATGGCTTGTTCCATTTGAACAGTCCTATCTCATCTCTGTCACTCTGTTTTGGCTTCAAATCAAGCAGCTTTTCTTGAAGAGTTTTATTGTTTTTATTGAGAATGCTAGCAGGTTGCTGGCAGCCTCTTAAGACCAAGAGATCCCATGATGAGAGACCAGCTACACCCACGGGCAATGCCTCTAGCCAGCTGAATGAATCACTTGTGCTGGAGGGGACGCACCAGAACCACACTGCTTGCCACTGTCACTCACCAGAGCAGGCAAGTAGCCTCATGTCTAAGAAGTGGGACAAGAGACTCAAGAACTGACCCCCAGCTCAACTGATCATGGATAAACCATGCCAGGGCCTGAATTCTCAAGAGCTGCCGAGCACTTGTGACTCCACCTGAAGTTAATGGGGAGGTATCCTTGGCACTTCAGGAAATGAGGTCCTTCACCTTTCTGTGGGTCAGTTTCCCCTAGTGGTGCTATGATACAACTGGACCTCACAGTGTGGGCAAGATGTGGGTAGAAAGGAGCTGTTGGTTTTTGGGACCTCATATGAGGGTAAGGCCCAATGTGGCCATTGCATGGTCACTGGCCATCAAATGTCTTGCCTCATATTCACCATGCTGTTTGGACCTGGTTCTGTTCTAGCTGTAGGTTCAGAGAAGTTTCTTGCTTTTCATGGTCCACTAATGTGGTCTGGAAAATGTGCCTGTGTCACAGTGATCCACCCACCTACCTGTCAGGGTGGGAAGCATGGGAGCTGGGCCTTAAATGACCTGCAGTGAGTTCAGTTCCCTCTGTGGGACAGACCGGTAAACCACCATGGGGGAACGTGAGCTTCATGGAGAGATGAGGCCTGGACATGGCTACCTGTGGGAACCCTTGACTGGGGATGCAGTGGGGTGCAGCATTTTAAGGGAAGGCCTGTTCCTGTGCATCCTGAGGAATTGGGATAGGCTGTCTATGTCAGGACTCAACAAAATTGACTCCCAGCTAGGTGGCAGCAGTTTTATTTTTGGACACCAGAGGGCTCTCCTCTGCAGCATTTCTGCAGCAGCCCTTGGAGCCAGGCTGCAAACCCTGGTCACCATGGTGACCTGGCGCCCAGGTTTTGTAGCCTTGGTCTGTATGCAGCAGCCAGGGAGGGCTTCTGAGTGTGAGACTCAGCACCAGTCCTGATCTTGGCGCCTGCATCCCCATGACCAGGATGGTCCAAGCCTGCAAAGTTAGTCTTTTTGCTGCTTGCTGGGGTCAAGGACTTGGGGAATGGAAATGTGGGAGATTCACATGTGTCCCAGACCCGTCCTCAGCTGCAGGTCTCTGCTCTACAGCACCTGGATGACGTGGGGCTGCAGGCTGGTGCCTGATGGTCCCTTGCTGTTTCCCTGCAGATGTGGCCGTGGTAGAAGTGAGCAACTCCTTGTGCCAGCCCTCACTCTTCTACCACCTGGGTGTGCGGGAGAGCTTCAGCATGACCAACAACATTGTCCTGTGCTGCCACACTGACCTGCCAGACTTGCAGACCCTCAAGGTAAGTGGGAAAGGTGTCTCTTGGCATCCGGTATAGAGGCTGCTCCGTGCCATCAGTGGCGTCCAAGTTCAGTGTGAAAAAAGGCCCTGGGAAATGTCTCTGGTTACACATGGGAGATGAAAGCCTTAGAGAGCTAAGATCTGGTAGTTATAGCAGCAGACAGGGCAGACAGGACACCTGGCTTGGCCTGTGTAGCCATATTGCTTTGCCGTTCCGTGCCTCAGTTTCTCCCACTCATAAGGCTGGACAGGCAATACTTCCTTCCTTCGCAGGACTGAGCTCTTGAGCTAGAAAGGGCTAGAGGAATGCAGTGTGTCTGCTCCTTTGCAAAAGCCATGTGGGGTGCTGTAAATGTGAGCCCCCTGCTGGACCTTTTGCATTCTGCAGCAACTTGGAATCAGAGGGATCCTCGGCTGTGGGCTGTTGCAGTGGGGCGTGAGGTTGCAGCAGAACACAAGTTACAGAGAAGGCTGCAGCTGAGATCACGACTCCATTGTGCTGGGCGTGTTACAGATGCCCAGGATGCTGTCCCTGCCCCAAAGACACTGTTCTCCCCCTTTTTACAGGTGGGAAACAGGCTTAGAGAGAGGCAGTGACTGGCTCAAGGTTTCCTGGGGGGTCAGTAGCCGAGCAGGGAACAGATTCCTGATCTCCTGAGTCCCAGCTGAACCCTCTAACCTCAAGCGCACCTTTCCTCTCCTGGGTGGAAATGAGGCCTGTAACAAAGGCACAGTCCTGAATCAGAGCCGGACCAGCTAATCTAAATGGCAGCAAAACAAATGGGACTTTGAACAACAATTGATTGAAAGCTGGGTCTGTTTTGTTTCTGATCACTATCCTGCACCTAGGCTGGTCTAGAATCCATCTGTTCTGGGCCACTTCTTTGCATCTAGTCCTCCCCTGCTGTTGGGAATCTTAAAAGCCCTGTCTTTCCGATTACCGGTGTCCTTTTCTCTCCTACCTTGTTTCCAGCCTGGCTTTAACCACTGCAGTCTTAGGGCCTATTAGTCAGAAATGCTTTATGGTGTTCCAAGCCCTAGATCCTGGCCTTTCATTCCCTTCTTCAGATCAGATGTCCCCACTCTGAGAGTATCTTTGTGTCACCTTCACCCTATCCCCTTTCACAGTCCAATGTGGGAACCAGCTGTGCTGCTTTGGGAGAAATTGGGCCCTAAATGTCAGCCTAGCCAAGCTTTTTGGACCTGCTTCAGGATGTGAATGCCTGATCCAAAGTCCGCTAAAGTTGATAGAGAGACTCCCACAACTCCAGTGAACTTTGCCTCAAGCTCCAAATATAACAACTCCTTGGAATTCTTCGACCTCTCTGGATGCCTGGATCCTTTTACGAAAAAATGCCCCAGTGCCTATGAATTCCTACCACCGCCTCTCCTCCATCGGCAGTGCTGACCCAAGTGCCATGCTTAGGGGTACACTTCTAACCCACACAGGGGTTAAAGGGCACTTCAGTTCCAAGCCACCAAGGAATGGGAAAGCAAACAGCAAACATCTGATCTGCTGAGTGGCTGTTACGTGCTGACTGCCTCCTTCCCAGGCTCCCCACCCAGTTGACCCTGCACTAGTGAAATATTAAAGGTCTTGTTTTTCCCAGTCATGAAATGAACACAGCTAATGAACTATTCTGCAAACACTCTCAGCTTCCCAAGCTGGCACTGCACAGAAAGTAAAAGTGCAAGATCCTGCCAGAAACAGATAAATTTAATTTTTTTTTCCATTCCCCTGATCTCCATTTCAGTTGGAGGGGAGGAAAAATGAGAACTTTCCTGTAAAGGTCTGGTGGTGTTGGTTCAGCAGGGTGCTAGTGAATTTCCCTCTCTGCATGTTAATCGTGCTGCCATCATCTTGATAGCTGGGCATCTACCATGTAAAATAGATTCTCAAATTGGCTAGTTTTAGTGACTAAGAAGTTCTGTGTTGGTTGAATGGACAGTGACATATTCATCCAATCTCTCTCTTTCTCTAGGAGGATATCTGTCAGAAGAGCTCAGTAAGTGTAATTTACTTTCTGTGAACCAATTTTTTCCCTTCCTGTGTTTATACTCACTCCACCCACCCCCAATCAGCCATAGAGCCCTGAGCTAGGAGGATGGAAGAAAAGAGGGAGCATAGGCTATTTTATCTCCTGAGCAGATTACAGCATGTATAGGCTGTGGGAAAGCTTCCTGCAGATGCACCTTAATCCTTCATCACTTCTAGTCACCCCAGCCCTGGCCTGCTGCACCTCTTGCTGTTGCAGTTCTGGCATTTACAGACAGCTCTGTCAACACAGCTTAGGGCTGGTCTATGCATGCCCACCCATCTCCTCTTCCAGTGCGAGCAGGAACAGGCTGGGAAGAGATTCCCTCCCCACACCCCAACTCAGTAGCAGAGAGTTGATCACATGGGACAGGCCCAGCTGAATCTTGGCATGGATCCCTGCTGTTCACCCTGTTTGCTGTTGTGTGGAGCTGCCAAGATGGCTGAAGCTCTTACAGACATTTCTGCCTGTGGCCTGACAGCCAGATTCAGATGGCTAAATTATTGCAGCCCCTTAGAAGACACCAGCTTCAACTGAGAAACCCAGGCTGCGGCTTCCTGGCTGCATGAGGAGAGCATAGAGTCCTGTGCAGTGTTCACGACCACCTGCCTCCTTAAATCCTCTGATCCTGGGAGCTCCAGACTGCCCACCCAACAGGCAATATCCTAACCCCAAGGAACCTGCTTGGAAAGGAGGGGCCTGGGGGTAGAAAAGGGAGCTTCTTGCGTCTCTCCCCTGCTCAGGTCAGCTGCCTCAGGCTGTCTGCCATTAGGTGGTAACAGCTGTGCCCTCATTAGCTGCCCTAAGGCTTTTCAATGTGCTGTTAACTCTGGGTCTGAATAATGGCTATTTAAATGCCAAAGTTGTTACCTCTTTGACTGCCAATTTGTGCATGCAAGAAAGGATGAGATTGTATTTAAAAGGCCTGGGTGGGCTGTGTGGTAGGTGACATCATATTTTGGCCTCCTGCAGGGGTGGGGTTGCACTGTGGCTGCGGTGCGGGAGAGTTCCAGGCCTCTTCCTTTCCCTTTTCTTTGGAAGATGTTCCATGAAATGAGTTGGTGGGTCTCAGTACAAAAGCATCTCTCTCACAAACATCATCACCTACAAGGGAACCTAGCGAGATCCCTTGCTGGCCACCTAGGCAGAGAGCCCAGGGAGCAAATGGGCCATGGATACTGAGCTACCCTGCCTTCACTGCCTCTTCAGAGTGGGACTGAGGTCTGTGGGTAAAGGATGATGAAGGAAGCTTGCTCCATGGCTGCCTGAGGAAGAATAAGGCCTCCAGAGCCCATTTTGGAGGCTGGGAGGAGGTGTTGGGGGTGACGCTGTTTGGGTTATGGTGGAGAAGCCCAGCTCCTGACTCCTGGCATGCCCTCTCTTTCTGACAGGACTGCAGTGGCAGTTACACCTTCATACCCTATGTGGTGACGGCCCAGAATAAAGTCCTGTGCTGTGATGCCAGCACCATGAAGTGCCTGACCGAACTTTTCCAGCCCAGCTTCAATGTGGAGGCCTTCTTCACCCCACTGGCAGGACGTCTCACCAAGCTGTTGGAGGGCACCCCCACCAACTCCTGGTACCACACGTCCTGACTGGGTGTGCACCCAGGGGTGGCTGGGGCAGTGAGGGAAGCCAGCTTCAGCTAGAACCTGAGGGGCCAAGTGGTTGTGCCCCCATCAGTGAGCCTGAGAGAATAGGTGCTGGGGGAGCCTTTGAAGGGGCTAGCTGGGGCTGTCATACACTTCAGTCTGGCTGGCACCTAGAGGCAAGGGCATAAATGCAGCATGGAATTTAGAACGAGGGGGTGTTTGGGGTGGGATGCCTCTATCCAGTCTGTAGCGTAAGAGCGCCCTGGGCTTGCCTGGATCCCAGAACAGATGGAAGGCAATGGAAAGATCCTATTAACTTCAGCCCCTGTTCCCCTGACAATCTCTGATGGGTGGCAGCCTGTGACAGTTTAGCCTGTATTCTGACTTGACCTGCTAGGGTCACGTTGAGTCAGCCCTGCACAAAGTGGCCATGAAATCTGCCTGCCTGCACTTGGCCCTTTCTCCCTCAGCTGGGAGTCTGAAGTGCTGCACATGCGTGTAAATCTCAGCACGTCACAGCAATGGAAAGGAACTAAGGACAAAATGTGCCTCTCACCATACACATGGCATTAACTGCCAAGACTTTGGAGCTTCACAGCCCAGTCCTGGGGGGTGACGGGTGTAGACCGAGACGACTGGTGTAGTGTTGCATTTAGGGTGGGTGATTCACAGCAGAGAGTGAACTGGTGCTGCTTGAGTTAAGAGCTGGCTGTAGTGGGCCTCTCATCCTCAGGGTCACCCAGAGGGGGGGCCACAGGGTCAAGTTGCTCCAAGTCCCCCTGCTCTGACCCCTGCCTCAGCTTCTGACTCTGTACATCCCAGGGAACGTTGGGTCTGGGTAAATCACGAGGGGCTTGGTAATTGGGAGGGTGACCGGAGTGAGCCGAGATAGGAGGAGACCTGGGGGTGGGCAGAAGGGGTATGAGTTGTATGTATGGAACAGGGAGGGGGCCCCTCAAACCAAATCTGCCCCAGGCCTCCTAAGTCCTTCTGGGGGGGCCCTGCTCAGCCTGTGTACGTAGCCCAGCCGGCACTAGAGAGGGGTTGAACGCAGCTGTAAACATGCTAGTTCTGGGCAGGAAAACTTCAGGGGGGGTCCTAGGTTTGATTCCTGTGGCTGACCTACCCAACATTACAGAGTTGGGCTGTGTGGATAAGTGTTCTTAGCTTCCAAACCTTTCCCAGAGCTGAAGGTCCCAGACCCTTCTATCCCACCATGAGGGCTGGATTCTCTTGCCTTCACATCACTTTTCTTGGTAAGCAGTGCCATTAATGCCCACAGGAGCAGCAACAGAGCTCAGCATTGCTCTGAAACCAAAAAGGGAGTCCTATGGGACTTTTAAAGACTAACACATTTATTTATTGCATGAGCTTTCCCACAAAGGCTTATGCAATAAATGAATGTATTAGTCTTTAAAATGCCACAGGACTCCTTTTTTGTTCTACTGAAATAGACTAACACAGCTACCCCTTTGGAACTTGCTCTACAATAGACACCCTGCTGTTTCCATGCCCTGGTGTTTCCTTGGGCTTCTCACACCCCGACTGGAGCAGGCACTGAACAAGTTCCAGATGTGCCCACTCTAAGGACAGGCGTATATCACAAACTGGACTCTTCCTGGCACTCCTTATCCTCCTGCTTCTAGGGAGTGGCACAGGCAAATCAATGATCTGCAGCCACTTTACACTTCTTAAAGGGGAGAGAAAATGCCTTTTTCTGTCCTCCATCCACTTTGCAAAAAGAGCAACTGGCAAACCTCTCATCAGAGGCTTCCTGCAATTCCCCAAGCAGGTGGCAATGCTGTTTCCTGTTCAAGAGCCTGAATTTTCAAGATTGCTTCTGTAACTCTCCCTTGCCTCGCAGGGTATCCACATTTGTTTTAAAGGACAGGAAATATCGTTTGCGGGAATGGGAATAGACGAGCTCTGGCAAGACTCGGCTGAACTGACCTGGTCCATAGAGAAGCTCCACTGACAACCCTAGCTGTGACCTTGCACCATACAGTCTTATTGCATCCTTCTTCTGTAGGGGTCGGGAGGAGGAGGAAGGTGTATACGTGGGGCTGGGGATGCAGAACGGAGCTGTGATGCACCAGCTCAGGCCCATGGCAATTTCCTGTCTTTGACAGATGTATCAGCTTCTGGAGATAGCAACAAGGGAGCTTTCCATCTGCAGGGGGGACTTTCAGGGCTAAGAATGCAGGTCTAGGAGGAGGGTGGGTGGGAAATGAGGCTTGAGGCAGGTCTGTGAGATGTTGCAGGGAGATTTAGTGCTTTTAGACTGTGGAATCTGCCTGCTGGAGCTTGCAGGCTTTGCTTGGTTGATCTGCTAGCACACAGCGCCTGCTATGTGCAGACCTCTGCTCTGGCTGGCAGGGCAGAAACTCCTGGGAGAGCCAGCATGAGGCTCTGTGGGACAATGATGGCCCTCCACACCATCCTTGGGGAGGGCTCAGTTAGGGGTCAGGGAAGCACTGGAGTCATACCCTGGAGCCAGCTAACTGGTGGGACCTGGGGAGCCCTTAGGCCTCAGCAATGAGCAGTGGGGTCTGCAGCTGCCAAAGAGCATGGGTGCCCAGCCTACATGAGGAGTGGAGGGGGTCCCCTAACCCCCCTACACGTAGGGAGAAATTGAAGGAAGTTAAATTTGGTTGGGGGTGCTGTGTCATCCCTTTCCCAGCTCACCATCCCTCCTGGGTTGGTTATTTCCTAGTGTGAAGTCCGTTGCCAGCAAATGGGTCGTGGCTGGCTGCACTTCCCCAAATGGCTGTTTCCCATGCAGCCTGCTCTGGCTCAGCCCCTCAGCAGGGAGTCCAGTCAGAGCCTATGATGACTTTTCAGCCTGATAAACCTGTGTCCAGAATTAGATTAGCCAGAGCTGGGCAAAGTCCTCTCTGGCACTTCTGGCCACTCCCTGCCACCTGCTCTTCAGAGCTCCGTTCTGTCCAATGAATATGTCAGACAATGGGGCTTCCAGCTCTTTCCCTAGGGAGAGACAGTTCCTCCTTCCAGTAGACATCACTCTCAGGGGAAGATCTTCCTACATTTTCCACAGCCCAGCTTGTTCTGCACCCTTGGGCGCAGCCCAGGTGAGCCCTCCTCCTCGTGAGGGGCTGCATACTTGGTCTCCCTTCTCCTTACTCTTGCTTGAGGGACTGAGGGTTGAGTGGGCTGTGGGAACTGGCCTCTCACTCCAGGATAGATGGCATCTCGTCTTGTGGATAAGCAGATGCCAGTCCTATCAAGCCAGCCCCTTCCACCAGGGGAGGGTGGCCAGTTGTCCAGGTCAAAGGTTCCCTCCCCGTCAGATGCCCAATCCAGAAGTGGGCTGTGCTCAGCTCTTGGCTTGGTTGCTTTCCAGCGGCTATTTCCGGGAGACAATCCGCCAAGACATCCGCAAGGCCCGGGAGATGTACAGCGGGAGTCAGCTGAGCCGGGAACTGGCAAACATCCAGCAGCGCCTGGACAGTGTGGAGCTCCTCAGTGTTGACATTGTCATGAACCTCCTCCTGTCCTATCGGGATGTGCAGGTGAGCTGCCAGTGAAGGAGGTGGGAAGGTGGGTGACCCTCGGTCCTCAGCAGGAAGCCTGGCCTTGGGCACCCCAGGTGAGGTTGCTGTCAGGGACGTCAAGAGGTGGTGCTGGCTGGCAGCTGGCAGAGGAGGTTGCTGGCCCTGGGTCGCAGATGTGTGGGCAAGCAGCACTGGCATGTAGTTTTGCAAGGCAGAGCTGGAATCCAGGGTGGGGTTCTCAAGGGTCCCCAGCTGTGGAGCTCTGTGGCGGCCCCAGAATAGGGGTGTTTGGTGGGTGTGTCCCTGCAACTTGATGCCAGGAAGGCCAGGGTTTTGTCTGCCTCACCCTTGTGGGCGGCATGAACGCTGAGTATGTGGAACAAGAGGAGCAGTGATCCCAACTGCCGAGCTCCCTGTGCTGCATTTGTCCGCATGCATTCCCTCCTGGGAGCCTCCCATGGGATGTGGATGGCAGCCTGCTCTCCCTTACTCTGGCCTCCCTTGGCAGGACTATGATGCCATCATCACACTGGTGGAGACACTGCAGGCCCTGCCCACCTGTGACGTGGCTGAGCAGCACAACATCCGCTTCCAGTACACCTTCGCCCTTGAAAGGTGAGGTGGTCCTTTGGGCAGAAAGAGGCCCTGCTCCCAGCCCCCGGCAGCTTGGGGTACCCCTGTACTGGGACATGGGGTAGAGGGTACTTGGCAGGAGAGGAATGGGGTGTCCTGGGTGTGTGGAGAGTGCCTGTGCTGGGCAGAGTGGATTGAAGCCTGAAATCTTTCTGCTGGCAAGGCAAGCCTGTTCAGTCTGCCCCAAAACCCTGCCCTCTTTGGGAGTGAAAGGGCAGATTAGTCCCTGTGGCTCATTCATCTCGGCCTCTGCAATGACCAAGCGCAAAGGGGGCATGATATCCCCTGGGGAAGGGAGAGCACGAACTGAGGCAGAAGCCATTGAACCAGGGAGTGTCACTCAGCTTCTGGTTCTTTGATGCTCCTCTTTGGGGCATTTTCTTATTGCACCTGCAGGGCTTGGGACAGACTGTGGCTTGGCTAAGCATGTGTGATGTTCTTGCAGGCGGAATCACCCTGGAGACCGGGAGAAGGCACTCTCTGTGCTCCTGCCGATGGTGGAGATGGGAGAAGCGGTGGCGCCTGACTTGTACTGCATGTGTGGCCGCATCTACAAGGACATGTTCATCAGCTCGGGCTTCACGGATGCAGAGAAAAGGGACCAAGCTTATTACTGGTGAGAGGCTGAGGGGGAACTGTCCTGGGGGAGGCCACCTTTGACCTAGCATGTGTGCTTGTGTCTAGGTATGCAAAGGGTTGAGTGTGTGCATGGATCTGTGGGCTTTGTTGGGCTCTGGGCATCCCAGGCTCAGTCCCTGGCAGAGACAACATAGAGGGAAAGGAACTAAGTTAATGCCATCTTCCAGATGAGACCTTCCCAGCCTGTCTACTGTGAGCAGGTGTTAGTGATCACCCTGGTACCTGGAGAGACCTGGCTTCCCTAGTGCTGGGATAAATGCCCCTTCCTTGCACTGCCATGTGTTGGCTGTTTGTTGCCCACCACCCAAAAGTGGCCACCTGGCATGTGGCTGAGTGACTGTTTTTGTCACAGGTGTCTGTGTATTTGAACTTCCCAGGTACAGCAAAGCCTTTGACACGGAGCCGAGCCTCCACTCAGGGATTAACGCTGCTGTCTTGCTCATGGCAGCCGGACACCAGTTTGAAACCTCTGTTCAGCTCCGCCAGTTAGGTGGGTGGCTCTTCCCCTCTCCTCCAGTATGTGTGAGTGTGTGTGATTTGGGGTGGGCTGTGGAAAGAGAACCAGCTGTGACTGGGTGTGAGGGAGCAGGGGGTCTAGGGTGGAGCCGCTGAGCCATAGGGATTGGGGGAGAGCATGAAATGGGGCGATGGCTGGATGGTGCTGAACTGGTATGCTTCCCCTAATCCCATGGGATGAGCCGAGGGGCCAGGGGAAGGTGGAGTGGGCCTGGGTTGCCCACATGCATCTCTGCCCTGCCCAGGCCTTGGAAGTGAAGAGGAATCTTCTTTCCTTCCCCTCTTCCCTCACTCCCCCTAGGTGTGAAGATGAGCTGCTTGCTGGGCCACAAGGGCAGCGTGGAGAAGATGCAGCATTACTGGGATGTTGGCTTCTACCTGGGCTCCTGGATCCTGGCCAATGACCTGACCAAAGTCATCCGGGCCTCAGAGAAGCTCTACACTCTAAATGCCCCTGTCTGGTAGGTGGTGGAAATGCCAGACGCCCAAAGTCCTGTGGGGTTTCCCATGCAGCAGCAGTGTTCTGCTGTGGGTGGGGGAGGGTGTCCCTGGGTGGGGAGGGTGGGTTGGTGTTTGACTGACTCCAGGCTGGGTTTTACTTGGCCAGACCTCAGGCAACTTCTGGGGCCAGAGTCTTCCATCGCAGCCCCTTGTGTGAGGGGCATCATGTGGGCTCATGTGCTGTGGCCAGAGGTGCCCTATGAATCTTTCCCCGTGAGTTTTTGAGAACTGGTCTGTTCTGGGCACATGGGCACAGGCGAGATGGCACTGGGGGACTGTCAGCACCCAACAGCTGTTTGCATCGTAGACAAGGTGGTGGGCATGGGTGGCAAGAGGACAGGCTGGTACCTTTCTGTGCTCTGGAGTCTCTGTGCCCAGAAACTGTGAATGGGGGGGACGGGACGGGACACTGTTTTCCCCTCCATTCCCCTAAAGACACAGCTCAGCATGTTATTTCCAGGCCCTCTTTCCACTACCCCAGGTCTGAAGAGATCCCAGGTTTTGCTTCCGAGACCCATGTGAACAGATTTCCATGTTGTCTGGGAGGGTTGCAGGCTAGCTGATGGGCAGTGGTGGGTAGAGTTGCTGCGGACCCCTGTCACTCCTTTCTGTTTCACTCTCTGCCTTGACTGTCACTGCAGGTACCTGGCCTCTGTCATGGAGACCTTCCTCTTGTACAAACACTTCAAGACCTGCCCGGAGATCAAGACGCCCAAACAGGAGCTGGCTGACTTCTGGATGGACTTCCTGCTGGCGTCCTGCCAGCCCTTTGTCTCCACAGAGTGTTGTCCGGTGAGCAGCCCACTGACCCTTGGTACTACCATCTCCATGTGGCGGCTGAGCTCCAGGTGCCAAGTCCCATTCTGCTGCATGACTGGTATCACACTTTGGCCTAGTGCATGCTGACAATAAGGGCCTGTGGATGGAGATTGGTGCCCAAGGTCTGAACAGCCACACTGTCAGTCTTGCTTGAGTTACTTTGCCTTGTAGAGGCTGCCCCCCGGCATATCACTAGGGGCACATCCTTGGCTTCCTTGAGCTGCAAGGTGCTGTCTTTCACATGGAACTGTGGGAGAACTCGTGTCCTTCTGAGCAGGCTGTGGAAGACTATCTGCTATTTTGCCTGTTTCCTCGCTGACAAAGGGAGAAGGTTCCTAGTCTTCCATGCAATTGGCAGCTGGGTGCCAAAGCACTCCCAGCTGATCCAGTTCACTTGGGCTGTGAACCCCAGCATGAGGGGATTGGGTGTGACTTGGGGAGAGAGCTCTGGGCACAGCTGAGGAAGGGTCTAGCCAGCTCTGCAGTGATAACAGGCCCAGAGGTGCCTGCTGCCATATCACCATGGCATAGTACACCAGCAGAGTGAGGTCAGACAAGATATGTTCTTGTCAATGTTGTTTTGTGTCTGGCACTGATATCATTTTGCCTGCATGTGTGAATGCGTGCATGAATCTCTGAAGGTGTGCTCCATCAGGATTACCCCTGGCTCAGATCTCTAGTGGATACTTAGCCCAGTGATCTTAGAGCCTGGCTTGGATCTTAAGCAGGGAATTAGTTAGCCTGGTGATCCTAAGCCAAGGGTTTCCTGTGGTTAAAACTTTGGGTTACCGTTGGCTCAAATCTCAAGTGGGTGCTTAGTTAGCCCAATGATTTGGAGCCTAGGCATACCCTGTGTGGAAGAGTTAAACCGAGGCAATACTCACAATTGAGGAAACCAACACAACCATGGATCCTCGTAGAAGTGAAGGTCCCAGGCTGGGCTTTATTGCAACGTAGTACTAGGGCAAAAAATCCATATCAACAGATTTGTTGGCAGCATTGCTGCTCTCAATGCAATGGAACTGCTCAACTGACAGCAGGCCTTGCTGTCACACCCTTCGGCTGCAAGAAGTTTGGGATCCGAGGCTCCTATTCTTATACCCTACTTGGATCTACTGACTCAGCCTCCTTTGGGGTCCAGATTTACCTTGATTGGCCCACATACCCCTTTCTTGATGGCACCCATCAATTTGGTAGGTCCACGCATCACTGGACATCTCCATCCATGAAGGTGTCGGGTTTGACCGAAACCATACCTTTAGCTCCTTGGCACTAGGCCAACCCAACACCTCCCACCTTTCAGGCACTTGTCCATTTTTCATACTTATATCACAATTTCACTTATTTCTTGCCAATTTCAGTGAAGTTGAACTTTCACAACCTGTCTCTTGTCAGTACTTTCAGTTCAGGCCCACTGTACATTCCATTCAGGCCCCCTGTTTTGGATTGCTTTGTTAGGCCTTGGGCCAGCACCTGGGCATTTCTACTGATCTTTTCTATTTTAACTTTTTACCTTCTCCTACACATGGTAACAAGCCAGGCAGGTGCTGCGGGTGATGGTGTCTGGCTGGCATGCAAGTTTGGGTCACTGGGGCTCTGGTGTAGGCATCCAGTGCTGGCTCCTGCCAGTAGAGGGAGAGGAGAGCTCTGATGAGGACCCACCCAGGATGGGGTGCCCTGATCTTCCACTGTGGCCTGAAGCTGAGTGGCAGAGGGGTGTCTCTGGGATGGCACTGGGGGCTCTAGGGAAGGAAGCAGGATCCTCAGGTGAAGAGAGAAGATTCAGCATTAATTGGGTCCCTCCTCTTCAGCCACTGGAGATGCAATGGAATTGGGCCAGGATCCTGCACCAGCTGTGGGAGAGCAGAGATCCCAAGCCCATCTTCTCCCAGGGTATCACAGGCTTTCCCTCTTCCATTGGAGCACTCAGCCTGGGTCCCAGTGGAAGAGCAGGGTGCTAGGCTAGCTGTGACCCTGTGCACTTTCTGGCCTAACAGCCTGTGGCCTGTAGGTGCAGGGAGGGCTGTAAGGTGAGATACTCAGGGCTTCCCTTCCCTCCCTACTTGTGATTGCCTCTTGTTCACACGTGGGTACTTCCCATGGTTGTCAGTGCCCTAGATCCAGTGCAGCCCCTGGTGCACAGCTGAGCATCGGATGGAGAGGGCAAACTGGACTAAAGGGCTGGGAAGTGCCCCATTAGGAACACTCCTATCCCCCACACCCCTCCCACACCTGCTCCTTCAGTCTCTCTCTCCCGTCTTCTTTCTAGGTGCTGATTCTGGAGCTGAACAAAGTCCTGCAGCCAGCCCAGCTGGCTGTGAACAACTGTGAGGCCGAAAGGTCGGTGACACTGTGCCATGTCTGCCCTCCAGAGGAGGTAGGGCAGCTTGGAGCCTATGGAGTAATCCCACCCCATTGCTGCCCCTGATTGCCCTGGCTTTCCAGGCTTCCATCATTCACATTGTGTGGGGGGTTTGGGGCTTTTTTCCCCCAGAGAGGGATTTCCAGCTGGACCTTTCCGCCATCTTCCATCCGTGGAATCAGGTGAGGAGTTTAACTCTTCGGTTGCCCCCAGGGTAGTATCTCCATCAGCCTCAGCGCTCCCTAGTTAACCTGTGTCCACCTGGAAATCTTCTCTGCACCCCAGAAAAGCCTTCCTTTGTGGCTCCCCCTTAACACCAGGGAAATATCCATCTTGGTTCCCATGTCCAGGTCTGTCTGGAGATATAGAGGGCTTAAGCCTGGCACACAGTAGCCCTGCCTCCCCCAGCTAAATGCCTGCCCCTTAGTGGGCCCCATAGTAGATGCTGGCCACCCTAGCTGTTATGGCACAAGGAGCCAGGGAGGGACCTACCCGTGGGCAGAGGTCTGGCATCTGGGGATGTCCTCTGCTGTCTGGCAGGGCAGGCCCCAGGGCCACAGCCCAGCAGGCTCTTCCAGTGACCAGCCCTGCCTTTCCAAGCAGCTTTGAAGCTGGAGTACTCTGGGAGGCTTCCCAACCCTGCCTGCGTTGAGTGGGGGAACTCAGAGCATGCCTGACCTTGAGTGCTCTGTAAGCATCATCCCAAGGGGACTGGCATGGCAGGGAGGAGGCAGCCCTTGGGGGATGAGCCCTGTGAACTGGAGTGGCAGCCATAGGACTTGGTGTGCCTGCATCCTCCACTGCAACCACAACAGCCCATCTCCAGGGCCACAAAGCCCCCTGATGCTGCTGATGGTGCTGTCAATCAGGAGAGGTGGGGCAGGGGGCCCTGGCACACACAGGAGCCAGAAGATTTTTTTAGTGTGGGGCTCAGGTGATGAGCACCCCCCCACACCAGGCTTACTGTGGGGATGGTGCTGCCTCTCTCCAGTATCTCCAAGTGTGACGAGCGCTGCTGTTTCCTGTATGTCCTGCACACAGCTGAGGACTTCCAGCTGTACTTCCCCACCCAGCACCACTGCCACTGGTGAGCCGGGGCTTAGAGGACAGGGAGGGGCAGGGACTCCCAGCACGATGGCTGCTGATGGATTAGGGGCACTGGGGATAGGGCAGGACAGGGAGGCAGAGGGACACCCGAGCACCAGGGCACTGGAAGGTTGTTGGGCAGGGATTAATGATCTGTTGCCCCAAAATCCAGAGTCCCTGTTGGGAAGCGGGAGCCACTAACTCTGGGCTCAGTTTGTGGGGCGAGGAGCCAGGCTGGGGAAAGCTGCTAGTGAAGGAGGGAGCTGGAAGAGATGCCAGCCAGCTGGAAGAGATCCAGTGGTGCCCATTCTGCTGGGCTTCCCTAGCCCCTGTTCCCCCATGGCATTTCTGCATCTGCCCAGGGATCCCCTGGTTCTGCATAGCTGGCATTGTTGGGGCTCTGTGGGGTGGATTGCCAGTACTGGGGTTAGGGAAGTTCTCCAGAGCCTGTCACTCAGCCTGGGAGCCCCCCCGGGAGGGTGGAGCAATGAGGCTGTACCCAGGCACACTTTCCCGTCTCTGGTGGCAGGTTCTGTGAGCTGATCCACTCCTTCGTAGCAGAGCTGGTGCCGGGGGGTGAGGAAACAGGCAGTGGCTTCGATGAGGATCTAGAGGTGAGTGCTGGGGCGGGAGCAGTCTAGCGGTCAGAGCATGCATCACTGTTGAATGACCACATGACCCCCCAGGTACGGTGCCATGGTCAGGTTGGGTGACAATGCTGGGGGCAGGCAATGCTGCTGCGCAAAGGCCCCCTCAGGCCCCAGGCACTCTTATTCTGCTCTGTCTTGTGTAGTATGACTATGAGTACACGGAGACAGGCGACAGAGTGATCCTGGGCAAGGGGACCTACGGTGTCGTCTACGCTGGGCGGGACCTCAGCAACCAGGTGCGCATCGCCATCAAGGAGATCCCAGAGCGTGACAGCAGGTAGGCACTGCAGGGGGATAGGGCAGTGCTGAAAGGAACATGGTTCTCAGGGACCCTTCTGCTGTGTTTTGAGGCTCAACCCAGAACAGTAATAGGCTGTGTTGCCACTTGTCCCATAACCCTGAGTGCACAAGATGCTCCCAGCCAGCAGACAAGCGTGCCCTGACTGTGTATTGAGCAGCCCTGGGGCAGCAACTTGGACTCCAGCCTGCTGGTTATACCCCAGCCATACTCTTGGTTACTACAAGCCAGGTGACCCCCCCCCCACACACACACTCCAGCTCCCATTTTCCCCCAAACCATCTGCCCTGAAATGTCCAGCCCTCTCCTGGATCATTCAGTGGCACTGTATGGTTCCTTGCTCCTTTCAAGAGAAAAACCCAGGTGTAAGGGTTGACACCAGAAATGGTTACAAACAAATACAAGTGAAAATGCTGTCCAGTGACTAAGACTTACCAAATAAGTCTTAGTTCTTCAAGGTAGGATTCTTGCCACATGTCCCACTGGCAACACGGGTGGCTGGTTTGGTCTCCTTTGTCATCTTGGGTGAAAAGCCCCTGGAGATTCCTGGCTTCTCCCTTCCATTCTGGTGCACTTTTGAAATGTCTCCCTCTCCAAGGCCAGAGCCTCCACTGGGAGGAAAGGTGCTGGAGAGTCTGATGGGTTTCTTCCCTGATGGTGCTTTCTACAATGTAAATTGATCTGTCCCGGCAGCCTTCTATCTGCCAGCAAGTTGCCACCTGCCTGTGGTTGCCCCTGGACTAGAGTCAGCCTTTTCTTTTGTCAGGAAAAAAACCTGTCCCCTCACTCCTCTGCTTTAGCCAGCTCAAACACATTTTAGTCCCATATTTCCCTCCTTGCTGTGATCAGTATGTTGTTGGTTTTCCAGTGATTCCTCACACAGCAGCTGTTAGTACAGATTTGTAATCAAGCCAGCTGGGGTCCCTGCTGGGGTCAGTCAGGCCAGCTGAAACACCCTCCCTGAGACTGGGCCTCTGGCAGTGGGTCAGGCCTATCTACACCCCCTGGGAGAATCAGGGTACCCACCAGCATGGTGATCTGGGGGGTGGAGGCTTGGGAGGTAGTTGGCTGAGAGTTTGAACAGATGACCATGGGGGTGCAAGAGTCCTGGTCCTGGTGTCAGAGGGGGTGAACCCATGCCTGGCCCATGACCTGGCTCTTACATGCCCTCCTCACCCTAGCTGGGAAGGGATGGCCTCAGTGAGTGAGTGGCATTGCGGCCCACTGCCCAACACCTCAGGAGCAGGCAGGCTTCGCCCTGTCCCCTCACCCCTGCGCCAACCCTCTAGGTACTCACAGCCTTTGCACGAGGAGATTGCCCTGCACAAGCGCCTGAAGCACCGGAACATTGTCCAGTACCTGGGCTCCATCAGCCAGGATGGCTTTATCAAGATCTTCATGGAGGAGGTGCCAGGAGGTAGGCTGAGCAAGGGCCCTGCTCTCCCTGGGCTGGGGCTGGGTCCCCAGGGATGCTGAGGAGGGAGGCAGACAAATTGTCTCCTGCACAGAGCAGGTTGCCCCAGCTGGCAGGGTGCCTTGCTGGCATCCCACTAGACTGTACAGACTCTTGAAGGTCTCTTGTCTCCAGCCAGCTTCCTCCTGCCCTCGCTCCCAAAATGCAGCCTGAGGAGTCTTCTAGGAGCTTCTGATTGGCAGCGTGTTGCCTCCCCATGGACTGTTACAGTGTCTGCCCTGTCCACAGTGCCCCCACAATGCTGCTGACCCCTGGGACTGGGTCTGGGATGGAGCAGAGCAGCCCTTTTGCTGGGATGCGGGGGCTCAATAGAGGGTTGGGGTGACACACCTGTGCTGGGAGGCTCAGTGGGGTGGTGACAACGCATCTCTACCCCCCTCCCCCAGGGAGTCTGTCATCCCTGCTGCGCTCCAAGTGGGGCCCACTGAAGGACAATGAACCCACCATCATCTTCTACACCAAGCAGATCCTGGAAGGGCTGCGCTATTTGCATGACAATCAGATCGTTCACAGGGACATCAAGGTGAGGCCTGCTGGGGCTGGGGGCTTTCTCTGGCTGGTAGGATTGTGGACCAACTAGAGCCCAGGGCTGTCCCCTGACTAGAGAGGGAGGATGGGTTACTCCAGGGATCCAGTGTCCACTGCCCCCTCAGCTGGGGGCCCATTTCTCTGTGGTGAGTCTGAGGCTGGCTTCCAACACCTCTGCACTTTCCCAGGGTCTCATTTGCTGCATCTCTGCAGACTGCTCTAGTCTCTGCAAAGCAACTAGCGTCCCAAGCGGGGCCCTGTGTCCACCCCTGATTCTGAAAGTTCTAGGGCATCTGGTCTCAGAAGTGAGACTGAAGGATTGTCTCATCACAAACCCTCTGGGGAAGCCAGCCGTACCTCTTGCCTCACTGTGGATCCACCCTCAACTCCCTGCTCTGGGGTCAGGGGCATTAACAGATCTTAGGGCAGGGGCACACACTACCTGTGAGGAATCTCTCCAGGAGGATCCTGCCGGCTATGACCTGGCCTTCTTGGGGGGCTCATTTTGACAGGGAGACAATGTCTTGATCAACACCTACAGTGGGGTGCTGAAGATCTCTGACTTTGGGACCTCCAAGCGGCTAGCTGGAATCAGCCCCAGTGCTGAGACCTTCACAGGTGAGGAGCTCTCGTGAAACTGGCTTTCCTCACCGTTGGGTTCCAACAGAGCTTCCCACACTGGGACATGGGAAGCCACCATCATCTGCCTTTGCCATCTCCCTCCTGCTGGGTGACATGGAGGCCCAGTGTCAGAGATGAGGGCATCCTCAGAACTTGGCAGGAGAGAAGGGGTCCTCCAGCCCATCTGAGGTTGTCAGGGACTCACTGGCTTGCAGTGGCACTGACTTATCTGAAGTGGGCAGGGGATGTCTGGCTTCCGTCCGTTGCTCTTGTCTTTCCCAGGCACCCTGCAGTACATGGCCCCAGAGATCATCGACCAGGGTCCACGAGGTTATGGGAAACCTGCTGATATCTGGTCCCTCGGCTGCACCATCATTGAGATGGCCACAGGCAACCCTCCGTTCTATGAGCTGGGCAGTCCACAGGCTGCCATGTTCAAGGTGATGCTAGGGTTCAGTGGTGCCACCAGTGGGGAATCAAACTGCTCCAGTTCCTCTTTGTCTGTAGGGGCTGGCAGGGAGAGTTATGGCTTCCCACCACCACAAACACCCCAGTATGTGGGGAGAAGGGGCTGGGCTGCACAAGCCTGTGGTTTGGTCGTGGCTGCTTCTGGCTGCCAGACTCTGGAATGGAGCCAGCCCAAACACAGGTGACATGGCCTCCACCTTTCACATGGGTGAGGCTGGAGTTGAGGGAGCTGAAGGGAAGGACTCACCTGGGATCCAGTTACTAGGGTCAGCCTGGCCAGCTCCCCACCTCTGCCTGTCTCGCTGAGGTCCCTGGCTCACAGTTGCTGGCCTGGGTGAATCTCACCATGGCTCCCATTAGGTATGTGGCCAGGTCCCAGTCTGGATGTGCACTGAATGGCCCCTTGTCAGCAGCCTCTGCAGAGACCAAAGTCTGACAGGGCCACAGGCATGTGGGGAAAGTTGCTACTGCCTACATAGTAGTGCGCTGGGGGGGGGCTCTCATTGCTCATGGAGGTGAGCCCAGGGGCAGTGCCTGGCTGTATGAGTATGGGGGCCCAGGCCCCAAGCAGGGCTCTGTGAAAGCCCCTCCCTCATCATGCTGTCTAGGTGGGTATGTTCAAGATGCACCCTGAAGTGCCTGACTCCATGTCGGAGCCAGCCAAGGCCTTCATCCTTCGCTGCTTTGAGGCTGATCCGGATAAGCGGGCGCCTGCTGCCGCCTTGTTGCAAGAGGCCTTCCTGACAGCACCCAGCAGGAAGAAAGCCAAGAGCCAGGCTGCACCAGTTGTGGAGGGAGGCACACAGGGGGCAGGTGAGCTGGGAGGCAGGGAGGAGCCCTGGGGGGGGGGGGGGGCACCGGAGAGGGGGAAATTAGGGGCAGAAGGGGAAGTTGGAGGAGCCCAGGAGGGCTAGCTGAGGAGGTTGGAGGAGGTTTGGGGTGGCCAGGTTGGGATCTCAGCAGGGGAGCCGTGTTCCCAGAGTTACTGAACTGGCCTTATTTCCCTGCAGCCAGCTCCCCTGCCTCTGAGTGGGCCCCTGCAGCAGAAGGGACCAGCGAGGCCAGGACCCCCTCCATGCCCTTACAAGCTCCTGGACCAGCTGCCAAAACAGAAAGCAGCCTGCTGGCTAGCAGTGCCAAGGTGACCAAGAGATGCAGCTACCTGGGGTATGCCTTTCCTTCTGGGGGCAGGGAAGAAAGGAGGCTGTGGGTCTCAGGACATGGCTGGGAGGGGCATAGGGCACACCTGATGGACATATTCCTCATTAGCACCACCGAGCTGCACCCTGGGTGAGCCATAGCCCAGACTCATTTATCCCTGACTGGATATCCTAACCTATCCTAAGTGGTGCACAGGCTGGGCTGCTCCACTGCACTGTTGCAGGTGCAGTGGCTGTTGCATGCTAGAGTCCAAGGGCCAGATCCCCTGCCCTAGGGGATCAAGCAGCCAGATGTGTCCAGGCTGTATCGCCAGACCTCCCCCCAACAGTAGGGCCAGACCTGAGGGGTGGCAGCAGCCTAAGTTGGTAATTGTATGGCAGGGGTTGGGTGACATCTGGTGGCCACCAGTTGTCACTACAGATGAGTCTTATATGCCGCCCCCGTGAGCTCACCCCCTGCTTGGCGCTGGTCCACACAGTCCTGTTACACAGGGGTGTCTGGTCCCACTGGCAGCTGGAAACTGCTGCTGGGGCTGAGGCAGGGAGGTTTCTTTGGTCCTGGGGTATCTGGCCCAGGAAGTTTCTGACTGAATGACCAACCCCTGCCCCCTCCTTCCTCCCACCAGCTGTCACATATGATCCAGTGTCCCCCCTGCTGGTCTGGGTGGGCGTCCCTCCCACCCAAGGACTGGGATTCCAGTGCATTGAGATGGGTCCATCTCTCCTGCTCACCTAAGAGGCCTGCAGCGCTATGGGATGGGTCCCCGTTTGGCATGTGAATTCCTGCTGACTCCAGGCAGAAGGGCTGCTTGGCTGCCCGTGGTGGATGTGTGGGCAGGGAATGACTGACTGGACTGTTCATGTTTCCCCTCTTCTGTCCTCTAACCCCCACCACTGCATTTCCCTTCACTGTAAGCCCAACACTCTGGGAGTCTGGCATTGTATATCACAGAGGGTTAAGTTGGGCAGCTGAGCTGGATGCCCCAGGCAATACTGCAAGGGAGGGGTCTTTCCCATCCCAGACTTTGCAGCAGATCAGCTGAAATTCTGTGGGGCTGGGTCCCCTGAGTGCCCAGACTTCACAGCATCTCCTTGCTGCTGGCCCCCATTGTCTTCTCAGGGCTCCCGAGGAGCCAGCAGGCTTGGATTTCAGCAGCTACTCCTCTGCCCCAGAGGAGAGCAGCGGCATGTTCCTGTTGAAAAAGGACAGTGAGCGAAGGGCTACCCTGCACCAGATCCTGACAGAGGAGCAGTCCACCATTGTGGCAGCCTTGGAGGAGGCCCAAAACCAGGTCAGTGCTGGCCTCGCAAAGGGTTGGCAGCCAGCCAGCAATCTCAGCTGCAGTGGAAGTGGGCCCAGCCCCGATCCTGCATGGGACAGACAGCACATGTTTCAGATCCCTTCACGGCACTGAGGTCTAAATCTCCCTGCACGGGGCTGTGGACCACTCGTGGTGGGAGAGGCAGGCCTGGGGCCTCAGCTATGATGCCCAGGACTAGATGCCAGCCTGGTCTCTGGGGTGGGGTGGGGGTTCTCCAGTAGCTTTCTGGCCTTTGTCCTTTTCCTGTGGCCTGTAACATATGACCTTAGCCCACTCACTAGCTCTGGCTTAGGGGATATGTGAGACCCCTGCACCTGCTAGCTCAGCCATTCCCAGGGACAGTGCCTAGCACCAATCAGACTTACAAGGAGAGCTCTGGGCCTGGCCAGGGTGTGAGCACCATTATGCTTTCCTGACTCCAAGCTGAGCCTTTTCTTCTTGATTCAGAGCTGGGAAGGAGCAAGGCTGTCCTCCAAGCACATCACCCAGCTGGTGTCTTGCCTCAAGAACTACATCCGCTCCCCCAGCCGCCGGCAGCTCAGCCAGGACCTGTTGGACCTCCAGGCCCCACTGCAGGCAGATGGGCTGAGTCTTCATCATGTGCAGGTGCCGCTCTTCAGCTTCCAGGACACAGTGAGTACGCAGCCCTTCCTAGGAAACAGCCGGACCAGGCCAGGCCACTTCCCCCACCCACCCAGCAGTATTGAGCATCCACTGCCTTGGTGTCTTCCCTGCTGGTCTCACTTGGGTGGTCATGGGAGCATGGTGGGTGTGGCCAATGAGAAGAAGTGGGGCTCCTGTCATCCCACACCTGGTGGAGACTCTGGAGGGTGCCCTTTGGGCACTGCAGTGGGGTCTACGTGGCTCTGTCTCTGGCTGGCTTGCTCCAGTGCCAGTGCAGTCCATCCTGTTCCTGCAGGTGAAGCAGCTTCTACGGCAGCACCAGATCAAGCCTCACTGGATGTTCGCCCTGGACAACCTCATGGGCCAAGCTGTGCAAGCGGCTTTCACCATCCTCTTGACAGGTGCATGCAGGATGGGCACTTCAGTGCCACTGGGTCTTGTGCTGCTTGGATCCATGGGGAATTGGGGCTGAGCTTGGGGCTGGTCAGGTCTTTAACGGAGTGGAAATGGATGTGCAGCTGGGGTGGGAGTCACGTAGAAGTGCCTTGGGGTGCCGCTAAGGTGAGCCTCCAGGTTCAAAGCCTTGAGACCCAGCTCTCTCCATCCATTAACTGGCGAAGCTCCTGGGTCCCTCTCCATGGAGCTCTGTGCCTAAGGTAGCCACTTATTGCTCTTCTTGATGCCAGCAGAGAGATGGTCACACTAGGAAGCCCAACCAGGGACAAGGGCATAGAGGCCTGGGAGAAGAGGAGGAGCTGGATACTTTTGCTGATCCTGGCAGTGCCCCCCACATAAGGCTGCATTCACCCCTAGGATCCCAGTGCCCAGAAGCATCCCCAAGGGCCGCTGCCCACTGTTGCTGCCCCAGGCCAGTCACCTCCCCAGTCACCTTGTTTCTCCTGGCACTTCCAGAGCTACAAGTAAAGCCACAGCATCACCTCAGAAAAACCCACAAAGGTGGCAGTGAGGAGGAGGGGTCAGAGGAAGATCCAGAGGCACAAGAAGCACCTCCTCCCCAGAGCCAGCCCAGCATAGGGAGGGGCCATGCAGGGACCCCAAGTTCTGGTATCGGCACTGGCACCAGCACCCAGGTGGGCTTCTGCACTCCACTGCCGGACTCCTGGCCACTCGTGCTGCAGCTCAGCCAGCTCCGCATGGAGACGAGCAGGTAAGAATGTCTTGCTGCTGCTCCAGTAGAGGGCAGGATATTGGAGGTGGGAGCCTGGCCCTCATTGAGCAGTAGAGCCCAAGAGTTGGGAGGCATGCTGTAGTACCAGCCTCTGTTCACCACAGCCACCCACCCAGCCTAGATCCACTCAGGGTGGTGCCCTGTACCCCAGCACAAGGACATTAGGGCCCTGCCAGGGCTGGGCCCATGGCTTTGCAGTGGGGGTGTGCCCAGACTACACTAGCAGTTCCCCCACTCCTGGGCATGGCACTCTCATCCCAGCCTGTACGCCATGTCCCCAGGCTGCAGGCGGCATTGCTGGAGAAGGAGCGAGAATGGCAGAGGCTGATGTGCAGAGTTCTGGAGGCCACAGAGCGAAATGCCAGGGCGCTGAGGGGATCCAAACCCCTAGGTGAGCTATTCTGGGACTTACCAGAGAGGGGCAGAGGCAGCTCTGTGGGACTACAGGGGAGATGGGGGAAGGAGCCAGGTGAGAGGGAAAGCTGTGGGAGATAGGCATGGCAGCTGAGTCCTTCCACACACCCCCAGGGTGTCTGGAACACACCTTGGTCTCCCTAGGAGGAGTGGATCTGCTGCCCAGGAGCCGGGTCCCAGGTGAGAGCCCACATCTCTGGGGTGGGGCTGGGTTCCTATTGGGCCACAGTCCTCTGGGATGCCCACCTCTTGGACAGAGCCACAGATCTGACCCAGCTCTGAACCTTTCTGTCTGCACAGCCATCTCCACCCCCTTGGCCACATGCCTTTGGGGAGTCCAGCAGGGAGCAGTGGACACCCTCCTCGTTGACTGGCTGCAAAGCCATGGAGCGGACAAGGATGCGACTGAGACGGTGCGTCCCCTGTGTGGCACAAGCCAGCACCTGTCATGGCGTCAGCCCTAGGCCCCATTGTGACCCCAGACTGAGCCCTGCTGGAGAAGGAGGGCCAGCAGTGGGAAGCTACCTTGGTTCCCGCCTTGCTTCTCTGCAGGGCAGCCCCAGCACAGGCACAGGGGGTGGGCACCCAGAAGAGATGCATGGCCCCAGAGAATCTTCCCTCAGTGTGGCTCTGCTTCTCAGTGTCAAACACATCCTCTTTTTTCCCCAGGCCTTGGAGCTGCTGCCCCCCCTATGGCAGAGGGAGATGAGACAGGGGGGCAAGGACTTGCATAACCCTTCCTTGAGATGCCTGGGCATAGGACAGCAGGTGCTGGGGTGTCGATGACCTATGCCCAAGCCTCCAGACTTCATTTCCCCATGAAAAAGGGACAGCCCAGTTCAGCCTGCAGTGCTGCTCACTGACTGGCTCCCCTGCTTTTCTTCCCCAGGTCCTGCAGCATGGTTTCACCCTGCCCGACCTGCTGACCCACGCCACCCGTGATGACCTGCTGTACACTGGCATCAGGTACTATGGTATGAGGGGGAGCAAGCACCACAGCCCCAACCCATTGCCCTTGCCCTGAGAGGCATTGCTGACTGGGGCAAGAGGCTACTGCTATGTCCCTCCTAGCCCCACGATGGAGGGGAGCCTGAGGAGTGAGTTGTTTCAGTGAACCGTGCACAGACTCTTGTCTTGTAGCATTTCCCTGTAGTTCTGCCTGGGAAATCTACTGCTTTAAGTGGGGCATAGGACCCTCTGAGACGGTCCCTGCTGCTTGCCCCCCATCCTGTCCCCTGGGAACAGACATGGGATGAAGCGTTATTGAAGCAACTTGCAGTCTGCATGCAGGGTGAAGGCAAGGGGCAGTGGTCTGGTGTGCATCCCACTCGTCTCTCTTTCCCTGCCAGGGGCGGGCTGGTGTGCAGGCTGTGGGGAGCCATCCAAGAGCACCGAAAATCCCTCACCCAGCAGGCCCAGTGGGAAGGAGAGTGAGAGATGGAGCAGTGGGATCCTTCCATGAGATGTCGGCCTCACTGTGCTCACAAGCTTTCATGGCCAGCCGGAGCTGTGCTGGGTGCTGTCACCTTCACGCTCGGACCAAGAGCCATCTTGCCCTTGGACTGGCAGGGTGTTCCTGCCATTGCTGTGTGGGGCGCCATGGCCTAGAGGAGCTTCATGTCTGCTGCACTGTTTGACTCTGGACCCAAGTCTGGTCACAATGAGGGGAGAAGAGGCAAGTGCATCTATAGCCCTTTGTTGGACCCACACCCCAGGCATGGGCAAGGAGATGGCCCCCAGTGCTGGCTTGGCAGGAACACAAGGAGAATCCTGCAGCAGAACAGTGGGATTTGCTCATGGAACTGATGGGACAGCTGGGGTCTCAGCACCCCTTCCTGGTGAAATTTGGCTACAGCAAGCAGAGAAGCACCTAGTTCTGTGCAATAAACAGCCTCCTACCTGTGCCCCCAGTTGTCTTCTCACTGGGACAGAAGGGAGGGAAGGGGGCAAAGAAGAGAGGAGGAGATAGATGGAGGCAGTGCCCTTCCAGGCTCATGTGACAATTGCTCCTGCAGTGTCAAGCTGCACTTCCAGCACCCCCTGTCCTGTGTGGGATGGGGCAGAAAGCCCCTTAGTAAAGGTTCTTGCCAGCAACACCAGCTGAAAGCATGAGCCAGGTGAGATTAGTTCTCCCCACAGCCCAGCGGCACTCCTGGGCCCATGGAGCTGCAGTGGGGTTTATTTTCTGTACAATCACACACAGCAAGGCTGGGCCAGGCCAGGCTTCACAGTTTCCATCCTTGGGGGAGCTGCCACACAACCCAGCTGCTTTGCAGCCCACCTGAAGCAGGGGTTGGGGCATGAGTTCAACCAGTCCTGGAGTGGGTCATGACTAAGTCCGGGGGGTGAGGTTTGTCCGCAAGGGCAGCAGGGCTTCCACCCACTGGCGGGGCTGCTCCAAAAGGCTCTCCCAGATGTGCTTCTCCTCCTCAGTGGAGTCCATCCAGGAGACGGGCAGCCCGTAGCTGCTTCCTGTGGGATGACCAAGAGGTCCCTTCAGCTACTCAGCCAGAGAAGGGCTGAGATCTGCACAGCCCTGCCATGGATGCAGGGATGTCTCTCCTTGAGTCCAGTTCTGCTTGTTCCAGCCCCATGTGCCCTGCCATGCGTTACACACAAACCAAGCTGTGATTGCCCATCTGGCCACTGCGCTCATTGCTGATACAGCCACCCATCTCCAGACCAGTAACAGGTCTGGCCCTCTGTGCCCATGGAGGCTGGCAGAGCAGGAGTCAAGTTAGACAGTGCAGGGGATCTGGCCCAGCTAGACAAAGGGGTGCTAGCCTGGCATTAAACATGGTTCCTGGTGGGCACAGGTGCAGTGAGTAATAAAGGCCAGGGAATGCCATGAGAGGGGGCAAGAGGGTAGAGAAATAGCAGTGACTATAACTATGGGACAACCCCAGGGGAGGGCTGCTTCACCACCCTGCAGGTGGCTCTCTCCCTAGGCATGACAGATGATGGCATTGCACCATGTGTGGCATCCCCCTACCTGTCTGGGGCCTGACTCACCTGTGCCCAGACTGAGCCGGATGCCACCCAGCAGTTGCTTGGAGAAGGTCTCCTGCTCCCAGACAGTGAACTCGGCACAGGCCTCGCTCAGGTCCTTGGCTTGGAAGCCATCATACACCATGGTGTGGTTGAAGGCAGGACTCAGGCTCCGTTTCACCACCCGTGTCCTCTGGCAGCTGCTCTTGCTGTCATCAGGCAGTACGTAGCTGGGTGGGAGGAAGGCAGAGTCACAGCCTGAAGCAGATGCCTGTTGGGAGGCCCCCCACATGGCTGCTCTGGGGAGATAGGGGAGGAAGAGCCAAGGGGAGGGGGAATGAGGCCCCAGGGGCCTTGGAGCTGTTAGGATGGCAGAAGCTACTGCTCTGGCCTGTGGGCAAGAGTGTGAGAGCAGCTGATCTCTGCTGGAGCCCAGCTGGGCAGAGGGCAGGGAGGCATCAGTGGAAGAGCAGGGAAGGGGGTCCCACAATCCAGTTCTAGAGTTGCTACAGCAAAGATCCTGGCTTCTGCTCAGGGCCTCCCTCCCCTTGCCTTCATTTTGCCCACTGCAGTGCAGCCTGGTTACTGGGCATGCTGCAGCCCTGGCCTGTCTCCCTTCATTTGAGCCCTTGCTCCCCACCCCTCTTCCTCCCACCATGCCAGCACCATTACCACTGAACAAAAGCATCCATGGTCCCACTCCGGATGGGAATGAGGTTCTGGGCAGCCTTCACCCAGATATGGAGCTCCCCTGTGGGCGGGAGCCCAGCCCCTGAAAGAGACAGGTGATGGGAGAGTGAGGGAGGGGGTCTTTCCAACCAACCTTCCACCCTCGCCTGCTTCCCACTGCCCAGCTGTGCACCCCTGGCGTCAGCATGTGAACATGGCCCCCATGTGGCCAGGCCCCATAGCTGGTCACTGTGTTTGCAGCGCTCAAACCTGAGTGTCAACAGCTGGAGAAGGGGGGGATGCAGCCAAGTCTCACCTTCAGAGGCAGCGGGGATAAACTTCAGTGCCAGCTGCAGCATGCCCCTGCTGCTGAGCAGGCCTGCTGAGACCCGCATCTGAGGGAGAGGGAGCAGAAGCAACATTAGGTGCCACTTACGGCTGGGAGCAACACAAAGAGCAATAGAGGTGGGAGAGGCACATGCAGAGGGTAGGACTTTCAGTAGTGCCAGTTCTCTGCATCTGGTGGCATTTCTTAAAGCATAGATGGCTTTGGCCCAGAAAGGCACCAAGAGGCTGGCACCACATAGGGCTTACCAGTTGGGCCTGTGCAAATGTCTGGCCACCGAGTGGGGGCATCTGGTCCAGTGGGCACCCACCAGCCCACGGGCAGGCCATGGCTGCCAGGGACCGGGAGGCATGGCCAGTGCGCAGGCCCTCACCCTGGGTTGCAGGTTGAACCACTCTGGGCTTGTGTTACTCCAGTCCCAGGAGCTGAGTGCAATCTCCACCTCCCCCATGAAGAGGTTACGCCCCAAGGAGTCGTGGTGCCAGACGGAGAGGTTCAAGATCCGGCCCTGAAGATCCATCTTCTCGATCTTGTACTGCAGCCCGACAGCAAGACAGAGAGAGAGGGTGCTGGGAACAGCAGCTCCTTGTGGGACGCACCTAGGGCCCAACTCCCCATGCCACCCCTGAATCCCTGCACTACAATGCTGCATGGATTCCCTGTGGTGGGGGCATGTACACCTCACTCTTGCTTCACAGGCCCTGAAGCCCCTCCACCAAGGCCCAGGCCAGCTCTTGGCCCCATTGAAGCTGCCCTGAGTGTGATCTGTGTTCCCTCTGGGCCTAGAGTTATTCAACTCCCCATTGGCCAAGCTACTAGCTGGGGGGGGGGGGCAGACTCTCCCCAAAGAGTCAACCACCTTGCCCCACAGCCCTCCCCGCGGCCCCCGCATGCTCCTCCTCTCCACCCTGTCCCTTAGCTTAGGTGAAAGAGTCCCAGTGAGCCAGATGATGCCAGTTGCTGTGGATGCACCCCCGCCAGGTCCCCTGGGGTGGGTAGAAGGAAAGGGCCCTCCCCCCACTCACCTTGAGGGTCTCGTTGAAGATAGGGTCTAGGCTCCGCTTTTTGACGGTTGTTTTGCGCTTGCTGTGGGAGGATTTGTCTGGCAGGAGGTAGGTTTTCACATACCTGCAAGTGAGGAGATGGGCGGGAACAGACTCACATGGTGCTCCTGCTGGTGCTGCTCTGATCGGTTCAGTTATGCTGCTGCAGCCCCTTGTGCAGACAGCTGCATAAGGTTAATGGTGCCTGACTCTCAGATTCATCCCCCTAGCACACAAATCTGCTGCGCCCCCCCCCACCCCCACCCCAAAGCCTCAGCAGCCACTAAGCAACCTAAATGCCCCTTTGCTATTATTTTAAGCCCCCTTAACACTCGCTGTGGGTCCCTGCCCTCCCCTCAGGGGTATAGTTTCATCTTTCTGCCCTCGTATTTTCACTAGCTAGTTTGCAGGCTGGCTTTGGCCATGCCCTACAGGTCTCTGTTCACCTGTACATTGAAGCCAAGCAGATGGTTAATAGCACAGGACTCAAGCTGCTAGGCCAGATGGCAGAAGGGCCTCCCTGGGCACCCCTGAACCTAAAGGGGGAAGAGCGAGGCAGGCAGGACTGTGTCTGGCCAAGATGCCAGCAGCACCAACTTTCACTAGACAGGCAGCAGCATGTCTGCTGCCACCCCCCCCCCCATGTCACTGGCTTGTGCAGACCCCAGAGGACAGGCCTCCCCCCAGCTGAATCCCCAGCACCCTTTCAAAGCCCACTGCTCATGTAGCCTCAGCTCCCTAAGTCATTGGGGGGGGGGGGGTTAACCTGGCCAGAGCCCTGTCCATATCTAGGCTGCACAGGCCTGAAGGAAAACAAATGAGGTGTCTGGTGGAACATAACAAACTAATAAATTTGTTAGTCTTTAAAAAGTACCATCAGCCTCCTTATTTGGTTTGCTGGACTAGACTAACATGGCTGCCCCGTTGGCAATAGGCCTGAAGCAGGCTGTGGCCGCCCCATAGTTAGCAGAATGCTGGCCTGACAACTGTTAAGGGCCAGCGCTGGGGACAGGGCGAGCTGATAGCCCTGAGGTGTGCTTGCAGGGGGTTACAGGTGTGACGCTGTCTGGATTTAGGGGATCATTTATGATTGGTCTTCAGCTTAATAGTTCAGCTTTGCAATAATCCACATGCAATAAGTCATGTTTGGTACCAATCAAAAGGGTGTTAACTGCTAGGCATGAGTCTATGGTTTATATGTAGGTGTCATATCTGTATTAGAAGTTAGGAATATGTTTATTCTATTTGTGTTTCAAGTTATTGGATTCTGGGACACTCCCTGGACTGGATGTCTACAAACCATTCTCTACTTAATGGCCCATTAAGGATGCTCCCAGGTATAGTGGGCCCAGGGAGAAACCTGTTGAGCCACTAGGCCTTGCCCGTATGACTCAACTCCATTATGAGTTGCAAAGACGCTGAACAGCATGTGGAAGGCCAGAGGTGCTAAAAGGCAGCAGCCCCAGCTCCATTTTGTCTTCAGCCTCCAGGCTGCAACTAATACCCTTCTCTGGAGCTATTCCTCTGCAACTGCACAAAGGCCTGAGGTCCACCCAGATGGTGGGTGTCTACCAGAGGAAGTGAACTAACCTGCAAACTCCAAATTCTTCCAAGGCCTTGCTTTCTATGGACTCTAAATCATTTGTATGTATGTGAGTCACTTTGCCCCTTTTTCATCTCCTATATTTTTTTCTTTTCCCGTTATAGTAAACCTTTAGTTTTAGTTAATGAAGGCTTGTTTGGCGGTGCGGTATTTTGGGTAAGATCCAAACCTATACTGTTCTGAGTAATGTGGCTGGCCCTTTGGAGTCAGGAAAACCTATTTCTTTAAGAGACCCAGCAGCAAGGTGGGGACCAGAGGCGCTGATGTGCAATAAAGGATGCTGTTTCTATTTTATTATGCTTCATGATGACCATTGTCCAGAATCAACAGCATGTTTTGTTACTGACTGGGAGACTAGTTTAAATATTACTCATCAACGTCTTGGGAGTCTGGCTTCCGGTTTGCGGCTTGCCGTGATTTTGGCACATTCAGGAGGTTATCCCAGGCAGCCCAGGTCACAAGAAGCAATACAAAAGACAGGCTCTAGGCCTGCAGGGGAGGCCAGGGCAGTGCAAGGCTTTGACCGGGTCTTGGTGGGGCAAAGAATCAGGGAGGCCTGCTCTTGCTGGAAAGGCAAGTGATTCCCTCCTAAGGCCACCTGGATCCCAGCAATGGGCAGTCAGGGAAGTCCCCAGGAGCAGGGCTGCCTGCAAAAGGCATGCTGACCAACAGGGAAACCTGGCAGCCTAGAGCCAAGGTGCAGTGGAGATGGTAAAGGGCAGAAAGCCCCTGTAGCCATGTCCAGGCTGACCATTGGCAGAGCCAAGGCACATCACGATGGGCAGGCTGAGCACAGGTGGCCAAGTGGGCTCCCCACACCCATTCCCACTATCGCACTCACGGGTCCGATCGCTGCTTCTTGGCTTCAGCCAGGTCCCGGCACTGGATGATCTGGATCTGCAGCTCCTTTTTCTTAGCATCATAATGCAGGGCGACCTGGATACAGCCACGCACCTCCACATTCCCCACATCGCTGTCGCTGTAAAGGCTCATCATGCTGCCACTTAGCTGCAGCCAGGAACAAGGAGGGGCAAAGCAGGTGGGGCAGGGCAGGATGTGGGGGAGGGGAAGAGAGCTGGTCAGACTGGGAGGGACGACTCAGGCCAAGACAGGGTAGAAAGTGAGTGGAGCCAGGAGGAGACACAGACAGATGTCCAGGCTGGGACCACTGAAAGGTACAGCAAAATCCTGCAAGACGCTGCTTTATAGTCCACAGAACCCTAGGGTGGCAACAGCCAAGCCCCTCCTGACTGCCAAGTGGCAGGTGTCCTTGCAGGGCGAAGGGACTATCAAACAGAACTGCAGTGTTCCCAGCATGTCTCAGTAAGCTTCAGAATACACAAAGGCCCGATACCCATCCTTCCTGCCTCAACTGCCATCCCTGGCCCCCAACGGCATTTCATCCAACTCTCTGCCCCAGTTTCCAGCCGCTTCCCCCATCCCAGACCCTCATCCCCACCCTGGCCATACCGTGGATGAGCTGAGACTAGAGACAGAGGAGCTGCCACTCATCATTTTGTTCCAGGGGCCCGTGCTGTTGCTCTTCGGGGGTGACCCTGCACTGACTTCCTGGCCATTCTGCAGGGCCCCATTGCTCTGAGGAACACAAAGCAAACAAGCTCTGAGTAACCCATGATCCGAACACACCCCTCTTCCCCGCTCCCCAACACATCACAGGGAACAGGACCAAGACAGCGCAATGGCTCACCCAGTCCATCCGCCCAACCCCAACCATGCCCTTGGGTGGGTGTTTCAGCAGCAGCATTCACTGCATAGGGTCCCATGATGCATTACTGACCACCAGAGACAGGGTCCTTCTTGCCCCAGCCCCCAGTGGTCGCCATCATCCTGTGCCTGTTCTTACCTGGTGCTACACTGAGCTGTTCACATGTCTAGCCATATCCTGGCAGGTATATTACCCTGAAATCCAACCAGCTGCTCACTGGCTTGCCCACAACGACATGCGGGGCTTGGCTGGAAGCTAAGAGCTCACTGACTGTCCTAATTTGTGTACCATAGCTATGTCTACACTAGAAAAAGTTAGGTTGAATTTGTTAATTCAAAATAACAAGTTCGACCTCAATTTGAAATAAACTCAACCTTCTTAAGTCGAATTAAGAAAGTGGACTAAGTCAACTTAACCTAACTGCCTTAATTTGACCTCAATAAAATTGAATTGGGGGTTAATCCAGATCTACACCATTCTTAGTTCGAACTAAGGAGTTGCACTAAGGCTTAGTTTGAACTAACATGAGGTTCTTAATTAACGGGAATTTCTTAATTTGGCTTAATGGGACTAATTTAGTTAGAGAGGGACTGATTTAGTTTGAAGTAAGTCTCCTTAATTAGACCTAAATTGCCAGTGTAGTTATAGCCTATGTGTGTATGGCAGGGGGTGGACAAAACTGGCTCATAGCCAGGAGCCAGCAATTTTATTTCTGGGTGCTCTCTCTCTCCACACTACTTTACCTGAGGGTGTTCTCCCGCTACACTTCTGCAGTGGAACTAGGCAACAGGCTACTAAAACTGGTCACCATGGTGACCAGAAACATAGATTTGTTGGGGCCTGGTATATGGGATCCAGTCACCTAGTTATGCCACCTAGGGATGGGAGGGCAGTCAGGTAACTCAATTAACCTTCAAAGAGGTAGCTGTGTTACTCTAATTCAGAAAAACAAACAAGGAGTCCTGTGGCACTTTTAAAGACTAACAAACTTATTTATCACATGAGCTTTCATGGGAGAAAAATCCCACTTCATCAGATGCTTTGAAGACAAGTAAGTTCCCAATCTTCAAAGCATCTGATGAAATGGGATTTTCACCCACAAAAGGTCATGCAATAAATAATTTTGTTAGTCTTTAAAAGGGTCACAGGACTTCTTGTTGATTTAAATCAATCCTGTGGCCACCCAGACACCAGCCTGCGCTGTACTGCCTGGACCAGGCATTGGCATGAGACTTTACAGAGACCGAAGCAAAGTTGTTGATTCAGGAACCCCCAGCATAGAGGCAAGAGGCTGCAGCTGTGCAAGAGATGAATAGAGAGCAAAAGTTGGACCCCATGCTGAAGGTGACATTCTGATACCCTTCTGAAAGGAGGCGCCCAGCTTTCTGGCCTGGCCAAGCACTGTATGACTGGCCAGTGGATGAGGAACTCCTTCATTATTATGTACAGACGCTCAGCTACACATCATGTTCTTTTACCTGTGGTCTCCATGCCTGCTTTGGTTTGAATCTTATGCACTGCCACAGAAGTTTCCAGTTAGTTTTGCTTTAGACATGTCTTGTACTGAGAAGAGTGTTAAACTGAAGTGAAAGCTGGAAACGGAGGGGGGGATGGCTGGCATTGAGGCCGTGGCTCAGGGTACACAGCCAGTGTCCAGGAGAAAAGGCACTGGGGTGTGTGTGGAGGGATGGCCTGGAGCAGATCACCTGTGCTACCTGCTACCAGCAACTGGGCAGCGTTTCTCCTGCGAGGCACAACCAGGGCTGTCTCTTGTGATAAGCAGGTGATAGCGATTCACACCAGACAGCTCAGGGAGCCCTGAAAAGTGTCACCCACCTTGTGCACAAGGACCTATGCAGCATCCCACTGTGGGAAATCTGCAACTCACATGCCTCCTCCAGCCATCAGTCCACAGCTGATTGTATGAGCTGCATTTACAGTGTTTTAAAGCCATTGTACATTGATTTAGTCCTTTCCTGTGTGGGGATCAATTAAAGTGCCCCTGGGTATTTTCACTGGGATTTACCCCAGGTGTGAGAAGGGAAGAATGTCAGTGGGACCCCTGTCATGCCTGGTTCTGTCAGTCAGTGATATGGAGATGGGATTGGGGAGTGAAGATTTCTGGGCTGGAGTTTGCCTAGAGGACATAAAAGGCCAAAGGCCAGCCCTGAGCACCTTCCTACCTGGGCTGTGACAATAACGACGGGAGAATCAGTCTCTTCCTCCTCTTCCTCAGCACTTGAAGTGCTGAATGGGTTGGAGCTCACTGCATTAACAAAGAGCTGGAGTTAGACTCAGTCCGTGGGCACCGATCAGGATACCCTGGGGCAGGTAACCTGTACTTGGGGCCAGGGCTGGGATAGCCCAGGGTACACAGCCTGCAGGGACCAGCTGTGTGTGACTATCTATGTCCCTCTGAATAGCCCATCTTGTCAAAGGGAAAGGAACGACCAGAGTCTGGATTGCTCCTGTTCTCCAGGACCCTCACCCCACCCAAATTCCATTCTGGCCAGGCAACCAACGGCCATGGGACAGCAGCTGCCAAACCTCCCCTATTTGGGGGGTTCAATCAGAGCCAGCCTGCAGAGACTCAGTGTGTGAGGCAGGGCTAGAATGTCAGGGAGCAGCACCAGAGCACAGGCAGGATGGGGTGTAGGTGGCTGAAGCAAGTTAGCCAGGAACAAAAACACTGTTCTTCTCCCCACCCTCCACACTGCACAAGGACCCATGACACCTCCCACTCCCCCATCCTGCACAGGGTCACCAGTGACATTTACCTGGCTTGACCACAGGAGCCTGATCCTTGCCCTGGCTTGTATCCTATAGAGACAAGAAAGCTAGTTAAAGAGACACCAAACAGGCCATCTCTACTTCCCATCAGCACCTTAGGGAAATACAGGCTAATTGGGCTGATCTGCATATGCAAATCACATTAATTACTATCAAAGATCTTCACACTGCAGTGCCTCAGAATGAGAAGATTCACCAAATTCAACACTGACAGCAGCAAAAAAGCAACACGCTCACACTTGCACACACTCTCTCTCTCTCTCTCTCACACACACACACACACAAAGACGCTTGCAATATCATTGTACATGCAAAACAGATACTTGCGAACAGAGGACTGCAAACAGGGGAGTTTGCGAGGGAAAGAGTTGGTGCCAGGTGCGTCCTATTGAAGGATCCCAGGTGGTGGGTGGGCACAAGCCCACCCACTTCTAAAGCCCTTCCCCCAGCCTAAGGGGAAGCAGCACTGAATGGGGCTTCAAAAAATTCCGGGGGACAACAAAAGAGAAAACAGGGACGGGTGTGAGGGTCACAGGTTCAAAACTAGGGTTTCGGAAGGGGATACCAAGCAGAGAACCCCGGACAGCGCCCACTGCTCCCGAAAGGCATCGAGGGAACCAGCGGACGCCGCCTAGAGGAACTCTGCCCCGAGACGTGCATGGACCAGGGAGCGGAAATAGGCCCCACAGTCGCAGGCCCCTCCCTCTGCCAACCTCCTCTCCCAAGTTTTATAGGTGGCTACTTTCACGTAAGCCAAGAGGAGGATGGCGAGGCGGTCCCGCGACTTTGTGGGGCTACGGATGGGGAGTGCGTAAAGGTACATGTGTGGGGAAAAGTGCAGTCAGAACCTCAATAGGAGGTTCTGGAGAAGCCGGAAAAGGGTCTGCAACCTGGCACAGTCTAGATAGATGTGCACCAGGGTCTCCCTCGCACTGCAAAAGGGGCAGGTGCCGGGGCGAGGGGTGAACCACGCCAAGAGCACGCCTGTGCTCACGGCTCCATGTAGGAGGCGCCAACAGATGTCCCTGGCGGGCCTTGGAATGAGGGTGGCATACAGGCTGGCCCACCGGGGTTCTTCGCCCACTGTAGGTGGAATAAGGTCCCGCCACTTTGTATCAGGGCGGGACGCTAGGGCGAGGAAATGTACAGTATGGAGCACGAGTGTGTACAGATATTTATGGGGCGCGGTTCGGAAAGAGACCGGCTGCAAGTCTAGCAGCCGGCTCGGGGTATGGGGCAGGGATGGCCGAAGGGGCTAATGGGGCTGAGGCCCGATCGAAAGTTCCAGAGGGCCAGGGCTGAGAGGGGGGCGGGGAGTACCCTCTCGCAGGACCTGCCCGACGTAAGCCCGAGCAGCAGGAGGCAAGGCCGCCCTCACCTCCTGGAGTAGGCGCCGGGGGGTACGAGGGGTGGAGAGCCCCATGCGCCAAGCCAGCTCATGGGGATCCACCCAGTCTCCCCGGGCATAGTCCAGGAGGTCTCCAACCCGGGTGACACCTGCCATGACCAACCTCCGCCGCACAGAGGGGGCCTCCGCCACCTGCACACGGAGATGGAGGTTGTGTAGCAGGGGCTCCGCGAGGAGGTCCTCCCCTTCGGTGGGTGTAACCGACCTGGAGGCCGCAATGAGCCTCCAGGTCTGGAGGAGGTCATGGTAGAAAACCGGCAGCTCGGAGACATCTCACGGAGCACGTCTTAGTCGAGATAAAAGAGCTGCCGGTCATATCAGAGCCTTTCGGTAGCGACGGGGGAAGGTGCATGCCAAGTGGCTCCATGCCGGACTACCTGCACCATAAAGGAGCCTCTGCAGGGCCTGGAGGCGGAAGGTGTGGACCTGGCTGCGGACGCAGCACAGGCCCTGCCCCCCTTCCTCCAGGGGACAGGTGCGTCCTAGGTAAGTGATTTTGCTTTTTCTCTACAAGTGTTTTGCTTGTGTCTTTTTCCCTACAGGTGATCTGCTGACTGTGTGTTTGTGTCTTTTTCCCCTACAGTTGATTGCTGTTAGTTGTGGGACTGTGCTTGTGTGATTGGGTGGGGGCTGTTTGCACCATTGTTCCCTGATCACCTTTAATCACCAGCTTCTAGCAGCTCCTAGCAGCCTTGTGATTGGCCTGCCCCTGCGTGACTAAACAAGGGGCAAGGGCTGACCTAGGCAGAGAAGGCCTTTAAAAGCCACTGCTTGAACCACCAGGGGAGTTTGTGAGGGAGTTTGAGGAGGAGTTTGGTGAGGCCACAATGGTGAAGAGGTGCTGCACTGCTGGTGCTAGTGCCTCTTCTGTTTCCTTTGCCTCTGTTTGTAGCCAGACAGACTGTCTGACCATGGATATCTCCACTCAGATCCTGGTGTGGACTTGCAGGGACTGTGGCCTTCATTTTCCTGCCACTGATGATCAGGCTAGGGAGATGAGCCTCTGTGATAGGTTCCTTCTGGTGGCACCTCTCTGGAAACAGGTAGGAGAGTTACAGGAGGAGGTGTCACGACTCAGGGGTATCTATGCCCTGGAAAAGTTCCTTGACAGTGTCCACAATGAGACCTGCAAGGAGGAGGTCCCTATCCCAGTGCCAAGGGCTACAGCCACAGCTCTGGAAATGGATGGGATGCCTATGGCAGAGGAAGGACACTGGCAGCTGGTCACCTCTGGCAGTAGACAGTGCTCCACGCCTGCTCACATCCCACCATCCATTGTGGTGAGGAACCATTATGCGGTGCTGGACACAATGCAGGAGGTAGAGGAGATGCCATCCACCCCAGAAGCTGGGTAGATCACAGCCACCTCACCTAAGAGGAAGCATAGGGTTGTGGTGACTGGGGACTCGCTCCTGAGAGGAATGAAGGCACCCATTTGTCGTCCTGACAAGGCCTCTCGAGAGGTATGCTGCCTGCCAGGTGCCCATATCCGAGATGTAATGGAGGGATTGTCAAAAAACATCCGCCCCTTAGATTACTACCCCATGCTTCTTATCCATGTGGGTACTAATGATACTGCGAGAGGTGATCCTCAGCAGATCAAAGGTGACTTCAGGGCTCTGGGAGCGAGGGTGAAGGAGTTTGGAGCACAGGTGGTGTTCTCATTGATACTTCCAGTCATGGCTAGAGGCCTGAGGAGAGACAGATGCATCCTAGAGGTGAATGCCTGACTCCGAAGATGGTGTGGTCAGGAGGGATTTGGCTTCCTTGACCACGGAGTCCTGTTTCAGGACAGAGGATTGATAGGCAGAGATGGCCTTTACCTGTCCAGGAAGGGGAAGAGCATGTTTGGGCACAGACTGGCTGACCTAGTGAGGAGGGCTTTAAACTAGGTTCAACGGGGGAAGGAGACCAAAGCCCACAGGTCAGTGACAATGTGGGTGATCTGGGGGAAGGGATGGAACTTGGGGGGGGCTGGGACTGTAGCACCAGGAATAAAAGGGAAAGTGGTTGGAACATGGCAGGGGGGAATCAAATAAATGTCTTAAGTGCTCTACTGAAGCCCCAATACACTAGGAGAGTGGGGGAGGAGAACTCCAAGAAAAAATGCAAGGAGGTTTATGTGATAGAATTGGAAATCAAAATGACAAAGTAGGGCAATCAGCCAGGCATCTTAGGTGCCTAGACACTAATGCGAGGAGCCTGGGAAATAAGCAAGAAGAATTGGTAATACTAGCGCAGACAAGGAACTATGATATCATAGGAATAATGGAGACGTGGTGGGATAGTCTGCATGACTGGAGCTCTGCCATGGATGGGTATAAACTGTTCAGGAAAGACAGGCAGGGAAGAAGAGGGGGAGGAGTAGCACTCTATGTAAAAGAGCTCTATGACTGCTCAGAGCTCCATTATGGAAGTGGAAGCATGCCTGTAGAAAGTCTGTGGGTTACATTGAGAGGGGAAAGCAACAAGGGGGATGTTGTGGTGGGGGTCTGCTATAGACCACCAGACCAGAAGCAGGAGGTGGATGAGGTGTTCTATGGACAACTAGCAGAAGCTTCTAGATCACAGGCCCTGGTGCTCATGGCGGACTTCAATTTCCCTGACATCTGCTGGGAGGCCAATACAGCAGTGCATGGGCAATCCAGGAAATTTTTAGAGAGTGTTGGGGACAACTTTCTAGTACAAATGCTAGAGGAACCAACTAGGGACCTTGCACCGCTCAACCTGCTGCTCACAAACAGGGAAGAATTGATCAGGGACGTAGAGGTAAATGGCAAGCTAGGCAGTAGTGACCATGACATGGTTGAGTTCAGGATCCTGATTAAAGGAAGGAAGGAAAGAAGCAAAACACAAACCCTGGACTTCAAAAAAGCAGATTTTGGCTCTCTCAGGGAACTGATGGGCAGAATCACTTGGGAAGCTAATCTGAAGGGGAAAGGAGTCCAAGAGAGTTGGTTATATTTTAAAGAAACCCTGCTAAGTGAACAGGAAGTTGCCATTCCAATTAGGAGAAAGAACAAACATGTGAGGCAGCCAGAATGGCTTAGCAGAGAACTCTGCTCTGAGCTTAAACATAAAAAGGAAGCTTACAGGAAGTGGAAGCTTGGTCAGATGACCAAGGAGGCATATAAAGATATTGCTAGGGACTGCAGGGATAAAATCAGAAAGGCCAAAGGACAAATGGAGTTGCGGCTAGTGAGGGATGTAAAGGATAACAAGAAGGGGTTCTACCCATCTGTTAATAACAAGAAGAGGATCAGGGATGGTGTAGGTCCCTTGCTGAATGGGGCAGGCATCCTCGTGACAGAGGATGAGGGAAAAGCTGAAGTGCTCAATACTTTTTTTTTTTTTTTGCTTCAGTTTTCACAGGCAGGGTCAGCTCCCAGCCCACTACCATGGGTGTGGCAGATTGGAGAGAAGAAGACAGGCCCTTGGTGATGGAAGGTCAGGTTAGGAACTGCTTAAAGAAGCTGGATGTGCACAAGTCCATGGGGCCGGGCGAACTGCATCCAAGGGTGCTAAGGGAATTGGCCAATGAGATAGCAGCACCGCTGGCCATTATCTTTCAAAACTCATGGAGAACAGGGGAGGTGCCAGAATATTGGAAAAGAGCAAATGTAGTGCCTATTTTCAAGAAAGGGAAAAAGGAGGATCCAGGGAATTACAGACCAGTCAGCCTCACCTCAATCCCTGGAAAAATTATGGAGCAGATTCTCAAAGAATCCATCCTCAAACACTTGAGGAAAATAAAGTGATCAGGAACAGTCAGCATGGATTTACCAAGGGTAAATCATGCCTGACCAATCTCATTTCCTTCTATGATCAGATGACTGGTTTTCTGGATGCAGGAAGAACTGTTGATGTGATATACCTTGATTTTAGCAAGGCTTTTGATACAGTTTCTCACAGTATTCTCATTGGCAAATTAAGGAAGTATGGGTTGGATAGGTGGACTATAAGGTGGATAGAAAACTGGCTAGATCAACAGTTTCAGCATGTAGGAATCAATGGTTCCATGTCTAGCTGGCAGCCAGTCACGAGTGGTGTGCCCCAGGGGCCGGTCCTGGGGCCGGTTCTGTTCAACATTTTCATCAATGATCTGGATGATGGAATAGACTGCACTCTCAGTAAGTGTGCAGATGACACCAAGCTGGGGGGAACAGTAGACATGTTGGAGGGCAAGGACAGGATTCAGGGAGATCTAGACAAATTGGAACTGTGGGCCAATAGAAATCTTATGAGGTTCAATAAGGACAAGTGTAAAATCCTGCACATGGGATGAAAAAAACCCATGCACTGCTACAAGCTGGGAAACATTCAGCTAAGTAGCAGCAGTGTAGAAAAGGACCTGGGGGTCATGGTGGATGGGAAGCTGGATATGAGTCAGCAGTGTGCTCTTGCTGCCAAAAAGGCCAATGGCATACTGGGCTGCATCCAAAGAAGTATTACTAGCAGATCAAGAGATGTGATCATTCCCCTCTATTCTGCACTGGTGAGGTCACATCTAGAATACTGTGTTCAGTTTTGGGCTCCCCACTACAAAAAGGACAGGGACATGCTAGAGAGAGTTCAGAAGAGCGCAACCAAAATGATTAAAGGGCTGGAGCACAAGCCCTATGAGGAAAGACTGAAAGCATTAGGCTTATTTAGGCTGCAGAAGAGAAGATTGAGGGGGGATTTGATAGCAACCTTCAACTACTTGAAGGGATGCTCTAAGGAAGATGGAGCTCGACTGTTCTCGGTGGTAACAGAGGACAGAACGAGGAGCAACAGTCTCAAGTTGCGGTTAGGGAGGTCAAGGCTGGATATTAGAAAAAACTTTTTTACTAGGAGAGTGGTGAAGCCTTGGAATGAGCTGCCGAGGGAGGTGGTGAAATCTCCATCTTTGGAGGTGTTTAAGGCTCGGCTGGACAAACCCATGACTGGGATAGTTTAGTGGGAGTGGTCCTGCCTCTGGCAGGGGGTTGGACTAGATGACCTATGAGGTCCCTTCCAACCCTATGATTCTATGAATTGTAAATTTAAATTATGCAGGTAAGACCCAATATCTACTGCAGAGTGAGGATGCTGGCTCTGTTGATGAAGCACCTACTTTTAAAGGGTCTTAGTTGCGATTTTAGTGATGTTTTCTCATTTTGTGAGGGTCATCAGCATTAATACACTGGCATGGTACTGAGCTGGCTACAGATCAACTCAAACTCTTGGTAAAACTCAGATCCGGATCCACCTCTGAATGTCACAGCTTGAGCCCAGCTCTCAGATTAGCCCTTTGGTATCAAGTGTGGACCGGGAGAATTGTGAGTTTGTTTGAAGCCCGCAGCAGGCCCAAGACTGGCTTCTATCTGATGAACATGCAAGGCCATTGGAATGCCTACCTTATACCAAGTCACTGTCTTTTTCTACTCACTCCATGTGGGAGAAGTTGTGGAGGAACAAAGGAAATTCACTGCAAAAACCGTCATTGCTGTGAAGCTAATGGAGGGTAGCTATGGACTGGGAAGAGTCTGACAAGGGCAAGTCAAGGCACATCTTGCCAGTAACATAACTGCAGCACGTTGGATGCCTGTAGAAACACCTAAGCCTGCTTTTCTGGTTAAACATGCAGCTTCACATGTTAGCTCCTTACACTCGGGCAACCCAGCTTTTGCATTGCCCAGCCTCTGGTGGTTTTAACCAGGCAGCCCCATTGTCAGCACTTTGGCCTTGGACACAGAGAAAGGTGCCAGACAGCTACATCCTGCAGCACCCCTTTGGTGAGCATCCCTCACTAGACAAGGCTCAATCTTAACCAAGATGGGGGTGGGTGGTAATTCCTGTGACCACACTGCTAACCACACGTCACCAGGCTCCACTGACCTGAGTCTCTTTGGGCTGGGGCAGCTGCTGAGCGACCTCTTCAGGAAGCCTGCAAGAGGAGAAAACCATGGGTCTTTTCTGCACAAGTCCCCAGGCAACTCAGACACCTGGCTTCCTCGCCCATGGAGTACATGTGTTGCCTGGCTGTTCCTCTTGCAAAGGGTGAGACCGTACACAGCAAATCCACCTGGCCTTTGCCTCTGCCCGGGGCTGTCCAGCTATCTTTCTGCCCCCCATTCATTGACTGCCCATGTATTTATCTCCCCTTCTGTTTCAGCTTCTTTCCTTCTTCGGCCCAGCTGTCTGTTTCAACCTTCCTTCTGTCTGCCGCATCTGTTTCTTCTAGCCCCATGGCTTCTAACCTGCTGTCTGGAAGAAGCCATCCACCTTCGCATTTCATGGAGGATGCAAGTAGCAGGCACCTCACTAACCTTGCTTCCAGTTGTCCAGTCAGGACTCCCTCCACACACAACCCTGTTTAAGCCCCACTGATGAGCCCTTTACACATCCCTCCCCGGAAGTCTGCGGACGATCCCCTGCACATGCAGCTTGCATGTACATAGCAGTAAGAACATACACACACCCCAACTCTTCTCCCCACTTAGGCCCCTAAGCAGAAAAGCTTCTCACCTGTCCTCAGTATCTGGCACCTCCAATGTGCCCTCCTCCTCGAATGCCGGCTCGCTGATCACCTCCAGGGCCCCCACGTTCGCACTGCGCTTCACATCCCAATCACCTGTTCACAGGGATGACATACCAAGGCACAATCTAAAGGGACTGACACAATCTCTTCCCCCCCACACTTGTTTTTCCCTTCTTGGAGAACCTTTGGCCAGAGTCTGAGTCCCAGGTGCCTGAAATTGGGGTGTCTCAAAAGTGATGTGCCCTGGAGAAAAGCTGGGCCTTTTGCTGGCTTCTCTGCAAGCTGCGGCCATGAGATAACACCAGACCAATACTACAGCAGCCTGACACAAGATGGAAGTCCTAAAAAGAGCCCGTCATGATGAAGGTGTGAATGCCCATCTAGGGTGCCAAATGGCCCCATGGACATCAGGGCTGATCCAGGGATTCAGGCTGGGCAGCTCACCATAGATCAGATGCAGAACCTTTTCTTTGACCCTGGAGGTCAGGGCCTCCCTCATTTTCAGAATTGTAGCAAGGGAGGGCACTACATGGTATGACTGCACTGTGATAAGCAGCTTGCAGCAGCTCATGCAGCGTTTAATGCTGGGTCCTGCTCCTCCCTTAGTCACATAGTAGAAGCCCCACAGAAATTCCAGCTAGGGCACTGATCCCACTGCCACCAACCTCACCCTTTCCCTGCGCTGACCTTTTGGTTTCTTCTTTCTGCGGATGGAGGCCCGAACAATATCAGATCCAAAGTGATTGTGCCAGTGCCGCTTGGAGCGGACGTCACAGAACCAGTCCCCAGTCAGGCTCTTCAGCTGGTTGGGGTCAGAAACAGACTCACGCAATTTGCTGGGGGGTGGGGAGAAGGGGAATGTTTGAGGCATTTCCTAGAAACATCCTTGGCCCATCACAGCACCCAGCACAGACTAGCAACCACAGACCAATGGTGGAATCCTTCTTACTTCAGATAAGCAGCTGGGCTTTCATTCCCCCCCCAGTCATCTGTTCCTTCCCACCCCTGATGGCCTGGAGGCAAAGGCCCTTCTGTGCATTGCCCTACACTAGGACCAATGGCTCAGCGGAATCCCTCTATAAACGTGTTAGCTGCCCACAGCCAACCCCAGGCTCCCACATGGTCCATCACAGCAACCAGTAGGTTCTACAGGGGACAGGGAAAACTCCCAGAGGGGGAACAGGTCAACCAAGTTGAGAAGCTGTAAGAAACACAGCAAACCTGTCTGCTTTCTAAAGCCTTTTACAGTACAAACAACATGCCCAGCATTAGCAGCTGCTTCTATCCTCTGCACCCCAAATCTTGATGCTGATCCCCTTCACCCCAACACTGGCACTCCTGCATCCCAGACTCTGATGCTGATTCTGTGTACCCCAGCACTAGCATCTGCCCTGTATGCCAAACCTTAAAGCTGATCCCCTGCAGCCCAAATCTGGCATCCCTGGATTCCAAACCTTGAGTTTAACACCCCAAAGCCCCAATGCAGTTGCTCCTTCACTCCAGTCCCAACTCTGAAACCACACCCCAGACCCTGACACTACCATGCCATGCAGCCAAACTCTAGCCACCAACCAACAAAAAAACAAACAGAAAAAACAAAACCCCCAGAAAATTAATCTTAAAATAAAAAGAAAAACCAAAAAAACCTAACAATCCTCCCTGAGCACAATTATTACCCTGAAGAAAGAGGCAAGGCAGCATCCCCACAAAATCTATTGATTAGATTAGGGACATCTGTGCCACTGTGTCATGTCCAGACACAAAGGTGACGTGCAGCAAGAGAAAACCTTGTGATAGCAAATCTCTGTCTACACTAGGGCCTCATCCAGCGGAGGAAATAGGTTGTTTCTAAAAATGGGTTACTTAATACTAGTGTGGACAAGGCAGTTGCAGTTTTGCTGGTTGAGGCGAAACCCCAAAACAAGCCTTTTAATCTTAGGAGGATGGAGCCACATTCATGTCAAGAGGTGAATAAAGCAGTGTGAGCAACAATGTGCTATTGACAAATGTGGCTCCTTCTCCCAGCAAGTACAGGCAGAGGAAACACGTACAATCGCACCTCCACAACCTACCCTTTGTCTTCACGTCAAAGAGAGGTGGGATCAAGAGCGCTAGCTCAGTGCAAAGCCTGCGTGGCCACGAGGGCTGTGGAGTTTACCTCACTGTAGCTATTTGAGGTTAATCCCAGGTGGGGTATAGCAATGCCCTTGACGCAGGAGACAGTGCAGTCTAGTGCATTGAGCACCAAAGTGGATTTAGCAAACCTAGGTACTATTCCCGGCTCTGCAGCCCAGTGGCTGGGGGAAATCACATCATTGCTCTGTGCTCAGTTTTCCCATCTGTACAAAGGGCTGATACTGATGTCTTTTGCATGTTACTTTGAGCTCTGTCAATGCTATTGAGCCAAGTCTTATTATTATTTGACATATCAAGGTAAGTGCTGGCTGTGCATTGGGAGCTGCAAGGACACACACAGAGTCCCTATCTTGTGGTATTTTAAACCCAGCCAGCGGCTGGGTGGCCATTCTTATTCCAGCTTGTTTGGGTCTGGCTTAAGTAGACCAGGAACCAGTTTGAGCTAGAAAGGAATAAGCCACTCAGACTGGAATTCAGCCTCCTACTGAAGCCTGCTCCAGCTTAGCTAATTCAGTGCAAACGTGTGGACAGACAAGATGTGAACCTGACTGCAAATCCAGCTCTCACCTGATGCGCCCCTCCTCCAGCATTCGGAGCTGTGAGTCCCTCTGCAGCACCTCCACGATGGCCTCCTGTTCCTCCTCCGTCAGGAAGCTCAGGTCCAGAAGAGCATCAGTGTCTATCTCCTGGGCCATGGCGTGCCCAGGGAGCAGACTAGCACTGCACCTCAGGGGGCCCTTCTCCCAACACACAGCCAGGCCAAAACAAGCACGGAGTTCAGCCCCGTCCCCTCTGCCCCAGGCACTCTCAGCCTGTCACTTGCCACTGCAGAGCCAGGGGGATGATGGGCAGCTGTTAGGTACAGCCATTCTGCCACTCTGGCAGGCCGCAAAGGAAATAGGGCACGTTCAACACAGATGTGGCAGCCTCAGCTCTGGTGTGCGCTGCTTCAAGTGCCCAGAAGCAGGTCCCACTCCATCCCGATCACCTGCAGAGACAAGGTCACAAAAGCTGAGGACACAGGAGGCCCTTTCAAACTCAGATCCCCTCTGGATTCAGAATGGGGCACAGCTACCACCTCCAGGACTGATCTTCACTTCTGAGGGACCCTGGAGCCAGACCATCTCAGATGCACCACTAAGAAGCACCATTGTGAGGAGCTTGATGTGCACCGGACAGCGGTTGTGGGGGGTGGTTTGAAGCAAGTGGGTTTGTATCCCAAAGGCAGCTAACTCCTCTGGCCAGCGAACACCATTCTCCTGGAGCTCAGGCACTAAAGCCAGGGCACTTGAGCCACAGTATGTGTTTGGGACCTGCAGCTCAGGTAGAGGCCTGGTGTCCCTTCCCCCTAAGACAGGTCCATCCACATGCCCCAGTTCACAGGTCCAGCTCTGCCTCCTCACGCACCCACTGCCGCCTCCACTGAGTGAGTCTTGGCAGCTCTGTGCTGGTGGCAGGTCGATTATAATGGTACCTCAACAGCCCCCAGAGCCCTGGATGGTGGCAGGACAGTATGCCTTGGCTCTGCTCATCAGTAACCTCTCCTGCAGCCCTGCAGACACTTTCAAAGCACCCTTAGCAACAGTAAAGCTGGGAATACACCTCAGGAAATCCTGGGTCCCAGGCCTCGGCTCAGACTACAAGTGCTGTAGACTCCTCTTACCAGGTTGAGTCAGACACAACACAGTCAAACGTCAGGTATGCCATGACCTTTGCCAGGCTCGCCCCACACAACCTCAGCTCCTCTTTGCTATTGCTCATGGGCCGCACAGGGCCAGAGGAGCATTTTCTGCCTGGCCTTCTGAGTCATCTCCTGGGGATCGACTGGACAGGCTGGGAGGGAAAATCCTCTGTTAACTTCTTAATCATCAGCACCAGGGCAGATCTTGCAGCAGGCAGCAGCCTTCCTGCCTCACACAATGTCACCCCCGCCTCCACACCAGCCACACCGTGCTGCTGGTTTCCTCATCACTGCCTGCAACAAACACCCCCAAACGACATCTGTGATTGTCACAACTGCCCAGTTCAGTTCACGGTTGCTCTGGTGCCTGGACTGTCCAGCCAGCTATGACTGGAATGAGGTGGCCATAAAGTAAGATCTGAAAGGAGGAATAACAGTAAGATGCCCAGCATTTCTCTGGCCTCTTCCGTGCAAAGATTTCACTCTACCACAGAGATTGGTTCTCAGAACCACACTGGTGCTGAGCATTATTGCAGAGGGGGAAACTGAGGCACAGAGCAGGGAAACAATTTGCCCCAGAGCATCAGTGGCAGAGCCAAGAAAAGGCATCTAGCTCGACAGTGGGGAGGAGGGGCACTTGCTGCCTCCTTACGCACAAAGTGGCAGGGACCTCACAGAGCAGCCCTTACTTGGGGTTCTCTGGACATTTGCAACAGAGAGGATGTGACAGGGCACTGATACATGGGGCTGGACTTAGGCCTGGAGGAAGGGGGTGCAGTTCCCAGCACTATCAGTAGGAGGCGCCCCAGCCTGCACATGGTTTTTGTGGGGTCCAAACAGTAAAGTCAAGAAGTAAAGTCCCTGCCTCTGGGTCACCCAACTCCATAGCTGGGAGCCAGCCAGTTCTGTTGTTAGCACCTTCAGTCAGTATTTGCACAGGGTGTTTGCACAAAGCTACTTCTACTCATGTCACTGCTGCGCCCTGCCAGATGATGTGGCCCAGGGAGTGTTTAGGGTTGCCAGTCATCCCTGGGTTTTTCCAGGGGACAACAGGGAGGGGCACCTTTCTTGGAGCCTAAAGTATGTTGCTGTGTCTTTAAAGGCTGGCGCATTTTGTGGCTGTATTGGCTATCCCTTTTAAAATTGTATTGTGAATGCCACAGCCTGATGCCAAGCAGAGAGACTTTTCAAGCAGGCATGGGAGGACTGGCAGTTCCTCAGTGGGGACCAAAGGGGCATTCAGGCTCCATGGCACCTGTGCCAAGACTACCCATATAGCAACTGGTAAGTGCCAGATGCAGTGCTGGTTTCTGGGCTGTGGAAGCAGCCAGAAGGGACTGGACTGAGATCCCAGCCCCCAAACTCATTTCACAGATCGCCAACAACCACACCCTTCCTCTGGTCCAGTAGGCAGAGAGACACCAGCTGTTGCCACATAGTGAGCAAGCTGTGCAGACCTGTCCCTGCCGTTTGCATTAGGAAATAGCTTCACAGGCTAGGACTGCAGCAGTTGCACCGGAAGCAGCCCAGGGGGGCCAAAGGGACATTGCCCAGCTGCATGCCACAGAGGGAGTGGTGAGGAAACAAGATTGCATGGCATATGTGGGCAGGAAAATGGCTGCAACAGAGCCAGGCTCAGAATGACCTCATCAGCAGCCTGTACTTTGCTCACCCACTATGGCCTAGTAGACCAAGCCATGGCCTATGAGCTGGAAACTCCCAGGTTTCTGCTCCATGCTGAACTGGCTGCAGGACCCTTCTCTCCATGCCTGTCAGTAAGATGGGGATCGCCCTGATCTAGCTTAGTGATCAAATGCCAAGTGCTGGAAGGCCTCCCCTTGTTAGCACACTTCCTGGGTGCCTGGTGGGCTTCTCGATGAATGGAGCACTGCATGGCTATGTCCCAGCCAGTGGGAGAGGCAGACTAGCTGTACTGTTACACTTGGGATGTGCAACCCCTGGAGAAAACCAGCTAACAAAGAATGGGCTAAGGGTCCATGAGAAAGGCTTCTGGCATCCAGAGGGGGCAGAGCTAAGCAGGGCTGCTGGCCATTGGCTCGGCAGTCAGAGGGCCCATTTGCTCCGAGGACTCCAGCTGGCTGATGGATCATTGCCCAGAGCAGCCAATCAGTGCCCACAGTGCCGCCGTTTGGGGGAGGCCGGCAAGCCACAGCAGTGGCACTACCACGTGCAGTGTGAGCTTTGACCCCAGCGTGGAGGTTGAGGCTAGTCGAGGTCTGGCACCTGGAGGCCCATGGCAGACTGGCAATGGCCACCCTAGCCCAGCACAGCCTGGAGGGAGCCAGGCATCTAACTGATGGGGGAAGGGCAGTATCTGTGCTGCCGGATTTCATGCCTCTGGGCAGCGTCTGTGCTGCTGGATTTTGCCCTGCTGGGCAGCAGTGGCCCAACTGGCTGCTGGGTCCGGGCTGTGCCATTCTCATTCCTGAGCAGGCTGGTATTTAATGGGGCAGCCAGCAGGGGAGGCGTGATGGGGCCCAGTGCAACACCCCTCCCAGAAGGAAAACATTTGCAGAGTCAAAGGAGCAGCCCTCCTCATGCAGCAAACACCAACCCCGTGCGGGGACAAGTGGCTCTGGGCTCCATCCAAGCACTGGGCAAGGTGCCAACATCAGCACTACAGGGAGGTCCCAGACAACTTATTTGCCCCTCCTCTGGCCTGTGGGGATTGGGCACCAATGGCAAAGAATGGCAGCTCCCTGGCCCTTCCACTATATGAATGAGGAGCAAGGCTGGAATCCAGTTTAGACCAGGCTTCCAGTGCAGGATTTGCCTGCCACTGCTCCAGGAGAGCAACACAGGGCTCTGTGCCAGGCAGGGAGGTGCAGCCAGGGCTGGTTCACCTGAAGTGGGCAGGACCAGGAGCTGGCATTCTCATAGTTGTGTGTGGCCGATATAGAGTGGAGACCAGGGCCCACTGTGCAACCCCAACAGCTCGAGCCCACAGCCTGTGCTCTCTGCCCCCGTGCCCACACAGTATGCGGGCAGTCTTGGAAGGGGAGGGCATGTGGGCAAGGAAAGCAGGAAGCCAGCGGCAGGTCCTAGCCTGCCACCCCCCCACCCCTTGCAGGCATGGGCTGGTTGCTACTGGAAAACAGATGCCAACTCCACCCTCCCATCCCTGCCCTGCCTCTAAGCTTAGGGGGACCTGGTGGCTACAGTGGTCCCAGACCCAGGGCAGTGCTCAGCCCTAGCCACCTCTTGGCTGGGGGTTAGCTCACCAAGGAGGGCTGGTGGCCCTCTCCCAGTGAGGGTCGCCTTTTTCAGGGCTGTCTCCCCACAGATCCACACAGGTACCCCCCTGGGGAATCCCAGGCCTTGACTCAAGAGGTAACTCAATGCCCTAACTAAGGACTGCCAGGGATACTGGTCTGAGGAGCCCCCACAAACAACAGATGCCATCTCCACAGCCCCTCGACAGGCACATGGCACCTTCCCCCCACTGACCTAGCCCATGGCACGCTGCCCCTGGATGCCCCTCACACATGATGCCTAATGACCAGCTCTCCATCTCCAATGCCTGCTGCTGCCCCTTGCCCCTCACCCCTCATTATATCTCTAGCCCCATAGGAGGGTGCCTGGGGCTTCAGGCACACTGACTTAACACCCAAAGGATTCCCCATTTGTATCGCTCCACAGGGGAGCAGGGATGCAAGTGTTCAGGGAGCTTAGTGTTGAGACAGCGGGGGGGGGGGGGAAGGGGGCAGGTTCCACCTACATAAAGATCCTGGGTGCAGCCTGTAGATGAGGGTGTCAGACAAAGCAGGACAAATGAAAGCAAAGTCGACTGCTGGGGAGACATGGAGGTGACCCGTGGCACAGCCTGCTGCTGTCCCTGGAAGCAGACGTCTGCCATGGGGCTGGGTTGGCTCATAAGGGACCATCATCGTGATCTTCTAGCGCAGGGGTCTCATACTCATGGCTCGAGGGCCAAACGCAGCCCCTAAAGTTATTTCTTGCAGACTGCAACTACAGTATAGCTATCAGTATTTGCAAAATTGTTGTATGAAAAGGCTTCAGTGCTGTGAACCTTGAGCTACCGTACAAGTCCTCATGCGACCCTCATGGTGATTTGAGTTTGAGACCCCTGTAATCTAGTCTGATCTCCTCTGGGTTGCAGGCCACAGAACCTCACCCACCCATGTCTGTCATAGATCCCAAATCTGTGGCTGAGTTACTGAGGTCCCCAAATCACTTACAGAGAATCCAGTAGTTGAAACCTGCAAGTGAGCCACACCCCATGTTGCAGAGGCGCAAGTGAGCCACACCCCCATGCTGCAGAGGTAGGCGAAAACATTGCAGGGTCTCTGCCACGCTGACCTGGGGGCAAAATTCCTTCCCAGCCCCAAATGGGGTGATCAATAGATCCTGATCATGCGGGCAGGACACATCTGCCAGAGTAGTGGTTCTCAACTACTGTGTTGGGACACATTATTGCGTCATCACACAGTGGTAAGTGTGTCGCGGAGAGCCAGGAAGCTGGCTGGATTTGGCCTGTGGGGCTGGGCTGGTGTGTCCTGAAGGGTTGTGATATGCTGCTAAGCGTGTCATGACCTGCAAAAGGTTGAGAACCACTGAGCCAGACACCTGGTAAAGAAGCCTTTGGAGCAACACAGAACCCGCCCCAGCTACTGTCCTGTCACCAGCTGGTGGAGATTTGCTGCAAGCAGGCACAGATTGGCTACACACCACTGTAGGCTGTTTCATCACACCATTCCCTCCCTGAACTTATTAAGCTCAGCCTTGAAGCCAGTTTGGATTTTTGCCCCCCCCACCGCTCGCCTTCATCCTGTCCAAGATAGAGAAGTTAAGGTCTTTGGGAAGAGAACAATGCAAGGCCTTGTCCGTGCTCACTGGCCCCCACAGAACCATGTGCCTGGCTGAGCCCTGCTCTCGCCCCCATTTCAGCAGTGAATGAAGCAGCTGTGGCCATAACTGGGGAGGTCCAGAGCACCCACTGGAGGAGGTTACCATTGTCTTGCTAATTCCACTCTGCTCACCATCTCTGTGGGCTTCAAGTCAGGTTCCACCACAGGCAGCATCCTGTTTACAGACTGCATATGAAGCCCACATGGCTCCCGGTGAGAAGGGCTGCTACACCAGCCTGAGGTCTGACCGTCCCACTAGAGACACTAGCTCTGGGTTTGCCACTGTGCCTGGCCAGGACACTCGTGGGCGGTGCGCCCGGATCTGGGGGTGGGGGAACATCAGCCCTGTTTGTTTATGAAGGCGACTCTGTGGAGCAAAGGCAACAGAGTGCCTGAAACAAAAACAGCTGAAGCAGGGAGTTACGACCACCATCAACACTCACGCGCACCATGTCCCGGAGGTGAACCTCACACATGCCCTGCATCCCTGTGCAAATGCTCCTGAGCCTCCAGAAGGCTATGCCAGGAGTTTAAACACAGCCCACACCCAAAGCATTTCCTAAGCTTGAACAGGAATCAGCCATACACTGGGCCTTTCCCCAGCCATCAGCCTGGCAAAGTGGCCACCTCTGGAGTGAAATGCGGTAGCTGTTTCACAGCTTACAACACTGCTCAGTGCACAGAGATAGGTGCAGCCATCCGGTTCCCAGCATCTTTGTCTTCCACGCTGGCCTCCCTCCCCTGGCCACAGCATGACTGAGGCTGTGGTTTTTAGCTCCCGCCCAAAGAACAGCACCAATGGCAGGGCACTTATGCAGGCTCCTGCAGCCCCCAGTACAACTGCAGCAGAAGTGGAGTCTTCATGCGAGGAAGGCAGAATCTCCCAATCTGCAGTGATTCTGTATTCCCCGCCCCCGGCTGTACCCCAGCTCAGTTGCCGGGGGGGGGGGAAGAGCAGGCAAGCTGGGGATGCCCCCCACAGACTGCTTCACCAGGTATTTCCTGAGAGACCAGCCAAGCATAGGTGTGTGAATGGGACCCTGGAGAGAAAAACATTGAGCCCAGCACCACGAAGCATTCCCTCCCTGTCTCAGCAAACCACCCCATGGGTTCCCAAGCCTGCAGGGCTTCCAAGAGGGGGTGGCTGCATTGTACCCTTGTATGATCAGGCTTCATTTGTGCCACCCTACACCTCTCCAGCCTTTGCATGGGGGGGCAGAGCACAGGGGTGGCATTACCTGTCCAGGTGGGTGCCCTGCACTGGAGAGCAGGGAAAGCAGCTAGGTGAGCCAGGTACCTCCCCAGGGGCCCTGAGCACTCTCTGGAGGAGCAGAAGTTTGCTTTCTTCCGTCACCTCGCCCCTGCTGTGTTTGCAAAGCTACACAGCAGCCTCCGCAGGAGACCTAAGGCTGAGTCAACCACAGAGGGGAGGAAGCACCTACCCACACAGCCGAGAGGAAACTAGGGCCTGGAGCAAGAGCTGCCTGCTGAACCGGACTGGGAGGTGGCAGAGCGACAAGGTGTGTGTGTGTGCGGGGATAGCCTGCCTGAGCACTCAAACCCATGTGCTGTATGGGGAGTCTTCTCACCCAGTAGCCCCCCAAGGCTCGTGGGGATAAACTGAGATGACCCTGCATCTCTGCTGTCCCCGACAGTGCCATAACCAAAAGTGCCACCAAGCCAGATGCTTTGTCTCCTCGCATGGGGTGGGGGGGTGGGGGGGCAGTGACTTTACACAGGTTGCACCCTCCAGGCCACAGGCAGAGCCTCAGGGAGGGAGCCATCACTACACAAAGCTCTGGCCAACTGCTCTCCCGCTATTGGGGGATGCAGCCCCCACCTGGCCTCATCTGCAGTTGGGACTTTGGCCCTCTCTCCACACACTGGGGCACCACTGCTATCTGTGGTCGAGGGATTCCCAGAGGGGAGTTCTGCCTGCCCTCTGCAGGGGTTGTGGGGCCCTCCAGACCATGGATCTTGTCTCACAGTTTTGCAGGTGGGCCCAGGCCCGGGGCAGGCCGCTGGATCCTCACAAGTCAGCACCTTGCTCTGTAAAGCAGCCATTAACAGTCTCCAGCCCTAAGCCCCCTGCCAGCTTCCACCAGGTGTGTGGGACAAGGACTCGTCCCAGACAGATCCCTGGGCTAGGGTCCAGTTCAGAGCTACACACTAGTGGAGGGCTGAGGGCTGAGTGTCGCCCTGGCAGGACAAGCCCTGGATTTTCAAAGCCTCCTTCCTTGTGGTCCCTTCCCAAAGACAGGGTCACTTGGCAAGTCCCAGGCAGGGGGCGGATCTGGCTCTGGGAAAGGGACAGGGCAGGCAGGAGCATAAATCAGAACTCTTGTTCCAGAGACATTAGAGCAGGGATAGGCAACCCCCAGCATGTGTGCCGACAGTGGCACAAGAGCTCATTCGGAGCAGCATGCAGCAGCCTCTGCAATGCCACAGAAATTGCGGCTCCTGCCACTGAAAGCCACTCCGGGAGCTTCTTTCAGGGGCAGCTGGGGTGTGGAGGGTCCCTGCCAGCCCATGTTCCAGGCATGGTGCAGAAGGATGTCTGGAACGGCTTCTCTCCATGGTGTGCAGCTGCCAAGGAGCCACTCTGGGTAGCTTCTTTCCTCAGCATGCCTGGGGCATTGTCCAGGCAGCTTCTTTCCATGGAACCCCTGGAGACCCCTGTCCCCAGGCATGCTGCCAAGAGGAGCCACTGCAGGCAGCTGCTTTCCACAAGTGGCTCCCTTCAGTGGCATGCCAGGGAAGCACCCCACGCTCTGTCCCCCAACTTCCAGCCATGGCTGCCAATTTTCAGGAAGCTGCCGCTTTTATTTCTGTGGAGGAAGTCACTGGCACTTGCTGAGTCAAGGAGGTGGCACTGGCAAAGGTTGCTGACCCCTGTCATTAGCAGGAGAGTTGCTGTCCGGGAAAAGGACTGGGGCACCTGCCCAGGCCCTGCCCACTAGCCGCAGGTCCCGCCCCCGGGCAGGGACAGGGCTGGGAGCAGCAGCCACAGCTGCGGGTGGCTGGGCCCTGGATCCCCGGCCAGGGCCAGGGGCAGGGCCAGGAGCAGCAGCTGCAGCCATGGGCAACTGGGCCCCAGATCACTGGCCTGGGACAGGGCCAGGAGTGGCAGCAGGGCCACCTGGTCTTGGGGAAGCAGCTGCCGCTGCTGCGGGCGGCTGGACCCTGGATCTCTGGCCTGATCTGGCTGGAGACTGGGAGAGGCATGGACCCGCAGGACCCAGGGCACTGCCGCCGGGATTCGGGGCACAGGCCCCATGTGCCGGCACCAGCAATGCCCCTGGTCATTAGAGCATCTTCTCCTGAGACAGAGCTGCTCTTTTATGATTGTGGACAGATCCTGCTTTGCTCCGGTCCCACATCGTTTTCTGCTACTAGGCCAGGTCTTATGAGCAGAAAGCAGTAGGGGCAAACCTGCCTGGTCCCAGCTAGGAAAGGCCTTGCCACTCCAGCACTGGGCAATGGGGGGGGGCGACACATGGGAGCTCTTGTGGAAGCCCTACAGTGAGTGAGGCAGTAGCGCCTGATGGCACCTCAGTCTCCATCTCCCCCAGTGGGATTTCCTGCTCCATCAGCTGTCTGTCTGCTGTGGGATATAGAGGAAATGCTGGACAGGGCCTGTGCATCTGGGAACCTCATCAGGGGCTCCCCCACTTCTCTACATCCTCAGAGAGGAAGGGGGGAGTTTCAATATCCCGTGGAGCTGGGGAGGCCCTGTTTTGAAGGTTGTGTGAGCACCAAATGACACCCCCAGGTCAGCCCAGGCCCTACAAGGGGGATCACGGCATGCAAAGAGAGAATTCTGGTTTGATTTCCAGGGGAAAAGCCAGTGAACAGCCAAGCCCCACAGAGGAAGGAGAGGGAAAATACATTTTGATGTGAATTATCAAGCCAAGGTCACCCCCACACAGCCGGCAAGAAGCAGGGCCAGGGAACAACCTCAGTTCGGGTCAGGTTTGCATCAGACAGTCCTGTGTGGATAGCTGGGAATGAGGGGAAACACAAATGCAACTCAGTCCCACAAGGGTACCATCACACATTCCCAGAGCACAGGCCATCCCAGTGTTAGGGAGCAGCTGCCACATTCAGAGCCAAGATCCCCTAGCGATCTGAAATGTCTTTGCTGGGTCTGTCTGAGATGAAGGGAGTTCAGGGCCTGGGCCATCTACCCCACTTTGCACAGGGTGCAGGTGTGGCATTTTGGGCACCTCAGGGTATAAAAATAACTGTGTGAAGAAAACATCATCAACTTGCTGCATGTAACTGACTTGCCCTCAGCCAATGGCTCAAGCCTAGTCTTCTTCCAGGGCCATGTGACTGGGCCTTCCGCATCTTGGCTCTGCTGCATTGTGAGATTCTAAGCCCCTAATCATTCCCATCTCCTCAGTGGCATCATCCCCCATCACTCCAGGGGCTTTTTGCCTGCTTCTATCCGCTTTTCCCACTGTGGCCACCTGGAATCCCTACTCTGTATACGGGACTCTTGGCTACTCAACCCCCATTTACCTGTAGTGGGTTCCTGCAGCCCATCACCAGCTTTGTGGCTTTGAGCAAGAAGCCATGCCTTCCAGCTTGCCAGCTGGATAGAAGTTGGCTTGCTGCCAGGAGACAAACACAAAGCAGACTCCTGGATAGTAAGTAAAAAGCTGGACAAAATCATGTATTTTTAAAATGCCTGCCGGACGGAGAACATGAAGGTAAAAAGGACATGTCCTCCTTTTGCTGGACATCTGATAACCCTACCTTGAGGACCGTCTGCGCCAGAAAACCTTCACTCAAAACTGCCAGCATCAAGGCCCCTGGCAACTTAATTTCTTGCAAGAGACACCCCCCCCACACCCCTGGGCCTAAGTACCCCACATGCTGGGTCCTTTTCAGCCTGGTTGCCCAAGAACCCAGCACTGAGCGAGCTCCTGCTGAACTCTGCCAGGTCCAGGGTGATCTAGAGGCAGGAACATTTCCACACAGGTTCATCCATTCATAGCAGGAATGAGTGTGACTGGAAACTCTACAGCACCCTGCCATTGTGGGCCCCAGCTCCCCCACACCCTGCTGCTTTTAAAAGAAAGCCCAGGGGGCCTGGCTGCATCAGAACCATCTTGGAGTTGTGCAGAATTTTCCTGGCTGTGCCACCTCCACCTGGCCACAAAGACTGAGGTGGTGCCAGCAGGTGGTTCCCCACCAAGCAGAAACCTGGGCCACTCATCCCCCCTACTTACAGGAAGATCATCGAGGAAGATGGAGGCAGCTGCTGGTCCTTCCCAGCAGCTTTGTATTGGAGCCAGGCAGTCCTCTCCTAATGACTACTGGCATCCTTGCCGAGACAGGGAACACACCTGGGCTGGGGAAGATGAACTTTCTGTGCCAGAGGACCACTACTGTTCTACAGCAAGGCAGAGTTGGGCTGTGGATTGCCAGGAGCTTCCCACCTCCCCTGAAGTAGCTGAGAGCTGGTCATCTACAATGCTCATGCTTTACTGCCAGGAGAAGGCTGGCACTTTCTCCCACATGGTGCCACTAGGGCTAGTTTTCAGAGGTGCTGGGTTCCTGCCCGAGCTCTTCAAGCTGGCCACTAAGAATGGCAGCACCCTATATGAGCAGCCACTTCTGCAACAAAGGGCCTTACCCTCACTGGCTCTAATTCACCATCATCCTGTTCTAGACACAAGCATCAGGTGATGATGGAGCAGTGCGGCAGCCTTTCACTTCTTTGCCCTGATGGCAGTGAGCACTGACAGAGCAGTACAGGGGTGACTCAGGTTGTCCCTCTTTCAGTTTCTCTCAGCATCAAACAGGATAGAATCCTGCACCGCAGCTCCTAGCCACTCCAAGAATCAACCCTTGCAAAAAGGAAACAAGTCGTGCTCTCAGCGTTTCACTGTATGCCATACCCCACCTCAGGGGCGTCACTGCCCCGGGAACGGAGCCGGGGCACCAGCCCAGGCCCCGCCCCCTACCCAGAGACCACGCCCCTTGGCTGCAGGCCACTCTCCTGGGTGGAGATGGGTCCGGGAGTGGCTGCCACAGCTGCAGACAGCTCGGACCAGATCTGCGGCCACGGGCAGCTGGGCCCCTGATCCTTGGTCGGGGACGGGGCCAGAGCGGCCGCCGCAGCCATGGGCAGTTGGGCCCCACCAGACCCAGGGCACTGGTGCCGGGATTTGGGGCATGGCCCCTGTGTGCCCAGCGCCAGCGACACCCCTGCCCCACCTTCACCCCCACAGTCTATGCGTTTTGACCAAACAGACACAAGACCAGACTGTGGTAAAGGACAGGTCACAGTCGCCTGTTTTAGCAGGAGTTCAGTCACCTCAGCTGACAAGGGGGACAGGGCCAGAGGGGGCCAGCCTGGCCCAGAACTCAAGGGCCCAGTCTAGTCATACAGCACTTGCTCTGGATTATGCCCAGAGTCCATGCTAACGGATTCCCTCTATCTCCTCCCCCCGCACTCCCAGGGCTAAGGGCCACAGTTCATTTCACATCAACATCAAGGCACAGCAGGTAAAATCATTTATTGGTCAGAATTTGGCAGCAAAACCAAACAGGCACCTGTTCTTCCCCACCACTGTGTGGGGAAGGCAGCCACCATCCCGTCCAAAGGGGACAGCTGGTCAGCACATGTGTCATATGTGGATACACTGAGCCCTGAACTGACCTCCCAGAGCAGGGGGAGAGTTTTCAGGGGCAGCATTTTGCTCTGTGGGTCCTAAGGCCCAGATCTGTGACGTTGCTGCACTCAGCATCCCACTGCCAGGCTGCCTGCAGAACCTGATCTTAGGAGGGAGCTAGGCACCAGAGTCCAAGTCCATTGACAGGTGATGGGTTGTTGAGTCCTAAGTGCCTAAACCCCTTCTGAGAGTGCGATCAGGCTCCTAAAGCAATTAGGCGATGAGCCACTGCATGCAGAAATGCCTCAATGTTCAAAATCTGAGCCTTTGTTCTCAACAGTAATTTACCAGCTGAACTAGCTAGCCTGTGCGTTCAGTGCTTTGAGGAAAAGAATGCAACTCCCCCACCCATCCATTCCCCTCGTTTACCATATTTACAGCAATAAAAACCCCTAAGAGAGCCCCCATCCTCTAAAATGACCCCTCTGGTCAGGAATTCTCTCTTAGCCCATCTCCTGTGCGGCACCTAAGGGAAGGAAGGATTCCCTGGCGTGCCCAGGATTCAGCCAGAGTCTCAGAAAGCCACCTGAGGCGAGATGGAACCCCTACACCCACACAAGCTAGAACAACCACTCTCTTGATCTACATGCTCCAGGGTGTTCGTTGACCATCAGCAGGGATCAGGAAGGAATTTCCCCCATACTGTCCAGTGTTTATTATTGCAGAACGAGGTGAGCTATATCCAAGGTTTGCACTGATGCTGTAGAAGAGCAGAGATGTCTTGCTGGGCTCACAGAGCCAGTAGGTTGCTCCAGCAGGGAAGTTCTTGTGTTCCTATTGCGGCAACTCCCTGTGTGGGGTGGACTCTCCCAACCTGAACAAACCCTAACAGAAGCTTGAAACCAAAGGGAGGCAGCAATCTCCTTAATAAAATGCCCATCAGGATATGGCCATGGATGAGTCCACTGCCAAAAGGCTTCCTCTAGGGCTGGTAATACAGTACAAGAGACATGCAAGTGCAGCCTGAGCCTTCACTCTCACCCAATGTCATTCAGGTCCAACTCAACCAAAAGAAAAAGTTCTAGATCCACCACTGAGCAGATGATTTGGTTCAGGAGATGGGCAACACCAGGCCACCCCTGGAAGCTCACAGCCTCCAAAGAGACTCTCACCAGCTCACAAGAAGACTGGAGTCATATGTCCAAGGTGGAAACTTGGGTGACACGTGGGTCAGCATCGATCTCGTAGCGATAGCGATACTCATCCATGAGACTGTGGCAGGCATCCCGTGTGCTGTTCACCCACATCTTGATGCCCTTGCGGTTCAGGTAGAGCACGAAGAGGAAGACCACGCAGATGAGGCCCAGAACAATTCCCATTAAGATGTACGAGGTCTGCAAAGTATTCTTGCTGTGGTGCCCAGAGTGACAGCCCAGCACTGCCCCAGCCAGATCCAGCAGGGATGTGTTCTGGAGGTCCTGGGGGAAGACGCAGGCCAGTTTCTCCACATCAGCCACCTGCTCACTGTGATTCAGCCAGCCCACGAGGTCTTCAATATCACAGTTGCACACAAAAGGGTTGTCCCTCAGGAAGAGACGGAGTCGCAGCTGCCTCCCCAGGTCAGCCAGTGCCTCGATCCTCAGGGTCTTGAGAGCGTTCAAGGTCAAGTCGAGGTGCTCAAGGTCAAGGCCAGCAAAGGTGGTGTTCTTGATGTCCACCAAGGAGTTGTTCCTCAAATCCAGGTGCCGGAGGCTGCAGAGGCCAGAGAACATGCCCAGTGGGAGGTAGACTATCTCGTTGTTGGTCAGCTCCAGCTTGGAGAGGTTCTGGAAGCCACCCCGAACAATGGCTACTGCCAGGGGCTGGACAACAGAAGAGTCGTAGAGTGAGTTGCTCAGATTCAGCTCCCGGATGGAGTTGTTCCTGGAGCTGAATGCATCGGGGTGGATCACAGTCAAACGATTATTGCTCAAGTCCAGGTAACGCAGGCTGGGGAGGGAAGAGAAGGCCTGTGACTCCACAGTGCTGATCCTGGCATGGGAGAAAGAAAGGATCATGCTCACATCAAGTATCCCAAAAGACCCAACAGAAAGGAGGACTCTAATTCAATTCCTTGAGGACTGTCCAGCTGTTCACCTCTAAGTTGCCCTTCCCACCCAGCTCTAAAGCTCTTACAGTCTGTATGCAATGAGCTTAATGGGTCTCAGTCCACTTCCCCTTTGCACCTCTTGGGGTGGTCCCCTCTGTGTCAAGCTGGAGATACATTGGTGAGGCAACATGAAGAAGGGTTTTGTTGCCAGTGCCCTTGCTGTAGCTGTGGAGCTGAAGACTTCTAGCAAGGAGAGATGGCAAGCAGTACTGCCTGCCTGTGCTAACACGCCCCTTGCATTTAACAAGGGCTCTAGACCTAGTGGACTCAGGTTTTGGCCACTCTTTCAACCATCAGTTAGAAGGCCTAGACAATGTTATTTGGCTTTGGGCTCTGTCCTTCTTCTTCATTCTCTCAGTCCCAAAGTTGGGCCTCCTATTTTACCATGGATACGCAAGAACCCTTGCGTCTTTTCCTCCATGAGCAACTAAATCAGATGGGAATGACTCGAGCTGCACCTCTGTACAGCCCAAGAAACCTGCACACACAGTGACATATTTGTTCTCCTCTGGAGGTATTTCATGCATTGGGTCGTGTGGATCCTGCCCTTGGATTCTTTAGTAAAAAGCTTTCTACTCCCAGATTTACTGCTGACTTGCTGTTTAGCTTTGACAAGTATGTCACCTCCTTAGTGCCTCAGCTTCCCCATCTGTAAAATGGGAATGAGCTTAGGCACCTCTGTGAAGTGCTTTGAGAGCTGTGGGATGAACAGCACATACTGGGGTTAAGCGTCAGCCAGGAATTCACCAGTGTTTCTTTAAGAGAAGTAGTGTTTTAATCACACCCACAGACCCAAATTCCACTGTCATATGCAAACCTGCTGGTCTCCAAAATGCAAACATTTGTGGGTGGAAACACATCCCAGGCAGATCAGCAGGAGTCAGCCACCCTCGGAGAAGGTGATTAACTCCAGATCTTCCTGCCTCCCACATGTGTTGACAAAGGGACACAGCAAGGTCAGAAGGCTTTTAGGCACTGTACTGTTTATTCCTAGCCTCCTTCCCAAGTCAGTTTCAGGAATATGAATTATTCCTGCCCTTAGCTGAGATAACATAGACCCAAGCCTGCAAATTGCTGAGTATCTGCTGTTCCTACTGACTTCAATGGGAGTTGAGGGCAGTCAATACTTCCTAACACAGGGCCTCATTCTCCACACAAAGAAGATGGCTGGAGGCCTGTAACATTCCTGTGACATCTGGGAACACACTGATCCCAGCAGGCTCTTTAATGTGGGACATTCCTTGGACGATTTTGGTTCCATGCAATAAAATCACAGGGGCTGATCCTCTCCTGTAGTCAGTCAGGTGTAAATCAGGAGTAGAATGACCAGACAGCAAGTGTGAAAAATGGGTGGGTGTGTTGGGGGGGGGGGGAACGGGGGGGCGGATAACAGGCACCTATACAAGACAAAGCCCCAAATATCAGAGATGACCCTAAAATAATCGGGACATCTGGTCTCTCAAATCAGGAGTGACACCACTGAAGTTAGATAAGTCACACCAGCGTCCTGGAGAATCAGGCCTGGCTGCCTGAGAGGCATGTCACAGAGCCAGTTCTCCTGGGATTACTGGAGGGAAAAGGGAGCAGATTGTTTCAGTCCCACTCTGAAGTCATAAGCAAGATGGAGCAGCTTTCTGGTGCAGAGGAGATCAGAAGAGGTTCAAATCTAACATGTACTTTGCAAGCCCAAAAAATACTGGCTGAAGGCAGAGTTGAGAATGGAAATGACTTATCAAAAACTGGGACTTCTGTGCTTTGTGACACACTGATCCTTTAAATCTCTGTTTGAACATGCTTTAGATCAGTGTTTCTCAACCTTATTGATACCAAAGACCAGCTTGCTGCTCTCCTAAGCTATGTGCAAATTGTGTCAGGGAGATCTCAGGGACCGGACACCAGCCCATGGACTAATCACTGAGAAACATTGCCTTTCAGTTCATCTGCTCCCTCATCCCACCTCCCACTGTACATGTCCTCTTCTCTCTGACATGATTTGACAGGTCCTCTTCTCTCTGAGGTGACTTGACCCAACACTGATTTTATCCTGTCTAGCTCCATTGTCTTCCTCCTGATGGACACAGGTGCAATGTTGGAATCCAGCACAGTCCATTTAGTTATAGTTTAATATTTTGGGATTTTTCCAAGCAGCAGATAGATTACAAGGATGATGGGAAGGACTCATATCAGCACATTGCGAAGGCTAACTGATGGAGGTTTGCCAGTCACCATGAGATCCTGGGGTTCCAAAAGGGGATTTTTATGATTAAGTGTTCCTGTTTCTACAAAACTCAGATGTAACAAAGAGAAAATGTAAGCTCTAACCCAGGGGTCTCAAACACACGGCCCGTGGGCCGCATGCAGCCCCTAAGGATATTTCCTGCAGCCCTCAATGACACTGTTGTTACCAATATTTGCAATGTAGTTGTATAAACAGGTTTCTGTGGTGCGGCCCTCGGGCTAATGTACTAGTCCTTATGCAGCCCTCTACTAGACCTCATGCGGCCCTCATGGTGATTTGAATTTGAGACCCCTGCTCTAACCTAAGCACACTTCCGACTTAAATGGACACAAGTAGCAGGTTCTCTGCCCCACCACCCAGGACATCCTATTAGCTGAGCCACTGGATTAGACAGGGCTAGAGTCTAAACTTTTGATGGCGGGACCCAGTCCTGCTGCACCTGAAACCAATGGCCAGGCTCAAAGGTTTCATCTACACTACGATTAAAAAGCTACAGCTGGGCCATGCCAGCTGGCTTTAGCTAAGGAGCTGTTTAATTGTGGTGTAGATGATCAGGCACAGGCCAGAGGCTTGGCTCTAAGATCCTGGGATCAGGTTCATTTCCACCATGTCTCAACACCTCTCTGACACCTTGGCTACAAAACCTTGCAAAGTGGCTACTGGGGGAGCACAGCAGGACCACCACAAAAGGGGAAGCTATGGCAAGGTTTCTGCCTAGATAGACATTAAGCATCCAGATGCCTAGATCAGCTGCTCAGGAAACACTCTGGGAAAAAGCTGTGGTCTCATGACCCCCACGGATACCATCATTGGGATTGTCCTGTGCATAGGCATCAAACCAATAGTTTGGGGGATCTTCACTTTCTCCAGCCCTTCTGCATTCAGCTCCAGCCCCCTGACTGTGCACAGCAAAGTCACTATGCAGGGCTGGAAGTTGGCATTCATTTCTTTGGTAGATAAACAGGACACAGGGAACCAGCAAGCAGGTTCTACTTCACTTCACTGTTGTCTGAAGATCTCAGAATTTGCCTCATTTCTGCTGTATCAGTGCCTAAAGCTCTAAATGAGAATCAGTGGCCCATGGTGCAGTGCAAATACATAGGAGGATATAGGACATGACATGAAGGGCTAACAGCTAAGGGCTGGGTCCAAACCCCACTGAATCATCCACTGGAACACAGCAGGTGACTCACTTACATCTCTGCCAGCAGCGGCCAAACTGCTTGCATCACAGGAGGATGCTCAGAAGGATTCTGCAGGCACCTTTCCAGGAGTTCTGCAAATATTGATGTCTTTACCTTTCTAACCTTCTTGGAGCAGGAAGTGCCATCATCCCTTTGCCCCAGAAAAGGAAGCGAAGATACAGACAGAAAAGCCAAAACAAGGGGCTGCTTTTGAAAGTGTAGGCCTCGGTGTCGTGATTGGACAATGGCTTGCCCAGGATGGCCACCTGCCTTGGATGGTTTAGACACATAAAATCCTACATCTTGGTGGGGTGTGAGGCTCAGACTAGATGTGGTCCTTTCTAACCCCCTGGTTCTACAGTTTGAGGGACAAAACCCAGGAACTCAGCTCAAAGGTCTTTGCTCCAAGCTGGCTCACTAGCCCTGGTTTCCCAGAGTGCCTCAAACACCCCCCCCCCTCCATCATGTTGAGGGTGAACACCAATGCAACAGAAAGCAACAGATTCTGAGTTCTTTGTGTGGTCCCCAGCAGGGAGGGTGGGAACAGGGACTGACTAGGCAGCAACCACAGGCCTAGACTCGTTTGCTCTAAGAGGCTAACTAGCCTTAGCTAAAGATCATGGTAGAGAGGGGAGCAAAACTGCTGGTACCTGCTGTCAGCACACCCCCCACATGCCCCTTGGTTAGTGCAGTTTTACCCCCAAAACAGGCCAATGGCCACTGCACACTGATCAGTGGCAGAGCTGTAGCAGAACATGGGACTGGTGGTTTCACCCAGAGCTGTAACTACAGAATCTGGCACCCCTTACACCAGCCGGCACCTGGAGCGATCAGCAGGGAATGTGCCCTTTAATGGAGTGGCTCAATAGAGCTGCTCTGGTGCATCTGGAGCAAAGCCCCACTCGCCCCACTGTAGTTACAGCTCTGTTCACCACTCCACTTCAGGCACCTCCTCCTCCTCCCCTTCTCAGCTGGGTGCTGGATGCAGAAGCATCTCAGGAATACATGCTGGCAAAAGGTGCTGGAGGCTAAAGTCTTCTCCCCATAGAATGGCTACTGCATTGGCAGAAGTGCCAGGCCACCATCCCCCATGTGCCTTGAGCCAGAAGGGGGTGCTCCACAGGAGGGAGTGGCCCACAGCCTCAAACCCCATGGTTTAACTGGCCAACCCTGCACCTATTAGAACGACCAAACAGGTGGTTTTGGCCATGTGAACACTCGCACACTGGGGACTGAAATCACGCAGGCTCAGCCTGTCTAGGCCACTAAACGACCACCAGACACAAATGGCTTGTGCTCACCAGTGCCGGCTGGCAGAGGGTTCGAGATGCAAGGCTCGCTAGCCCATTGCCTCTCCTCCAAGTCAGTCAGCCCCCATCACAACCCATCTGGGTGGGCAAGAACCAGGTACCGATCACCCTAGCAGGTCGGAGAGCACTCGCAGATCTCAGCCGCTTACTCACCCCCCAAAAAAGAGATCGGCTCCCAGAGCATCAGCCTTACCCTCCGGCAGGATTCCAAGCTGTGTTGCTCATATGCTTGTTTCCATGGCAATGTCAGCATATCTCCTTCCCTGGTGGTGGGGTAAGAAGTGCTGAGCTGACACAAGAGACGAGGTGAGAGTGATGGGGAACTGGCATCAGTCACAGCCAGCCAACTAGTGCCTCACCTGTGCCAGCCTGGCAGAGACAAGCTAGCTGCTGCTCCCTGCTGAACATGGAAATGCAAAGCCCCCTCAGATCTCATTTGGCAGTGGGCAGCACTTGTCTCTTTTAAAGAGGCATGGGCAAAAGGGGCCACCTGGTTCAATGCTCTACCCCAGTGGTTTTCAAACTTAGGGTCAGGACCCAGTACTGGGTTGCAGTCACTCAGGTATTGGGTCACAGCACCCCTTGCTCCTGCTGCCAAAAGACTGGAATGCATTGCTGAAAGATGTAATTGTTGGGTTGTGGGCATAAATGATTTTTTTCAACTGGGTTGTGTGGAAAAAGTTTGAAAACTACTGCTCTAACCCACAGGTTTCACTCCTCTGAAGGCTGACTTTTAAAAGTGACTGAGGACAAAGTGACATGAGTTTGATGGACTCAGCTCAGTTTCCCAATGTATTTTGCTCATATGACAAAAGCCACCAAACAAAAGTGCACTGCCGCACATGGGGAGCTGAGGATTAACACAGAGGGCAGAAAGGCCAGGAATAAGTGCCACATGATGCCAGCACATCTGTTGGTGCTGGAATGTGTACTGATCAGTGGGGCTCTGATCCATTTTTAATGCAAGCCAAGCAGATTGTCTGCCTGAAAGGCATCCTGGGTAACAATGAATGGCCTGTGTCTAGCTTGCACAGGAGAACAAAGCCACTTCCTAGCCCTCTTCCCATTCTTCAGGGAACAGGTTCAATTGAACAACCTGCCCTGTGGAGCAACTGGCCCAGATCTGCCAGGGAACCAACATTTCTGTTAGGGCAACATGTTAAGAGATGCTGCAGGTGTTCCCTGACTGCCCCCAGTTCTGAGATCTTTCCCATCTGCTCCTGCCTCATCACCCCTAACCAGGGAGAACACAGAAACTCAGCTGAAAGGCTGGGCAAACAACTGGGAGAGGCAGAGGAAAGAAGCGTTGAGCAGAAGTGCCAGCATTCCTAGTCCATGGCTGCAGTCAGCCCTGCTAAATGGAGCCCCAGACAATCTGTACATCAGGAACCCAGAGCTGGGCTTCCCCTTCCTCTTTCCTAAACCAGCTACAGCCCTCAATATGAAGTGCTTCCTCGCAAACACAGCTCCTCAACCCCACTTGATGCTGGAAAGAGAGTCTGTGGCCCCTTTCCTTTCAATATCCTGGATACCCAACCACCACCCTTTGGCAGCTCATGATTAGAATCATGGTCCTGTAATTCCACCGGGAGGCCTGGCCAGAGACAGATACATCCTATGCAGGATTATGAGAACAAATCCGTCTCCATTACAAACAGGGGAAAGCTGCAGCCACCCCTCTAAATGTTGCTGGTCTTGCTCAGCATAGGGACAAGCAAAAACGTCAGCCAAATGATATTCCCTGGCAGCAGGTAGCACTGCACTTAGTCTGGATTGCTGGAGAAAGGCTCTGTGGGAGGTCCTGACTCGAATTCACCAAACTGCCCCAGGCTCTCCAGAAATGCCCCCATTGTGAAAGGCCCAGTCAGTTTTCACACACCTGTGCTTCAGGGTTTGAATGACTGAGGTTTATTAGGCATAAGAAGTGGTGGGAGTTCAAAAGCGGATGCTGGCTCTATTCATAGGTCTAGGAGACCTTATGGCCCAAGAGAGGAACACTGCACTGGCAAGATGCTGGTCCACGCAGGCAGCAATGTAGCAGATGTCATTTGGGGTGATGTACCCGTGCAAGCCTTCCCTGCCCTCTGCTACATCATCCAGGCAAGCTCAGTGCCTGGCTGGGATGCCATATGCAGCAGGGAGGTGAGAGTTCGGATGGTGGAGACATCTGTGTGTGGAAGGGCTTATGAGCGACATCTGAGCAGAGGGGAAACTGACCTCCACACCTGTGCCTACTGCAGGGTTACTAGCACCCTCCTCTGAAGCAAAACAGTTCTGGATTTCCCAACCGGTTGCAGGGACCGAATAACTGGCAAAAGAGTCTTCCACCTCTTGGATGCTTGTTTGCATCCAGCTGAGCTTGGTAGTGACATCTGACAGCATTCAGCTTCTGGCATGACCAGATTTGGTGGGTTCTCAGGCCAATTTCTTCCAAAATCCCTCAGTTCAAACAGGCACTTGCTCATTGTCCAAGGAGCCTGGACAATCTGCACACCCTTCAACATGCCTGAGACAGGTGGGAGGGTAGCTGGCTTACTACCGCTGCCCACTTGGCGGCTGAATGCAGTGCTCTGGTCTCCAGGGATGTCAGTGCAGAATTAAAGTCATGTTGCTGACAAAGTCACTTCACTGACATTGCAGAGGCCTGGCCCAGAAGAGACAATCCAGGAAGTGATGTAACTGATTTTTCACTCCTTTCTGGTCATCTTCTGCAGACACCCTGCAACTCCAGTCCACGCGCTCTCTGGCACGGACGGACAAGTCCTAGCACACTCAGACATGGTGGCTCAAAATAGAGACACAGCCCTTGTTTGAAGTCCCTCAAGACGCAAGTACCCAGGTGCAAATAGTCACAACATACAGTGAAACCAACACTCAGAACCAGACCTGACAAGCAAACCCACATCTCAAGGGACCCCTTTGGTCTGGAGCACTTGCAACGTCCCTCATGGCAAAGAAAGTTGGGAACGACAGACAGGGTCAGACCCACAGTCCGGCCAGCCCAGCAGCATGTCTCTGACAGCAATCAGCACCAGTGACCTTTGACAAAGGTGCAAGAAACTCTGCAGCAGGCCGTTTTCGACTAACCTACCCCCAGAGGAAACTTCTATCCATCCCCTGGGTTAGGGGTTGGTTCTTTCTTTACACATGGTAGGCAGGACTTGGATACAACAGATAGAAAGATTCTTCCCTGAGGCTGCAGGACACAGATCTTGTCATTCCCTCTGGCTTCTAGACCCACAGCTTGCACTGCTAGTCATCACACAGGGTATGTGTATGCTGCAAATTTTTTCAAAAATAAGGAGGCTTATTTTGAAAAAACTTTATGCCTGTCCTGCCTGTCCATGCAGCCATTTTGGGATTTTGAAATAAGCGCTTTGTTATTTCGAAATAATGAAGCACTATTTTGAAATACTACAACCTGGATTAATTTCAAAATATTGATTCTTTCAAAATAGCTGTTTTGAAAAAAGCTATTCCAAGCCACGGAATTGGCTTTTTTTTTAAATAAAAGCCCTATACTTTACGTTGCTTTTCCCTATTTTAAAATAGAAGTCTAGCAAAGACTTTCTGTTTTGAAATAAGAACTCCTATTTCAAAATAAATATTTCATATTTCAACTATTTTGCAATATCTGTGGCAGTGTAGACATAGACACAGGGTTCCCAGTTGTTTGGGGGTGTGCTCAGCACACTACAGTACCTGGCCTAAGTTCCCACTACACCTAAGGCCACTCTTTTGCATTTGGATTTTAACAGTTCAAGGCACTCTCACGAGACATTTTGTTCTGGTGGATGCCTGCAGGCAAGTCAGAGGAGATCACAAAATCTCCACCCTTCAGTTCCTTACAGGGCCTACAGCGCCTGAGGCAGGGGTCTCAGAAGAGTAGCCTAGCCTGCTCTGCTTCCCATATGTGCATCAACACCACAAAGAGCTCTTGACACACTTAGCTAAGCACAAGTTCACATCCAGTTTGCACTTTCCACCATCTCTGAACTCATCAGACCTTGCAGGAGGTGGGAAGCAGGACTCAGGGTTCCCATTTACACCACCCTGATCTGGGTCACTATCTGGGCTTCCCCAAATACTTCACTCACTACTGTTTGCCAGTCTGCTCGATGGGTACTTTGGTGCATTGATTTCCTGCATCTACTGAGGCAAAATGTACGGTTTCTCAACACTGATTCTCTCCAGGTCCTAAGATCTTGTGATGCAATGCCTTGTGAACATACCTTGCAAAATCAGAACCTAACTAACTGCCAGAGTGCAGCAAGGCCAACAACAGCTTTGTTTTCATATGGACTCTCTCAACAGGACTGGGGCCTATAGGGTTTGGTACCCTTCAAAGGCAGCCCCATTCATCCAGCTCAGGGGAACTGGAGGTGCCAGTTCCCTTTGTAGTCCAGTAGCATAGTTAATGTTTATGAGAATGGGGAAATCAGACATTTACATGAGACTGAGGCTTATTCCTATGGAAGAGAACGAAAGGGACCAGACAGCACACTGCAGAGACTACCCAGGGTTCTTGATAGGAATGGAAATAATCAGAGCCAGTGCTGGAATGCAATAGAGCAGTGGTTTTCAAAAACTTAGGGTCAGGACCCAGTGCTGAGTCGTGGACCCTCACGTACTGGTCGTGGAGCCCCCTGCTGGCAGCGCCCCAATACGACTGGCATGCATTGCTCAAAGAGGTAATAGTTGAGTTGTGGGCTTAAATGGTTTGTTTGTTTTTTCCCAACTGGGTCCCAAGAAAAAATTTTGAAGACCACTGCAGCAGAGGCCCCTCTACTATCTGAGTCACATGCAGCACATCTTTACGATTCACAATGGACTCCTTAACTGCTCAGGGCTGCTTAACCAGTCCACAAACTCAGAGGTCAGCTCTCTGTTAATTCAATGGGCTCTGACTGCAGAAGAACCAGAAAGAGACCAAAGGTTCTTGCATATTTCCCACTGGATGCACATGATGGTTGTGTGGGGATGTGCAAATACAGCAGACATAGGCTTGTACACACAGCTATTGCATAAATATGCCCTGGTTATGATATATGGTGCCTGGACCTTTAGAAATGGGGTACAGACATTGGAATAACTATGCCAGATCAGTGTTCCATCTAGCCTGATGTACTGTCTGTGATGATGCTTCAGAGGACATGCAAGAAACCATGCAATGACCTGCCTGTAGAGACATTTGCTCTGATGCCCACCCTGAAACATCAGCATTTAGATGCCTTCTGAACAACACTGATCCTTCCTTATGTAAAGGGTTATGTGGATGTTCTCATTATTAACTAAAAGATCTCATTACAATTTTGTCTTCAGTGGCATCTTGTGGCAGGGAGTTCCACAGGTCAGTTGTGCACAGTGTAAAAGCTAAGAGTACTCCCTCTTACGCTGCCCCAAGCTCCAGCTCCCACCCCAGCCCCACTGGCAGTCTGGGCATTACCTGTTGTTGGCCAAGGAGAGGGTGACCAGGTTAGGCAGCCCACGGAAGTCCTGGCTGCCAACACGAGCGATCTGGTTGCCGGTGATGAAGAGGTTGCGGGTGTAGCCTGGGATCTCTGCTGGAACAGCGCTCAGCTCCTTCAGGATACACTTGACGGTCCGGGCGGGTTCTGAACACTCGCAGGGGACTGGGCAGCCCTGGCAGGCCAGCGGGGCCAGGAGAAGAAAGCTCAGGAGCCCCCAGGACCCCAAACTGGTGACGCGGGGCTCCCAGACAGACATTTCCAACACGCCAGCCTCAAAAGTTGGTGCCTGCAGAAGAAGGGGGGCCACTAAAGTCCAGCATGAACCTAAACCAAATCCATCCCCCTTCCAAGTTTCCACTAAGAGCAGTTAACAGGGGCGCTGCACCCCCAGATGGGGACGCCGACCTGGTACTCCACACCTGGCACTCTGCCCCACAAGCAGTGTCCCCTCCCCTCTTCTCCCTCGGGGAGCCCTTACCCCAACCCGCCTGCCCCCCCCATCTCCTGCAGCGTCTCTTCATGGTGCCGCCCTCCCGGCGTCCCCCAGCCGGTCCCGATCCGTCCTGGATGCGAGCGAGCGCGACCCTCCTCCAGCTACTCACCGTGTCCCGCCGCGGGCTCCGCCGAGCGCCACAATGGGCCGAGCGCCGCTTTCAAAGGCAGCAGGCGGGGCCGGTGGGGAGGGGAGTCGCCCATTGCCCGGCCCC
>ML681963.1:45707579-45733389 GCA_007922195.1 Podocnemis expansa
ACAGACACAGACACCCCCAGCACACACACACAAACACACATCAGTCACACACAGGCGGAGATGCTCCTCGCCACACAAACAGACAACAGTCACACACAGGCAGACAGGGATATCCCCCAACACACACACAAACACACATCAGTCACACAGAGGCAGGCTGAGCACTAGCTTGACACAAGCCACAAAACAGCAAACCATGTCCACACAGGGACAGCCATACCTCCCTGCATCCACACAGGCTAGCTCAAGTCAGACCTGCTGGCTAGGCCTGGCAGGTTACCCAGTGGTTCCCAAAGGGTGAAGAGCTGGAGTCTGTCCACAGTAGCTACAGGGCAGGCATGTGCCTAAGACAGGGGTCTCAAAATCAAATCACCACAAGGGCCGCATGACGAGTAGTACAGGGCTGCATGAAGACTAGTATGTTAGCCCAAGGGCGGCACCACTGAAACTTTTTCATACAACGAAATTGCAAATACCAGTAACAACAGTGTCACAGGAAATAGGGCCACAGGAAATAGCTTTAGGGGCCACATGCAGCCCCAGGGCCACGTGTTTGGAACCCCTGGCCTAAGACCTGGCTTCACTGCGTTTGGAGCTTACGCCCTGCCTGGCTCCTTTCTCAGTCAGTGGCAGGTCACTACATGGCAAACTGCAGCTCGTAGCTGGGTGCTGGACCAGCACCATAGAGCCAACATTTGTATCCACTGTCATTTAGTGAAAGCCCTGCCTGCCCCTCAGGGCTATAAAGCTCTGAACCCAATGGCTTGTTGGGTACTGCTTGCCCAGCAGGTCTTCAATTTCCTGTCCTTCTACAGAAAGACTTCTATGCAGCCAGGCAAATTGCTTTAGGTTTTCTGTGCCTCAGTCTCCCTGCTATACAATAAAAAAAAGCAAAGAGTCTTGTGGCACTTAAAGACTAACAGATTTATTTATCACATGAGCTTTTGTGGGAGAATATCCCACTTCGTCAGATGCTTGTAAAAGGGAGAACTTACAGAATTGCATGAAAATAAATGCAGGGGAGGGTAAGACATGGGATCAGGTCATACTGCAACAGTATGCAACATAATGCAACCTGATCCCATGTCTTACCCTCCCCTGCATTTATTTTCATTCAGTTCTGTAAGTTCTCCCTCTACAAAGCATCTGACGAAGTGGGATATTCTTCCACAAAAGCTCATGTGATAAATAAATCTGTTAGTCTTTAAGTGCCACAAGACTCTTTGCTTTACTAGACTAACACAGCTGCCTCTTTGAAACCAGCTATGTAACGGGGATCACAGAATCATAGAAACTGAAGGAATCCTGAGAGGTCATACAGTCCAGTCCTCTGCACTCGCAGCAGGACCAAGTACCCTCTTAAACCATCCCTAACAGGTGCTTGTCTAACCTGCTCTTAAACACTTCCAGTGATGGCTATTCCACAACCTGCTGACCAGTAGGTAACTTATTCCAGTGGTTAATCACCCTGACAGGTAGGAATTTTTTCCTAATGTCCAACCTAAACCTCCTTTGCCTTAATGTAATGCCATTGCTTCTTGTCCTATCTTCATCAGTTAAGGAGAACAATTTTTCTCCCTCTTCCTCATAACAACCTTTTAGTCCTTGAAAACTGTTATGTCCCCTCTCAGTCTCCTCTTTTCTAGACTAAATGATCATGACTCTTTCAACCTTTCCTCATAAGTCAAGTGTTCCAGACCTCTAATCATTCATGTTGCTTTTCTCTGAACTTTCTCCAATTCCTCCACCTCTTTCTTGTACTGTGGCACCCAGAAATGGCCACAATGCTCCAGCTGAGATCTAATGAGCAGAGAGTAGAGAGGAAGAATTATTTCTTGTGTCTTACTTACAATACTACTGTTAATATATTCCAGAATGATATTTGCTCTTTTTGCAACAGTTTAACACTGCTGACTCATATTTAGCTTGCGGTCTACCATGGCACCAGATCCCTTTCCACAGTACTCCTTCCTAGGCAGTCACTGCCCGTTTTGTATACGTGCAATAGATTGTTCTTTCCTAAATGGAGTACTTTGCACTTGTCTCTTGATACGCAACCGTACTTTGTTAGGAGAATAAATACATTAACAATTGTGACATGTTGAGATACTGTTGTTAAGGGGGCAAGGTAAGCTAAAGAAGTTACATTTACCATCTTCCTCTTCTTGCTTGGCTGCCAGAAACACATGCAAGAAGTATAAACATTCCCAAGAATTTAAACCACCAGATGCGTGTAGAGACATGTTCACTTCACCTCCCACCCATTGTATTTTGAAACACATTTCGTTTCCAAACTATGGTCATAATTTAGACCATGAACTAAATTTGGCTCTTCCAAAATCTAACATCATCTTAGGTTAAAAGAAAAAACAGTATTCAGAAAGAAAGAAAGAAAAAGAAAAACTGGTTGATTATGGGTGAAATTATATGTTTGTATTATTGTAACACAAAGGAGCCCCTGTCATGGGCCAGCACATCCTTGCATTAAGTGCTGTCCAGATGAGGATAGATTCTGACAACTTCAGCATTAGACTGGGGGGAGGGGGGATGGGGAAGGATTCAATCTCTCTGCTGTTCAGACAAACAATCTGCAAAATATTTTGGAATTAAACTGTATCCTCTCTTTAGGAAGTTACATCACAGACAGAATGCTGGCTTATAAGAGTTTAGAGGAAAACAGTTCCATAAAGAAATTCAGGTTACTGCTCTCAAATTTTTTGGCATGACCCAAACTCCCCAAAGACAGAAAAATTCCTTGTAAGTCTCTGCGGCAGCATCAAACACCTATTTTTGTTTCTATAGCCTCTTTCATCCTAAAGGATCAAAAGGCACTTTACAGACCCTCAGATACCAAAAGATTATGAGGGTTCACCCCCAAAGGCCCCCCATACAGGGAATTGCATGGAATGACTTTGAAAGGCCAAGTTAAGCTTGCTAGAATCTGAATCTGAGACTTCAGGGAGTACAGTATTGATTACAAACTAGAGGCTTAAATTGCAAAGCTGGCCCCTGCAGCTGGTATGGGGAATAAACAGATACCATGTCAACGCTTTAGAAAGTTAGTTTGAATCTGTTAGTTCAAACCAAGAAGTTCAAGGTTAGTTCAAACTATTGTTACTTCAAATTTGTCCTCTTCATTAATCTGAACTATCTACCCTTAGTAAGTTAAAACTAAGGGTTAGTCCTAGTCTCCACTGTACTTAGTTTGAAATAACGCTCAAACCAAGTGGTTAGTTCAAACTAACTGGCGGTACTTACTAATTCAAACTAAGCGTTCATTAGTTCGAATTAAGGAATTGCTTAGTTTGAACTAATTAAAGGCTTGTGTAGATGGGCTAAATTAGTTTAAATTAAGCCTCCTTAATTTGAACTGACTTGCCGGTGTGTACATAGCCATAGTGTTTGCATTTAGTATTGGCTCTGACTTGCCAGCTGTCAAGGAGGAGACCAGCCAATGTGGATTCTAACTGTGTTCTTTGCAATGTGGATGACTGGACTGGAGCAAACTCATTTGGCTGCTGAACATAGGGACCCTGATCACTTCTAGTTTGGGAAGGCTCAGGTTGGCCACCTACAGACGATCACTAATCCCCTGTGAAGTTGAGTCCCCTCAGATATACAGATGTATGACAAAGCATTAGAGAGTTGTTTTAGCCTAATTAATTAGGGATGGGTTGAACACTCTTTGATTTCTCATTGTGAACAGAGGCCCAGACACAGACTGTTCCTTTATGACTCAGTGTTCTAGGAGGATGGGGAACATGAATGATATTTTCAATTTGGGAAGTATTTTCTCTCCTAAGAATTTTATAAATCACAGTGAGCTTCACCTCTGCTCAGATCAGAGGTGCTGTCAAGTTGACAGCGGAAAACACTGAGGGATAGAATGACTTGGCTTCTGTGCTCTAGAGTCCAATCTGAACTCCTCCATTCAATTAAATGGAGGGGATCTCAGACTCACCTGTGATACACTATAACCTCATTCTGTTGAGCACTTTTCACAGCTAAGAAAGAACAGCAGTGAGAGAGAAATAAAGGTGCAGAAGCAAGGGACGCAAGCTGTATGCTCAGCCGAGATGTGAAAACAGATGAAGAGTGGATCAGGTGGAGAGAGAGATAAAAGCTCTTTCAGGTGGCAAGAGCTGCAGCGGAGAAGGTTCTTACACTGCTCCTCAAGGAACAAAAAGGAGGATGGTGCTAAATGTGCTATAAGAAAAGAGAAGGGAAGAGGAGTGAAATAAGGGCCAGGATCCTGCAACTCTTCTTTACATGAGTAGTCCCATTAGCCTCAGTGAATCCACTCCTGGAAACAGTGGCTGGAAGATATAGCCTCAGAAGTCAACTGGGGCCAGGTTTTGGAGTTTTGACGTGGATGGGGAGTGAAGAATGTAACACAGGGGTCTCAAACTTGTGGCCCGCAGGCCACCCTTTAAGTTATTTGCTGCAGCCGATCCCACAATGACACTATAAGTATCAGTATTTGCAATACTGTTTGATTAAAAGGTTTCAGTGGTGCAACCCTCGGGCTAACATACTAGTCCTCATGTGGCCCTTGGGGTGATTTGTGTTTGAGACCCCCAATGCAAAGCATGTTCTAAGGAATCTGAACTGTTAACATTTGAAGCAATGTGTAGTAATTAAAGGATTTTAGGGAGCAAAGCCTGTTTCCTACATCAAGCCCAAAGAGGTGGGACTGATGCAGGGGCAGCAGGAATCCCAAGCAAACCACAGACCAGCAATAGAATCAGTAACCTGGGCACTACCAATGAGCACCCCTTCCACAGGCAGGAAGAGTCAGTGGCTTTTATGTTTCTTCCTTTAGTTCTCCCCCCTGCTGCCCACAGTGACCCACCTCTGAACCAAGAGCAGTGCTCCCCATGGAGATGGACATTGGCATGCAGGGGGATGGAGGGTGAACCCCTACCTTGCATGGGGGGGCTTTAACTGCCTTCCTAAGAGTTAAGAGGTTGGATATAGGCCATTGGATCTGAATTCCCAGACTACGCATGGAACTGAGAAAGCAGCTAACGCACCATGCTGGTGCCAAGTGGGTGGAGGCTGGGTTTCTTGGTGGTAGCACTGACAGCTTCAGACTTTTTCAAAGTCTTGCCTACTCGCAGTTATCATCCCTCTCTCCTTATTATAAAAGTGAACATATCCTTCCATCATTTCCCTTTTCACCTTGCACCCTGAGTGACGTCAAGGACGTAAGTTCCTCAGCCAACAGCTCCACTGACTCTACAGAGAGGGCTAACAAAACAAAGCTTGACACATGGCCTACCTGGTTGTAAGTTATAAACTGGGTGTGCAATGTAGGAACTTTGCACTCATTATTTGTGACCAGGAAAACAACCATCAATCTAGGACTTCAGAGTGTTCTAAAAGCAACTTCTTCCCTAAACCAGGTCAAAGAGTGCATCTCAACTTTCCACTAAGAAGGGCACAGGTTTCAGTAGGAAGGTGCTTCAGTCTTGTGTGGCAGATGAAGGTGTTATAATGTAGCAGGAGAGATTAATTGCAAAATCCATTTGCATCCATGTGCTAAATTGTCAGTTGACAGGGTGGGACCATTTGGCAGAGTGTTTGCTTGGGCTGGTATACTGATCTAATGAAGTCACCTTTTCCTGATGTTCTAATGGTTAACACTAGTGTGCCCAGTGGTCCTCCTGTGTTTCATAAGTTGAGTGGGAGGGGTGAGGAGCTGGACGGCAACTGCCAGGGAGTCCATAGGTGCTGCAGGAAGTGGGGTTGGTGGTGTGGCACTCTTCATGCCAAGTCAATGTGGAGCTAAAGTCCCACCTGGTGCTTATTTGTAAAGTCGAAGTCCTAACTGCTGGCAGCCATTAAACAAACATTCCCCGGCTAGCTTTGACATTCTGCCTCCTTCAGTTCACCCCTTTCAGTTTCAACTGGAAACAGGCTTTCCCCTCACTCCCTGCCTGGAATAGGGCAACCACTAGATTAGGACGTTGGAGACTCAGGTTCCGGTTCCAGCTGTACCACTGGCCTTTTGGGTGACCATGAGCAAGTTTCTTCATCTGTCAAATGGAGTTAACAATACTTACCTCCTTTTTAAAGTGCTTTGAAATCAATGGCTGAAAGGTTGTTGTGCAGTATTGCTGGGCATGGGTAAACAGTTGGTGCCTCCCCCCACCCCAGAAGTGGTTGCACTTTAGCGTTTGGTGAAGAGATTGCGATCCTCCTTGCCCCCCACAGGGATGCAGTGTTAAGAGTCCTTAGGTCCATCAATATGAGGCACAGAAGGTGCCATGGCTGTGCTATGCACTGTCATGTCATCACTTCAGTTCAAGTGAGAGATTGAGAAGAAGCCTCCACAGGCCATCTGGGCCACACTCCTCCTCACCTCCTCCCACCAGATCTATTCCAGGTGCTCTCTGCCCTTCCCTCCTGTTCTCTCCTTTCATCTGCTGATCACAGAGTTCTCCTCCTGTGCCAGGGATAGTGCAAGAAGTTCCCATGCACAGGGAACAGAGGGATTTTATCTACATGGCCAAGCAGGATCTCTCAGCTTTTCTACCATATTTTTGATCAAGGGATGAAGTCTGAAACCTTCCTGGTGAGATCCGGACAGCTGGCAGCCCTAAACCCCAGGCTTCCTCAGCCTTCCCTGCCCCAGGGCTTCCATTCCCCTTCTTTCCCCTGAAAACAAAAAGATTATTTGGTTGCTCTGCATGACAAGACGGGATGCAGCCGGTGAGGCACCAGGGCCGTAGGCAGCCCAGCCCCAGACACTGCTGCTGTCCTTTCAAAAGCTCATAATGTGCTAATGCTTAAGTGCAATTTGATATCATTCACCAGGGAGCCCTTTGATGAAGGGGCTGCTAACTGGATGAGAAAGACATCCCCTCCATCCAGCTGTGACAAAATGACCCCACTTCAAAGCCAGCCTTCTAGCTAACCCTGCAGCTACTCTCCTGACCAGTGGTGCACACAGCATACTCCCTCCCTTTCACAGCCTCTCCCGCTGGGTGTGTTTTGTCCTGCCCCTCCTCCCTCCCCACTACAGGAAAGAAATTCTCTTTGGCCCAGGAATGTTAATTCACAGGGGAATGTTAGGAGTTCTCCCTGGCAGCGAGGAATCTGATTTACAAGCTCAAGAGATGCAGCAGGCCATGCTGGGGTGTGGGACCTGGCCTTAGGGTTTGTCTACACTTCAAATGTAATAGTAGCAGCACAGCTGTAGGAGCGCCAATGCAGCCACATTGCGTTGCCAGTAGACTGTTATCCCATGGCTATAATAAAACCACCTAAACAAGTGGCAATAACTACGTTGGCAGAAGAACGTCTTATGCTGGCAAAACTTACATAACTTAGGGGTATGTTTTTTCATACACCTGAGCAACAAACGTTTCATCTACATTTTATGCTGGCATAGACAAGGCCATAGTGTGGTGTGGATCAGCGTACCCTGAAGCTGGGACTGAGTCCTGGGCTCATGTGGATTTCATACATGCTCAACGGCAATGAGCATAAATCCTAGACTGATGTTGGTGTGTGTATATGATCCGTATTATGCTTCTGGGCCACAGGTTCTCATCTCAGGGACACACAGCTCAGGGTGGAGGCCAACTATGACCAGCAGTAATTCTCTACACAGACACTGAACTCAGCTAAATCAAACCAAAGGGAGTCCTGGTAGAGGCACCTACACTAGTGCAAGTGATGCAGTTCTGTCTCGTTTAAGTGATGATTTTCTTTCTGGAAAGGAGAGAGGGTTTAGTTTAGAACAGGGGTGGTCAAACTTATGGAACTCAAGAGCCACACAAGTTGATTATTAAACCTTCAAGAGCCGCAGTGAGGCATATAGCCATATTTTACCTAATCCAAAATTACTAAGTTTAATATTCAGTGCACGCTTTAATTTTATTGTAAAAAGAGGGCAAATATTGATCCTACTAATGTCAGATTATAATAATTACATAAGGTTACCATGAAAACTAGGCCTACCTATACAGTAAAAATTTAGTTTCTCCCAGCTGTCCCGACCATGCCACGCTTCTCCCCGCCATACTCTTCTGTGAGCCCCACTTCTTTGAAGAGCCGCATGTGGCTCATGAGCCACAGTTTGGCTATGCCTGGTTTAGAATTAGGTTTTTGGAGCTCCAGCAGGGGTATCTCAATATCTAACCTCAGTATGCCCCACTATCCACACTCATGTCAGGCAAAATCTGGTTCTGCAATGCAGATCCTCACTCTGGACAACACGATGCCAGGGGGACACAAACAAGGCCAGATGGGTCGTGGATGCTGCTAAAATGTGCACAACTTGCAACATGGGTCACAGACTAAATGTCGCCTTTCACAAAGTAACTCAGAAGACAAAGTCTCTGTCTGCCTCCCATCTGCACCATTTCAACAGATGAGAAAGGCTGCAAGCAAGGATTCTTCTTCGAGCACTGCTCACATCATTCAGTTGTAAGTGTCTACGTGCCACAGCGCACAGTAGTTGGGAGAGTCTTTAGCCTTAGCCTGTCAGGTCAGGGCATGCGGCCAATGCCCCCTCTGCACCACAACTGAGGCTATATAGGGGACCATGACCCTGACCCTCCCAGTTCCCTTTTCCACCCTCAGCGATGGTTTCGGAGTAGCCAAAACTGGCAGAAGTGAGTGCCTGTCTTTCCTTTGCATAAAAATTAAAATGCCAGGCTTTAAACCATGTCTGGCACGTTCCAAGGCTTTCCCACTCGACGATCCTCACGAGAAATGCCTCATGTGCCTGGGTGAGTCACCTCACAGTGAACTGCTCCATTTGCCAGTCCTTTAAATGCAAGACTGCAGCGTTTATGCACTGTTGCCGAGGACCGCGTGCCCATCTCTGATGCCGCCCGAACCACTAGTGCTCCACTGGCACCCCGAGCAACTCCTGCAGTGGAGTCTCTGCACCGACCCACAGCGCAGAGTTCAAAGCCCTGGTCAGCTTCCTCCTTGGTACCACCACGACACTGTTTGCCTCAGTCACTGAGTTCCCCCTCTGGTGAACCAGCATTGGGGCTATCTTCAGTACCGTTGACACCGCAAGCCCCAACTTTGACTCAAGCTCTGTGCCAAGACCCGGCTGCAGTACCAGCCAAGAAGGCCAGGTCAAAATCTACACTTGCTCTGGTATCCAGAGAGCAGTCGATGCAGGAGTCGGCATTGACCTCAAGCCTGGTACCGTCGAGCCCTCCACCGGCACCACAAAACGGGGCTGAGAACTGCTCTGAGGCTCTCTCCTCTCAGCACTTGTCCCATGAACCCTCAGTACCATGCTCTCAGCGTTCCTGAAGATGGAGGTCCAGCTCATCCTCCTTGTCGTCTCTGGCCTCTGCCTGTTCCTCTGAATCCCCCAAAACTGCTTTGGGAGCTGGAGAACGGGTGGGTAAGCGTTGTCAGAAGCACTCCCCGACACCTTTACCATGGAGAAAGATGACTCTGTCGGCCCTGGTATGGTCTCCGTGGCCCAGTTCCTCTGGTACCGCTAAGACCTCAGGCAGGTGCCATTCCTCCCTGCGCCATGCTGCAACCATAAATTCTATTAATGACTGGTCTCACAAGTGGCTAGACACGACGGCTGATGACAACTCAACCTCGCGGCACCATTTGGCACCATCTCCACCTCGGACTCTGGACTCCTCGAACATTTATGATGACGAGCCTGATCCTGACTCTACATGGCTCAGTAGATCCCGGGCCCCTTCGTCCTTATCTCTGGATGAGTACACTTTCTGAAAGCCTGTGGCCTGGAAGGACAATACTCATGCACAGCACGCTTTATTCTGCTGCATGGCAGCAAATCTAACTACAGAACTTGGGGTGGTCCAGGAGGAAACCGACCCCCTCTTAGACGTGGAGGAAAATGTCCCACTAGCCAAGGTATCTGTTCCTCTCGATGAATGGGTATACAGAATTGCTGGGGCATGATGGCAGAACTCATCTTCGATTCCGCCAGTGTTGAAAGTGACGGATCGCAAATATCATGTCCCCCAGGACAAGTTTGCGTTCCTCTTCCAGCACCCTATGCCAGGATCACTGGTAGTCGATGCAGTGAATCAGAAAAAGAGACAGGGCCAGCCAAGCTCTTCTCCTAAGAACAAGGAAGCTAGAAAGCTCAACTTGTTGGGCAGGAAGGTTTACGCCATGGCAGGTCTACAGCTGTGTATCTCCAACCATCTGGCCCTTATGACAAGATATGCCTTCAACCTCTCATGAGCCAGGGAAGGGTTCCACGACCTTATCCCCAAAGATCACCTCAGAGATTATGAGGCGATGATTGAGGATGGGGCATTGGTCCCTAAAGATGCCTCACAGTTACTTGGGACGCATTGGACATAGCCTCATGTACTATGGCCTTCGCTGTGGTGATGCGTTGCTCCGCCTGGCTTCAGGGCTCTGACCTGCCTCTGCAGATGCAGCTTATAATTCAGGACCTGCCATTTGAGGGCCCTGACCTCTTTGCCGAGTCCATAGATGCCAAGCTACATGGCATGAAGGACTCAAGAGCTACCCTCAGATCACTGGGAATGTATATGCTGCAATCTACCTGGCATTACCTTAAACCACATCAGCTCTTGCAACAGCAGCTGCAACAGTTAAAGCAGCAAACCAGATGCAGAGTTCTCTTCCTCGGTCCTACCAATTTCCCCAACGACATCTCGGGGACTTGGATAGGGACAAGACCCGCTCGAGCAAGGATGGGAAGTCCCACGCCTCATAGTCTAGTAGGCGTAGGCAGTGTACCGACCACTCATCGGGAAGGAAACAGCGCTTTTGACGGTTACCCTGAGGGCAGAGAACTCACAGCCTTAACCCCAACCTTCACCAACCACCGACACCGCTTCCTGCACCACTGGGCTAACATTGCAACCGACCAGTGGGTCCTCGAAACGGTAGCTGAAGGGTATCGCATACAGTTTCATTCAACTCCTCGGACCACAAAACCGCCCCCTCATCCAAGCCTCAGAAACAGGGAACTAGATTGCCTGCTTGAGATGGAATGCGAGAAGCTCCTCTCCCGCTGGGCCACAGAAAGGGTCCCAAAGCAGGAGCGGGAAAAAAAGGTTCTATTCCTGATACTTTCTGGTCCCCAAACCCAATGGGGACCTCAGTCCCATTCTAGATCTCAGAGCCTTAAACAAACATATAAGGAAAACAAAGTTCTTCATGGTTTCCCTGTCACAGATCGTCCCATCTCTGTCTCCCAGGGATTGGTTCGCAGCCCTCAACCTCAAAGACACATACTTTGACATAGCAATATGTCCCTACCGCAGAAAGTATAGAATAGAATAGAATAGAATAGAATAGAATCATAGGGTTGGAAGGGAGCTCATGAGATCATCAAGTCCAACCCCCTGGGAAGGTACCTAAGGTTCATCGTGGGGGCTAATCACTTCCAGTTTATATCTCTCCCCTTCAGGCTCTCTCTGGCCCCCAGGGTTTTCACAAAGTGCATGACACCGGTAGCGGCATTCTTGCACCGGCGGGGCATAAGGATTTACCCCTATTTAGATGATTGGTTAATAGATGGGGAATCAAGAGATCAGGTAACGCTACATGTCAGAGTGGTAATCCAACTGTGTGGATATCTGGGCCTCTGCACAAACTGAGGAAAGTCAAAACTCTCCCCATCCCAAAGCAGAGTTCATAGGAGCTCTCCCAGACACTCGCAAAGGAATGGCCTCTCTGTCCCCTTCAAGATTTCAGGCCATCTGCACCATCATTACAGAGCTGCAGGAGGAACAAGCGACCACTGCCCGTCACTGCCTACAGCTGCTCGGGCACATGGCAGCTTCCACCTCCGTGATTTGGATGGCACGCCTGAGAACGAGGCCCTTCCAGGTCTGGTTCTCCACAGTGTTCCAGCCATGGAGGGATTCCCTTGCCACGTACTGTCAGTTCCCCTAGACATCCTGGGGACACTACGGATTTGGAGGGCCCCCCAGTTTGCAATGGGGGGAATCCCCTTCAAAACGGTAATGCCCATTGTAACACTGAAAACTGATGCCTTGGAGTCGGGGTGGGGGGGGGCCACATCTCAGGGGGACACTCCATCCAAGGGTGTTGGCCCCATGAGGACAGTCTTCTTCACATAAATGTGAAGGAACTGCGGGCCATCAGATTGGCTTGCATGGCCTTCCTGGACAACATACAGGGCAGGTCGGTTCAGATTCTAACGGAGAATGTTACAGCCATGTTCTACACAAACTGGCAGGGAGGGGTCTGCTCCCCAACTCTTTGCAAGGAAGCATGCAAAATTTGAAAATTAGCTCTGAGATACAATTTCACCCCAGTGGCTGAGCACCTACCGGGAGTGAACAACAGGCTAGTGGACTCACTCAGCAGAAAGCCCCTGGAGAACCACGAGTGGTCGCTCCACAACACTATGTTCACTCACCTGGTACGCAAATGCGGTATACCCCAAATAGACTTGTTTGCGACATGGCAGAACCACAAGTGTCAGCAATTTTGCTCTCTCAGGGGCCGGGAGGAGGGGTCTCTCAATGATGCCTTCCTCATTGGCTGGTCAGGCCCTCTAATGTATGCCTTCCCACCAGTCCCATTAATACACAGAGTTCTCCTGCAGATCAGGATGGATGGAGCAAACAGAATATTAATAGCTCCGGACTGGCCCAGACAACACTGGTTTTCGCTCCTCCACGACCTGTCCATAGAGACCCCACTTCACCACCCCTGCGGGCAGACCTCATGACACAGGACTCGGGGCGCCTGTGGCACCCGACCCCAGATTGCCTGCACTTGACACCCTGGAGACTCCTCAGCTCAATGAGCAGGAAAGGCTCTGCTTGGACAAGGTTGGGAAGGTCCTGGTCAGTAGTAGAAGACCATCCACCAGGTCCACCTTTACAGCCGAATGGGAACGGTTTTCCATTTGGGCCCAGAGTAAAGGAGTAGACCCTACACTGGCCCCTCTACACCTAATTCTTGACTATCTTGCTAGACCTCTCTTTCCTCGCTGAGAGTCCACCTAGCAGTGATCTCAGCTCTCCATGAAAAGGTAGGGGCCCTTGTTTTCTCCCATCCTATTTCCACTAGGTTCCTGAAAGGGTTTGAAAGGCTTTTCCCACAACCCTGTGAATCCATCCCTCTTTGGGACCTGAAGGTGGTGCTCCAGGCACAAATGGAGCCCTCATATGAACCCTTGGACTCATGCACCTTTGTAGTAACCCTTGGGGAGGAAGGGGTTAACATTCTGGTCAGTGAGTCCCAGGACAGCCAATAGGAATGAAGTGCAAGTTTTTGAATTGGAATAGCAGCCTTGCCTGTTCCTGTTTGGATGCAGCAGAGCTCCTGGAAGGATCAGGAGGAGGCCAGAGGGGCCTGAGGAAGAATCCAGCAACATCCTTACCAAAGATAAGTTAAGTTTGTTACTGACCAGGCATGAGTAGAACAGGGAATGTTTATTGAGATGCGGTCAGGGTATTTTCTTTGGTTTTGGATTTCTCTGTGCTGAGCACATGTACCCCCCCCACACCCTGTAACTACCTAAGTTAATTCCCAGGGAAGCAACATTCTGTGTTTTTATCTGTTCTTTTTAATTAAAAATTTTACCTTTAAAGTAAGCTTTGGTTCTGTGTCCTGAAAGACAGGTTTGTGTGCACGTGCATCAGACTGCACAGCCAGCTACTAGAGGGAATTCTTTTCCACTTCCAGCTGATATTCCAGCTGGGGTTAGTCACTCTCCTGAGAGAGGAATAAAAGTGTTTGTAAATACCTCACAAGAAGGAATTCCCAAGTGTACCTTCCTGGTTTTTCAAGAGGTTTTTTGCATTTGGGTGGTGGCAGCGATACCACTCCAAGGCCAGGAATTGGAGGTCTTGGAGAGTTTTAAGATCAGGCTTTAAGGCCAGTGGCTTTTAAGACCTGTTGCAGGCCCTCACCTTCTGCACTCAGAGTGCCAGAGTGAGGAAACAGCCTTGACAACCTTACTGGTCCTTTCCTGGAAGGTAGCCTTCTTAGTAGCAATCACCTCGGCTAGAAGGGTTTCAGAGCTGAAGGCCCTTTCCTCAGAACCCCCTTATACGAGGTTCTTCCCCAACGAAGTGGTCCTGCGACACCACCCCTCCTTCCTCCCTAAGGTGGTTACTCCCTTCCACCTCAGCCAGGAGATTTGCTTGCCAATTTTTTATCCAGACCCTCAGGTTACAGAGAACCAGAGGAGGTTGCATACCCTGGATGTGAAGAGAGTGCTCCTAACATACACTGAGCACACGTCCATTCTGCAAAACCTCCCAACTCTTTGTGATGGTCGCTGAATGCAAAAGAGGTCTTCCAGTGTCCTCACAGTGCATTTCCAAATGAATAGTAAACTGTATCAAAGATTGCTACGGAAGGTCAAATGTGCCCCTTCCTGGGACTGTTAGAGCCCATTCTACCAGGGCTCAAGTGTCGTCAATGGCCTTCCTTGCCAAGGTCCCGATCCAAGATATCTTCAGGGCAGCTACGTGGTCGTCAGTACATACTTTCACAATGTACTACACTATCATCAAACAGGCTAGAGAGGATGCCGCTTTGGGCAGAGCCGTACTCAGTGTGGGCAAACTGTAACTTCTCCCACCATCCTTGGGTGTGATTAACAGTCACCTGTAACTGAATGATGTGAGAAGCGCTTGAGGAAGAAGGGTGTGTTACTTACCAGTAACTGTCCTTCTTTGAGACGGGCTGCTCACATACATTCAGGCCCTTCCCACCGTCCCCGCTAACGGAGTTGGCAAAGGTATAAGGGACTGGGAGAACCAGGGTCGCAGTCACCTGCATAGCCACGGTTGTTGCGCAGAGGGTATGTTGGCCACATGCCCTGACCTGACAGGCTAAGGCTCTCTGAGCTACTGTGCACTGTGGCACGTAGACACCTGTAACTGAATGATGTGAGCAGCCCATCTCGAAGGACAGTTACTGGTAAGTAATCCACCATTTCCCAAATACCACCCTGAACTTCCCAACGCCCCCCCAGTTGTCAGCTTGTAACAGTGTTATACCAATTTGGTAAGCACCCTCATACACCTCGCCCAATTTCAAGTCCTGGGGAAGCTGCTGGCTGCAAGAGTCACAGCTCAGATGGAGGGAAACGGCAGGGCAGACACATGAAAGGAGATGGACCAAGAGCATGTAATGCCCCTGTCCCATAACACCAATTTAAAGTGACCTGCAAAGGACAAAGAAATTGGGCTTAGGCTCTTTTTCATTTTGTTATAATGAAAAAAGCTGTAAAGTTTTTCTTTTAAAAAATGTCACAAGGGGAAGGGGGAATTCTGCTTGGTTTTATTATTTAAATATTTGAAACTCAGTCATTTTTTAAACCATGTTTTCCCAGAAGACATTATGGATGACTAGAGAATTAGTATGATGGGGACTTCACAAGTGTGTGTTCTTCAAGCGCTGCTCAGATACATTCAGTAATAGGTGTATCCAAGCCGCAGCGCATGATTGGTCGGAAACCTTTTTGCCCTAGCCTGTCAGAACCGGGCTGGTGGGGCAAGAAGTAGCATAGAGCTAAGGCAAACGGGCAGCACTGACGTTCACCTTAGAGCAGTGTATAGGAGAGGTTAGTAGGCACTAGTAAGGTGATGGGAGATACACAAGATATTTTACATACTTTGCATATCTCCCATTGACTGCCGCCAAAAATTGCAGCAAGTGCAGACTGGGGTTTAGTCTCCAAGACCCAGATCCTCAAGGGTAACTACTCCTGAAATCCTGAATATCTAAATGCTTCATTTGCAGACATGAATTCTAAACCACTTAGGAAGTAATTTCATTTTCATTAAGGTCCCTTTACACCATTGTGGCAGTGCAAAGGAGCTTTAGTATAAATGAAAATCTGGCCCTTATGATTTCTTAAAATAACACAGTGCTTTCTAAGTAGTCATATTGTAAATTGAGTTCTAATGGATTAGTACCATTTTTGGCGCTGGAAGATCCCTCAGCTACTGATGGTTGTCAAGGTGAACTTGTCTCAATCTGCCATCAAGTGCAAGGCAATAGGAGCCTGCAAGGCTGGTAGAATCTGCCTGCTGTTTTGACAGAAAGCATTGGGTAGGATGGTGTCTGATCCTGCATGGTGTTGATCAGTGCTTCAACTAACACTGCGTTCCACTGAAGGTGAGAGCTCTTACTCAGATCCACAAAGATATTTAGGCTCTGAACTTTCAGTGAAATCAATGGAAGCTAGGGGCTTAAAATACCTTTGTGGATCTGAGCACATAGTTCCTCTCCATATCAGGAGCACAACATGAAGATAGCTTTAAAGTGAGACAGAAATCAGAACAAACCTGTGTGTCCCCTCTGTTGTCCCTGTGCTCCGCACTATGATAGCTGGCTGCCAATATTCTCTAGCTACTATAGCATCACAAAGTCACATTCCCACATCTTCACACTAGAGTGATGGAGTGGGGCTATTTTAGCGCATCCAAATCCATACATCCTTGGGAGGTGCAGTCCAAATGGTCCATTGACATTGATTCACACTGACTTTAAATCTCTTTACTTTTGTCCCAATGGTAATTGTCCTAATAGTTATTATTGAGTCTGATGCTCAGCACTGTAAATACATGAGTGATCAGGAAATGCACAGCTCAGATTCCTGAATTAAAGTTGTAAAAATAATTAATTCCCTGATGAGGTCCCTGGTGATGATGTAAGTCACTCAAACATTGCCCTAGGGATGTATGATGCCACTTCAATGTCTCCATAGTCTTATTTTCTTGAATTTCACAGTAGCCTATTCATTACTTGCACTATCATTTGGAAACTGCACATGGAGCCTTCCAGTTGTAAATCGCTGATTCAAATCTAGCTAAGGACTGTAATGAGTCAAATTCATTACCAATTATTTGGAGATAATTGTGAAGTGAGATTTGATTTATATACTTAAAAATGGATTTCTTCTTTGCCATCTGTAACTCTCACACACATTGCAGTATTCAGCCTCAGACCCCCTGTGATGTTGGAAAACATGATCATCCCTGTACAGATGGGTGACTAAGGCACAGAGATATTAAATGACTTGCCCAGAGTCCCACAAGAAGCCTACAACAGATCTAGTAACAGAACCCAGAACTCATGAGTCCCAGTCTAGTGCCTGAACCGCAAGGACAGGCTTCCTCCAAGTAGTTCTCAGGTTAGTTCAGGAGCAGGAGGCAGTGTGTCCCAATGACTAGCACACTGGACTGGGACTCAGGAATGCTGGATTCTGTTCCCAGCTCAGTCACTAATGCTGTGCCTCAATTTTCCCACCTATAAAATAGGGATAATGATCCTGCCCTCCTTTGTAAACCCTTTGAGGTCTACTGATGAAAAACACTAGATACAAGACTGTTTTAATTATTAGTTCCCTGTGATCATTGGAGAGATAGGACTCTGAAGAGAGAATGTGGAGAGAGGAGAGGAGCTGAGGGGACAACTGGCCACTCTGGCAAATGTTCATATGGTTTGATGGAGCTAGTGCACTAAAAATAGCAGCTGTGTAGTCATGGCAGCTTGTGCATGTAGCCCAAAAGCAGCCCTTCTGTGACTTTAGGTATGTGCAGGGTGGGGAGGGGGGCTGTATCACAGGAATTCCATGCTCAAAGGACTCCAGATTTTTCACTGACTCTTCTGCTCCTGATGTGCTCCAGCAGTTTCTCAGGCACCCGGCCCTGACATGTTTTAGAACACAATGAAATATCACATGTTAAACAGAAAGCTTGTCTCATCCTTAACCATGCTGGAACTAGCATGCCTTCAGAATTCAAGGTTATCCACCCACAGTCATTGTACTGTCTTGCTGATTTAGAAATCAATTCAGATCAAGCAGTACAGTCCCTTAGTGTGGACCCAGTTCTTCTGGATAAAGGTTCTTATAAGGATGTAGCTCATTCCGTAAACTGAATAGTGTTGCACCACCTTCTATTACAGCAACAAAAAACACACAGTAGAGGGGAGAGTTCTCAATATGAAGTCTTAAGTACCCACATCCTTTCCTCTTACAATTCCAGCCATGAGCCAAACTGGTTATCCATTCTACAACCCAGTGCCTTCACAGTACCAGCACACTATAACTTTGGAAGGACAGCCTGCACTCCTCCATGGACAGGGGTTTAAGTAAGCTGGAATGGCCTGGAACACCGTTCGAGGGCCCACTATTTTTAGGGGCTCAGCATTCAGGTCCCCCTAAAAATAGAAAATGGCGCCAGAACACTGCGTTCTGGGGCCCATCATTGAAAAATAGCAGGCCCCAGAGCACAGCACCCTTTTCTATTTTTAGAGGCCCAAATGCTGCACCCCTAAAAATAGTGGGCCCTCGAACGGTGTTCCCCTGCGTTCTGGCAGGGCAGGACAGGGCAGTGCAGGGGTGTTCAGGGGCAGGGCCCAAGCCCCGTCCCAAATCCCTGCCCTTCAAGGCCCCGCCCCAACCTGGAGCCTGCCCCCACTCCCCCTGCCCCAGCCGGGCCAAGGCCATGCTGCTGGCCTGACCCAGGGCCTACCGCCTCCTCTGGAGCCACGCTGCCCCCAGTAAGTACTGGGGCAGCTGGCTCATGCTGGGGGGGGTGCATTGGGGGCTGGGGTTAATTTTCAAGGTGGTACTGGGGGCTGGGTATTGGGGAGGAATTGGGGGGGCAGGTAATAGGGGCTGGGGTGGATTTTGGGAATAGGGGAACAGATATTGGGGCCAGAAGCTGGGGTGGGAGGAAGGTGTTTGGGGGGCAGAAGCTGGGGTGGGGGGCTGGCATTTGGGGGGCAGGAGGGTGGCTCACCTGTGCGGGAAGTGGGGCCCACCCAATCAGGATGGTTTCGGGGCCCACCAAATTATGCTGTAACTTCTGTCCATGGGGTTTGAAACGCTCAACCTGTGGGACTGAAAAAGTTCAATCCAAAAAAGGGAGATGATCCTGGAAATGCAAGAGGTGTCTTTCTGGCAGCACAAACAGCAACAGGGATCAGAAGCAGCAACTGGGATGGTTTCACAAGACAGCAAGCTGCCATCACATTGGAAATGACAACTACCGCTGCTTCAAGAGCAGAGGGAGATGTGGTGCCAGCTAAAACAAGGAAAGAATTTTATTAAATGAATTTAATAAAGGGAAAATCAGGACAGGTACCTCTCCTGTGACCTGAAGCAGTAATCTGCTTTTCATTAGGGTAACTTGGTCCTTCTAAGCCCTGGTGCCACTGTGGGGTTCACTCTGATGTTGGTTCTGCCACACAAAGCAGACAACACCGTCACAACAACAAAGGAGAAATTCTCTCCACGCAGAATCACCTACTGAAGAACTAGTCACAAAAATTCTTCAGCCAAGCAAACAGCCTTAAAGATGGGAAAGGTACAAGACAATGGCCTGGGGTCTGAAGGCCTTTTTACCTTTTGTCAGCCAGAGAACAATTAAGTTGGGGGAGTAGCAAGGCACATGCTACCCCAGAACTGATCTCAGGATGCAACACAGAGCAGCATCCATGACTTATTTGGCCCTTGCTGAGACTGTAACCAAGAAGGCCAAAAAGTCATGATGGCCCTTTCTGGGAGTTATCTGTCCAGTGCCGCTTTAAATGCTCTGACTTTTAGCAGGGCAGCGGAAGGTTATCACAGACAGGAACAGAGCATCAAAAGCTGCCTTCTATGTAACACCACAACACAGAAATGTCTCTCCAGTAAAGTTCCTTGAGTGAGAGGAATCAAAAGCTAATGTGCAGCTGGTAATAATTTTGAGCTCTGGAGGAAAGAGCAGAGAGTTTCCATGTGTGCTCCACCTATCTCCAAGGGGCTTCTTCAGTACTGGCTCACTCACGTCCCTCTCTCACCAGTCTCTGGTCAAACTTGATTAGTTCTTCATATTGGGTCCTAGTTTTGACAGGGTCTTTTACTAAGCAGGACTTACAAAGCCCTGTGCAGCTTCCTTCACATAGGACCAGCCCTCTGCTCTCCATGGCAAAACAATGAAGCCAGCTAGAATGCACACAGGGAGCAGAGCAGAACCATCTCCTAGGGGGAAAGGCATGGAAGCTGAGCGGGGACTAGATGGCAGGATGAGCCCTTAGGCAGTACTCTTTTTGAGCAGTTGAAGTTTGAATGTTTGGCTGTGGAGCACCAGCTCCCTGCTTATATGGGGACTTTAAAAGCCAGTGGCTGAGCGACCAGAGGGAGCTTGCGAACAGGGGACAGCAAACAGGGGAGTTTGAGAGGGAGTTTGGGGAGGAGTTTGTGACACCACGATGGTGAAGAGGAGCCGCACTGCTGCCAGCACCCCTTCTGTCTCCTCCACCTGTGCCTGTAGCCAGACAGACATCCTGACCATAGATATCTCTACCCAGACCCTGGTGTGGACTTGCAGGGACTGCAGCCTGCAGTTCCCTGTCTCCAACGATCAGGCTGGGGAGATGAATCGATGTGACAGGTGCCTGCTGGTGGAATCTCTCAGGAGGCAGGTGGGAGAGTTACAGGAGGAGGTGTCTCAGCTTAGGAGTATCCACACCCTGGAGAAGTTCCTCGACAGCATCCACGAGGAGAAGTGCAAGATGGAGGGCACTGACCAGGTACCAGAGACTACTGCCACAACACTGGAGCTGGATGGGGAGCCTGTGGCAGGGGGAGGACACTGGCAGCTGGTTACCTCTGGCGGTAGGCAGTGCTCCACCCCTGCCCAAAACCCACCCTCTGTTGTGGTGAAGAATCGTTATGCGGTGCTAGAGACGGTGAAGGAGGTGGAAGAGGAGAGGCCATGCACCCCCGAGGCTGGGAGGATCACAGCCACCACAGCTAGGAGGAAACGTAGAGTTGTGGTGGTTGGGGACTCACTTCTGAGGGGGACGGAGGCACCCATCTGTCGCCCTGACAAGATCTCTCGAGAGGTATGCTGCCTGCCAGGTGCCCGCATCCGAGACGTTACGGAGGGATTGTCGAGAATCATCCGCCCCTCTGACTACTACCCCATGCTTCTCATCCATGTAGGAACCAATGATACTGCGAGAGGTGATCCTCGGCAGATCAAAGGTGACTTCAGGGCTCTGGGAGCGCGGGTGAAGGAGTTTGGAGCACAGGTGGTGTTCTCCTCGATTCTTCCGGTCAAGGGTAGAGGCCTGAGCAGAGACAGATGCATCCTGGAGATGAACGTTTGGCTGCGAAGATGGTGTCGTCAGGAGGGCTTTGGCTTCCTCGACCATGGGTTGCTGTTTCAGGAAGAAGGACTGCTAGGCAGAGATGGACTCCATCTTTCGAGGAAGGGGAAGAGCGTATTTGGACGCAGACTGGCTGACCTAGTGAGGAGGGCTTTAAACTAGGTCTGAAGGGGGAAGGAGACCAAAGCCCACAGGTAAGTGACTATGTGGGAGACCAGGGGGATGGGATGGAACTTGGGGGGTGCCGGGACTGTAACTACAGGGATAGAAGAGAGGATAATTGGAACATGCGGGGGGAATCAAATAACTTTCTTAGATGCTCTAATGAAGTCCTAATGCCTGAGGCAGGTGGGGGAGGTCAACACCAAAAGAAAATCCAGGGAGGTAGATACAATAGAATTGAATGTCAAAATGGGAAAGTAGGGCAATCAGCTGGGTATCTTAGGTGCCTATACACAAATGCAAGGAGCCTGGGAAACAAGCAGGAGGAATTGGTAGCACTAGCGCAGACAAAGAACTATGACATGATTGGGATAACAGAGACGTGGTGGAATAGTTTGCATGACTGGAGCTCTGCAATAGATGGGTATAGACTGTTCAGGAAGGACAGGCAGGGAAGGAAAGGGGGAGGAGTAGCACTATATGTAAAGGAGCTCTATGACTGCTCAGAGCTTCATTATGAAAGTGGAAACAAGCCAGTTGAAAGTCTGTGGGTTAAGTTTAGAGGGGAGAGCAACAAGGGGGATGTTGTGGTAGGTGTCTGCTACAGACCACCAGATCAGAAGGAGGAAGTGGATGAGGCATTCTGTGTACAACTGACAGAAGTTTCTAGAGCACAGGCCCTGGTTCTCATGGGGGACTTCAATTACCCTGACATCTGCTGGAAGGCCAATACAGCAGTGCACAGGCAATCCAGGAAGTTTCTGGAGAGTGTTGAGGACAACTTCCTGGTACAAATGCAGGAGCAACCGACGAGGGGCCTTGCGCCTCTCGATCTGCTGCTCACAAATAGAGAAGAATTTATCAGGGAAGTAGAGGTCAATGGCAGCCTGGGTAGCAGTGACCATGAAATGATTGAGTTCAAGTTGATGATTAAAGGAAAGAAGGAAAGAAGCAAAACACAGACCCTGGACTTCAGAAAAGCAGATTATGTCTCCCTCAGGGAACTGATGGGCAGGATCCCTTGGGAGGCTGATCTGAAGGGGAAAGGTGTCCAAGAGAGTTGGGTTTAAAGAAACCCTGCTAAGGGCACAGGAAGATACAATTCCGATAAGGAGAAAGCACAGCAAATGTGGAAGGCACCCACTGTGGCTTAACAGAGAGCTCTGCACTGAGCTGAAGCATAAAAAGGACGCTTACAGGAAGTGGAAGCTAGGACAGATGACTAAGGAGGCATATAAAGACATTGCTCGGGACTGCAGGGATAAAATCAGAAAGGCCAAAGGACAAATGGAGTTGCGACTAGCAAGGGATGTGAAGGATAACAGGAAGGGGTTCTACAAGTATATCAATAACAAGAGAGGATCAGGGATGGTGTAGGTCCCTTACTGAATGGGGCAGGCATCCTCGTGACAGAGGATGAGGAAAAAGCTGAAGTGCTCAATGCTTTTTTTAGTTCAGTTTTCACAAGCAAGGTCAGCTCCCAGCCCACTACACTAGGTACGGGGGACTGGGGAGAAGAAGAGAGGCCCTTGGTGACAGAAGGTCAGGTTAGGGACTGCTTAAAGAAACTAGATGTGCACAAGTCCATGGGGCCGGATGAACTGCATCCGAGGGTGCTGAGGGAGCTGGCTGATGAGATAGCAGTACCGTTGGCCATTATCTTTGAAAACTTGTGGCGAACGGGGGAGGTGCCAGAGGACTGGAAAAAAGCAAATATAGTACCTATCTTCAAGAAAGGCAAAAAGGAGGATCCAGGGAATTACAGACCTGTCAGCCTCACCTCAATCCCTGGAAAAATCATGGAGCAGCTTCTCAAAGAATCCATCCTGAAACACTTGGAGGAATGTAGAGTAATCAGGAACAGTCAGCATGGATTTACCAAGGGTAAATCATGCCTGACCAACCTCATCGCCTTCTATGATGAGATCACTGGATTTGTGGATGCGGGAAGAGCCGTTGATGTGATATACCTTGACTTTAGCAAGGCTTTTGATACGGTTTCCCACAGCATTCTCATTGGCAAATTAAGGAAGTATGGGTTAGATGCATGGACTGTAAGGTGGATAGAAAACTGGCTAGAACAACGGTTTCAGCGCATAGGAATCAATGGCTCCATGTCAAGTTGGCAGGCAGTAACAAGTGGTGTGCCCCAGGGGTCGGTCCTGGGGCCAGTTCTGTTCAATGTTTTCATTAATGATCTGGATGATGGGATAGATTGCACACTTAGTAAGTTTGCAGATGATACCAAACTGGGGGGAACGGTAGACACCCTAGAGGGCAGAGACAGGATTCAGGGAGACCTAGACAAACTGGAGCAGTGGGCCAAGAGGAATCTCATGAGGTTCAACAAGGATAAGTGTAAAATCCTGCACTTGGGACGAAAAAACCCCATGTACTGCTACAGGCTGGGGAAGGATCAGCTAAATAGCAGCACTGGAGAAAAGGACCTGGGAGTCATGGTGGATGGGAAGCTGGATATGAGTCAGCAGTGTGCTCTTGCTGCCAAAAAGGCCAATGGCATACTGGGCTGCATCAGAAGAAGTGTTACCAGCAGATCGAGGGATGTGATCATTCCCCTCTATTCTGCACTAGTGAGGCCACATCTGGAACACTGTGTCCAGTTTTGGGCTCCCCACTACAAAAAGGACATGGACAAATTAGAGAGAGTTCAGAGGAGGGCAACCAAAATGATCAAAGGGCTGGAGCACAAGCCCTATGAAGAAAGACTGAAGGAACTAGGCTTATTTAGCCTGCAGAAGAGAAGATTGAGGGGGGATTTGATAGCAACCTTCAACTACTTGAAGGGTTGCTCCAAGGAGGAGGGAGCTCAACTGTTCTCTGTAGTAACAGAGGGCAGAACGAGAAGCAATGGCTTCAAGTTACAGCTGGGGCGGTCCAGGCTGGATATTAGGAAAAACTTCCTTACTAGGCGAGTGGTGAAGCATTGGAATAAGTTGCCTAGGGAGATGGTGGAATCTCCATCTCTGGAGGTGTTCAAGTCCCAGCTGGACAAAACACTGACTGGGATGATCTAATGGGAGTGGTCCTGCTTTTTTTGGCAGGGGGTTGGACTAGATGACCTCGTGGGGTCCCTTCCAACCCTATGATTCTATGATTATGTGACCATAGATGGAGGCTTCAGACCCTGTGGCTTTGGTCCCAGTGAATAAGGGAAGCTGGGCAGAAAAGACTTCACCAAATGCAGTGTTACTATTTCATAGTTAGGGAGAATTTTTGAAGGCTCCAGAAGAATAGACATGATCTATTTTTAAGGTTGCTTGCTTTTCAATCCACCTTTGGCCACCCTTCTGTTCCAAGGCCCATTTTATACCCTGCAACCCCACTGGCTTATGTGGGGGATGCACACGGCAAATTAGCCCTGCCTGCCTGCTACTGTTCCATTCACAGCCCCTCCACAGTATGGTTAGACTACAGCTTGTATTACACAGCTGTGCCTCTTTCCCAAATGTTGCCCGCCAATGCTTTCAGTGAAATGAAAGAGAGGATTTTGTGTTTCTAGAGGGGAGAGGATGGCTCTGCAGAGGGATAAGAAACAAGAGAGAGCCTCACACAAGCCTTCTAGGCAAACAGCGATGTAGAATTTAACAATGGAAAGGGTAAACTATTCACATCTAAGTGGGCTAAATCCCCCAGGCAAGAAGGGGCTTATCTTCTAATCTATAAAAGAGCATTCCCATCCCAGGAGTTTGGCTCAGCACCTGCCCTATCAGCAGTGGGCAGGAGCTTTGATGATGCATCTGTGTCAATGATCTCCAAGGATTAGCCATTCAAACTTATTGAATGGTAACAGCAGACAGAGGGGATAGGGTGGGATGACACACAAGGACCAGCAGCAGGGATGAGACCTCAACCCCGCTGAAGCCTGGGACACAAATCAGGTTTTGAGCCCCATCCCAGAAAAGGGCCTATTTACACTTCCCATTTTAACCTTACCACAAGTGGCTCCCCATATTCAGTTGCAGCTGTGCTGAGAACAGAGTGCGAGATGCTGAGGTAGGGGGCAGGAGAGAACATGTGCCTGAAGGTCCCCATAATAGCAGCCTGAAGCACAAGGAACATGAGACTGCACTTGTGCTGCCTGAGCCCCAGAGGGGCCAAAAGCAGGCCAACAGAAGGCAGCTCGTTTATGATACAGCACTAGCATTTAAAGCCCTGCACACGGTATGCTTGACCTGAGCCCACAGCTCATTTTTGAAGAGGAAGCCAGTGCCTTCCTGTCTGAAGCTGGATAATGCCTGGGCCATTATTCAGTTCAGCCAAGATAACAGGCTGACTGGCTGTCTCCTTTTTCTGGGGAGCAGTCCCTGACTTAGGTACTCTGTCCCTGGCAATAACCGGCCCCCAGGAATGTCCCCTTTGTCACCAAACAGTGGTTTAAAAAGGCAGCAAATTTATTATAAATAAATGTGACACAAATATTAAAATGTAACTTCTGAACTACACTTCAGATTTTACTCATCTTGAAATCATAGGTCTATGAATATGGCATATATATATATATATATATATATATATATATATA
>ML681963.1:45733399-45747860 GCA_007922195.1 Podocnemis expansa
ATATATATATATATATATATATATATATATATATAATTAGCTTGTCTATCTCTTTGCAGGCTGCTGTAGCTATGTGTAAGTGGGGGAATGGGCCCACTACTGTGGGGAACTTTCTTCACTCATATACTATCACAGTGGAATTGGTTAGCAAAAGAATCCAAGTCCTTGCTCCCACTCCATTCATCCAGAGGGCTGCCTGACCTTGACAGCTTCCCTCCTACTCTCCTGTGAGGTGGGGGCCCTGTAACCCCAACAAAGCTGAGCCTAGGATTCCTGAAGGGCTTGACCTTGGCATGGTCTCAAACTGCGGTTAGGGAGGTCGAGGCTGGATATTAGAAAAAACTTTTTTACTAGGAGAGTGGTGAAGCCTTGGAATGAGCTGCCAAGGGAGGTGGTGGAATCTCCATCTTTGGCGGTGTTTAAGGCCCGGCTGGACAAAACCATGACTGGGATGGTTTAGTGGGAGTGGTCCTGCCTCTGGCAGGGGGTTGGACTAGATGACCTATGAGGTCCCTTCCAACCCTATGATTCTATGACCCCCAATCTTGTCATGGTTAGTTAGGGCTGGGTTCTAACTGCATTCAGCGCTTGCCTGACCCACTAAACATTGCATATAGCTCAAAGCAATAAAATATATTAAACAGCAATCAAAAATCAAATAAGATGGGAAAGGTTAAAGGCGAACACCCAATGCTGTCCTCTAGCACAGGGACACTCCACACACTGTCTCTGTGGTGTGAAGGACATTGTCTGTTTGCCAGTTGCAGGCCTCCTGCCCAGGCCCTGACTGTACTGCAGGGAAGCACAGTATGACACCTGCCCTGGCTGTTTCCACATGCCCCTTGGCTCCAGGGCACAGAGCCCTTCTTCTCAGTGTCAGCCCCTCCTCAAGGTCATGATCCCCCTTTGAGTCTGGCCTGTGAGGCCTCTTGGGCAGGAGTTCCATTTTCTACCACCATAGATGGCAGGGTGGAGTGTGGAGAGGTAGCATCGGGATGACTTGCCTGAGGTGGGGCAAAAATCAGACAAAACATAGCCTGCAGCCCTGACACTAGCTACCCAGGGTGGTGGAGAGGGCAGAGTGAGCTGTACCCAGGGAACAAGCCCCCCCCGCTGACAGCTGCAGAAGATGGAACAATGAAAGAACTGGCATTTGGAGGCATACACAGGAACCAGTTTATTTCTCCCCACCACTGGAATTACAAAATCACAGCAGCAGAGGTCTATCTTTACAAAGTAGCCCAATGCCCCTCTGAGGTAATGAGAACAAACCACAAAGATTGGGGGAGGGGGGTTACAAAGAAGAGACAACTCCAAGGAGCTCTCTGCAGAACTGCTTGACACAAGCAAAGGTGACGGATGAGGGGACGTGACTAGTGTTTTTAAGGGGGAAATATAGAACAATGGCTACCATTCAGTGTTAAATTTTAACAGAGCTAGCCTAAAAGGGGCAGCATGCACTTTGTAGTCACATCAGAAGAGCTGCAGGCAGCAGTCACTCAGAGCCTATCAGCCAAAGGCACCTGCTTCAACCTCAGCTATACTAAATGGAAAAAAAAAAAATGTGTAGCTTGCTCCAGGAGCAGCTCCCAGTTAGGGATGGTCATAAAAGAAAAAAAAAGTCTGTCCCTTCTAAACTATAGCTTCTCCTGTAATTGTCACTACCACTGCTGGAGCTTGATGGGCCTGAATTTTGCCAGTGGAGAAACAGCTCCATGTTTCTCTGCTTGTCTCTTTGCACAATCTTTTCACTGTTTTGGCCAGTCCTACTGAGTGGGACAGCTTTGCATACTCAGTGGCAGGATATTTCTCCTGGCTAAAGCCTTCCTAAACTTTGGGATCCCCCTAGAGATTTAGCCATCTTAGGATGCCCTAAACAGCTGCCAAGGCCCTGCATGCTCCTTCAGTATTTGAAAACAGGGTCCAGGCCAGAGTAGGACCAGGTCAGGACAAATCATGGATGCCACCTCTGTTACCAGCACACCAAAGTGCTTGCAGTCTGATGCTTAGATGACTTGACTGGCTGAGGCATCAGACAAACCCCATGTCAGATCCTCTAACCTTCTGGTTTGGCACAATTAATGCATTTCTAATGCTGCCTACAGGGAGGATTCCTGCGTGTATGCATGGTGGGTGTAGCACGCATGCTTTCTGAAAGCAGAGACGTGTGGATTGTTCCAAGACTTGCTCCTGCTTCAGCCCCTGACAGTATAAAATCTTCAACTTTGGCAACACTTGTGAAGTTTAAGAGACCAGGGAAGCAGTGTGACCTGTTTTTGCAAGTCAATCCAAGGTGCAGGAGGGCTGGTCCTACTGCACAAAGCAGGTGGGCTTCTAGCTCTGGGCAGTGAGATTCTTAGGTCTTCTCTGATGCCACTCTAGGCAGGTCACTTCAACCAAAAAAAAAAAGGAAAGTGGGATATGAATCCTTCCTATTCAGCTAGCCAGGCCAGGCTTGCTGTCTGGCAAGTAACTGGCAACTTTTCCAGGTAATAACCAAAGTGGTACAGGATAACTTGATAAGACATTACACTCTCATTGTAAGCTTCGCTTTGATGTGAGACCTTTGATATCTAATCAGCCTGGAGTTTATTTAGCAGCAGCCCCGCTCTCCACTCATGCCTGAAATAACCAAATGCAGGAGAGACAATGAGACAAGCATTTTGGTTCCAGGTGTAAGGGACTGACAGTGCAATGTCTACACAGCCTCCTTCCTACCTAGAAAGGAAAGTGGTTGGTGATAAGCATTGGAGGCCAGAGAGGAGAGCTGGAGCTGCACAAGAGAGGCCCCTTTCCTCCCCATTAGCTGGAGGAGTGCAGGGAGAGTTCTCAGGCCAGAAATGTGGTTTGGAATGGTCTTTCAAGAGGCACAGGAACCAATGAAAGTGACACACAGCTCAACAACTGATTTAGAAAGCAGCTGAGCGTTGCTAAGCATGATGGTTACGTGAGGCTGGAATTTCACGGCTGCTGTACAGGGTTGTTCTTTTAAAGCATTGGTGTTGCAAAATGAATCCCATCCTGTGACTGGGGAGGTATGCTTGCCTCAGTTCATAGCAGACCAATGCCAGCCACCACAACTGGAACCTGAGCAGCACCCTCAGCAGAGAAGCTAAGGAACAAACAGAGATGATTTTTCCACCATGCCACGTCTGAGGCCAATTTACTGGGCAACATCTATGAGGCTTGCCTTGCCTATGTCTGTGCTGCCTCTGCTCTGGTGGGTGAGCAGACTCTAGGGTTGCCGAACTGGCATTGTCCCCAGCAATTGTTTAATTAGCTTTCGTGAGGGGTCCCATAAGGCACAGTCTAGTTCTTCCGTATCAGTATAATGGGGCACTCCCATCTTTTCAAGGCATAACAATGAATCTACCTTGGAAGCGAAGAGATCTTCTTGTTCTTCAAATCGAGACCAGCTGTAGGAAAACAGCCACTGGCCTGCACTATGGGACAGATGCTACCTTTCAAAGGCCCAGGCCTATGGGAAGTGTCTTAACTGCAACTAAGAAACTTCCATTTAATAAGTATTTTACACTCACTACCTGGCTTGGAGGAATTCAAGCATTTCACTCCAGAGCAGAGCAAACATGTTTTTGAGACTCACAGCTAGAACTTACTGTTCTTCAAGTATGCTGTTGCTGCTGTGACATCAAGCCTATTGGAAGAGCCTGTCTAAGATGTGGTACACAAGTGTTATGGACTTCAGAAAATTAAACTGTTGCAGAAATGAAGACGTGACAAAGAAGCAAGAGAGCTCTATTTTTTGCGTAATGACCAGGTGATGTAGATTTTGATCTCTGCAGTAATGTGTTACTGGAAGTGCACAAACTGCTCCAACCCACTCTAGGTCCTGAAATCTAGGCATACAGTATAGTGCAGTTCCTCTCACTGAATCTGCTGGTGTGTAGGCAGACCTGCTCTGCCATAGGAGAAAACTCATTAATGTTAGCAGAGGAGTGTTTTGCCACCAGCATCTTTGTTTCACTACACTGTACACAAGCACGGTGGCATTACATACCACATGGGGATTATGGCCACTAATAGACTTATATCTCCACTCAGAAACATGTGCTCTAGGAGATTTGTGCAATAGAGGGATCCCTGCCTTCCCCCTCTCAGAAATTCAGATCTTGCACAATATCTGGGCAGTGTAACAGTTAAGAAGCATCTGATGAAGTTTGCTGAGAGGAAATAAGTAGTTATGTGCGGGCAGCCCTGGATCAGAGAAAACATTACAATGAACAGGATCTGCTTGTGCTAAGGACACTGCCCAGGTACTACACGGCAGATTTAGCCCTTGCAACATTACCGTGTTGAGATCACAGCTTAGGGTGCACTCCAGAAACCAACCAGTAGAGGGGGTGAGAAGCAGAACTCAGAGGCCCCCAAACACTGGGAGACCCCAATGACAGAACAAAACAGAAGAAAAGACAGCAGTCCCAGAAAGCAAAAATTAGAGCCATTACTACAGCGTGAAGATGCTGTCTTGTCTTCTTTTCTAGTGATTTCCAGGGCCCTGTGTCCCCATTCTGCTGGATCCAGCAACCAGTTTCATCTCTTGTGCACCAGTGGGACAGGAAGTACACGGTATCCATCACCGCAAGTGAAGCGTCAGAATGACCGTCAGGATCACCCCCAAGAAAAGGAAAAAGGGAAGCCAGGTCTTCACGAGCCCCCCTATGCTGCAAGAGAGAGAAAGAGGATTAAAAAGAGATGGGGATGACAAGGGCCGAGGATGTGTTTATGGCTAGGGAGGGAAATAAATGTTTGGAGATAATCTGAGGAGCTGAGGGCTGGAAGGAGAGGAATGACGCTGCTTTGTATCTATAACTGGAGCTTACACCTTTGCATCATGTAATTTACATCTCATGTCACATCCCAGAGAAACTCACAGGTCAGAAAGGACAAATATGATCATCTAGTCTGACCTCCTGCACAATGCAGGCCACAAAACCACACCCACCCACTCCTGTAATAAACTTCTAACCTATAACTGAGTTATTCAAGTCCTCAAAGACTTTAAGGTACAGAGAATCCACCAGCAAGTGAGCCATGCCCCATGCTACAGAGGAAGGTGAAAAAAACCACAGCCCTAGCCAATCTGTCCTGGGGGAAATTTCCTTCCTGACCCCAAATATAGCCATCAGTTAAACCCTGAGCATATGATGTTCTATTCATCAGGTTAAGACATGAACCTAACAGACCCAGGAGTAACTAAATCTCAGTGGCAGCTAGATTATACAATTTTTCATCTCTGCTGCCAGGTCAAATCCAGTCCAGCAATTAACACCAGCTGGTTATCTGGTGATTACATTAGAAGAGATGGTAACAACAGACCAGCACATAGTCATAAATTCCCACAAAAAGGGTAATGAAATTCCATTCCAGTTGGGAGTCCGAGTGGAGGGACAAAAGACTGAAGCCCCCTGCAATACCCTAGTGAGGATTCTTTGTGAACAGGGCTAAAACACATTAGCAATACAGAGCTGAGAAGCTTGTACTCTGCTGCCCTGGTTAGACTATTTTGTGGGTACACAGGATTGCAATCTCCAGGACTGAGAAACTGGCCCTTGAGTCATTGGGGGGGGGGCGGCAGGGGGAGGAAGCCCACGTGAACGTTAGCATGATGCTGAAGGAAATGTTGGTGGTAAAGGATAGAGAGAAATCCAAAGAGCAGTGGATGGAAGCCCTAACAAAATATAGGATTCACTTTATTACTACACAACAGTGAAAGAGGAAAACCTGTGGATGGTCCAACATGCTTCACTGCCCAGCTTGGCCAGCTATGAACATCACGAGCTGTGGTTAGACCACGAGGCCAGGCAGCCAAAGACATCACAGGGAATCATAGACTAGGATTTGCTTTAGATGGCATTCTTCATAGGCCACGCCCCCAAAAACTCTTGGACAAGCAACGTGTTAAGACTCCAGTGTCTCAGGAGGCAACCTCAGCAAACCCACAACCACACGTTGGCTTTTAACTGAGAGAAAGGTTTAAAGACATCAAAGATCCCTCTTTTCTCTTGAGCTTTCAATCTGACCAGCTACCTGCAGCGGGAACCTGTTCTTAACCCCTTGGTAAAAAGGACAGCAACCTTTATCAACCTGGCTCTGCACTGCAGTATCAGGATTCCTTATGAGCAGTGAACCCATAACCATCTGGCCAAGGGCAGGGACGCTGCCAGTTGAGCCCTACTGTCCTCGGAACCCAAGTGAAAGACATATGAGTGAAAGTTTAGCCCCCTCTCTGGGGCAGAGAGGAATATGAAAGGAACAGAAACTCTGAGAAGCTAGCCCATTATTAACAGATCCCTTTGCCTGCTGGCTCTGGACTGATCCACTCACCTTACATACTTCCCATACAGGAGGGAGAAGAAGCAAAGTTTAACCATGTTCCAGGAGGTGCTGTTATCATATCTCATCAAGTTTAAGGCCAGAGCCACGTGGGAATGGCAGTTGTCACAGCAGAGATTATGCTAGAATAGAAAGGGTTGTGAAATTAGAAGTCTTCTGTTTCTGTTAGGTCTTTCTAAGTTTTCTATGGCAGGGAGACAATCTCATAGACCTCAACAGGACCCAACCATGCTAGTGCAGAAAAAACTCCAAGGGTATGTTCCCCAGTTGAGTGGTATTCTCAGCCTCCATCATTTCCTTTGAGAAATTCTTCTCTAGTCTAATAAGAGCTCCCCATTAAGTTAATGCCAACCCCGCTCGTTTTAAGTGCACAGTGGAAAACCAGTGCAAGAGCACATAAGCCTTTCAGTACGCAAGTTTGAAGATACCAAGACCCAAGGACTGACCATGACACACAAAACCACCAAGAACTGGATTTGGCCACATAGTTCTTATCAACTGCTCCATAAAAAGGGATCAGTCATCAAGAAATTTCATTTCACAGGTGGGAGAAAAGCAGGAAACCTAGGTTTGTCTAAACTCTGTAAAGGAAGCATTTTGTTAAGAAAAAACTACAAAGTAAATCCCTTTTCACTGTACCTGGTTCAATCAAGATTAGCTGTGATAAAGTGGGAATACTTTGGGGCTTTTCTTTAGGTGCTATTTGTGTGCCTCAGTTTAGCCTTGTGTGTTGCTCATGTGTGTTGGTGATGGGACACCGGTGTTTAATCAGCACAGAGACCACTCAGAGTGAATGGGCCTCTCTCAGTCACCTGTATGCACACCCAGCCAGGACCCCGTCTTTGCTCCAACCAGTTATACAGGTTGGGCAGGTAAAGATCAGGGCAATGGCCACTTAGCCCAGGACGGAGACAAAGGACTGAGAAGCTCTGGTCTGATGGTGAGTGGGGGGGAAGACATCTGTCTCCCAGGAGGGATGGGTGATCACTGCTATAACTGCTAATCAGTCAGATAGACCAGCTTTCCATGATGTGATCTAATCAATCCTTTCACAGAGGCAGGGTTCCTGGCCCATTGAGGCATAAACGGATTCACCAGGATCCTGCGAGGCAGGCTCCCACAGAGGGAGTCCCTGACAGAGCAGGAGGGCTAAACCCTTCCAAGTCAGATGAAGAAGACTCCTTCGCAGGTGCAGGGAGAGCCCAGGGGTGGCAGACTCCTCCCAAGGTGCTTCCATCCTGTCTGGCTGTGCTGAAAAGAGGGTAGAGGGTAGTCTGGGAGCACTGGGGCAAACTCCACCATGAAACAGTCTTGATCCACAAAGAGAAAAGAGGACCACAGCACGATTCTTGTGAGGCTCCATCACAAGATCCCACATGCAAGCTGCGCTCCAAGTTCAATAAAGTCTTACCATTCGGTGCTTGTACTCCTCCGAGGCATCGTGCACAGCTGTATCCCAAGCATTGGGACTACTAGAGTACACTTTGTTGGGATCCAGTTTCCAGTACCTGACAAGACAGACACCGGATTCACTAGTTTAATAGCTATCCATTCTGTTCCTTTAGTTTCCTTTCCTTCCTGATTTGGAGGCTATGTAAAGCAGGAGTCAGAAGGCAAACCTGCACTCATTCATTAAGAAAGCTCAGTTAACCCAAGGAACTGCACCATTCCAGAAAGGCGCATAAGATAAGAGGGGCATCAGGAGCTATGCTTCAACTTCTAACCTAAAGCAGCAGCATCTCAGACAGCAATAATTATTGTAAATGTAAAGCAAATTAGGTTCTGAACACCAGTTTTCTTGTGGAATTTAAAAACCCAGTTTCATCCACATGCTTGTTTATCTGAATAAAGGACAAAAAAATCAGGAGACAATGTGCAAATAAAAACATCAATAACGAAATGTGAATATTGACTGCATCACTCAATTTTTGTAGCATTTACTTTCAGAAAAAGATTGCCCCAAATTCTACTTTAATATACAGTCTTAATTACTATAATAGCCATGCAAATACTAAGTCTCTAATTATTTTAATACCATAACATTGCAGTCATGCTTCTTATCATAGATTTAATTCAGTGCTCTCTCCTGGGAAGCACAGACACACTAGCTGCCTCTCTGAATTAGGGCATTTGATCTCTGATAACATTCATGTTGATGTTGGCTTCAGTCAATTAAGAATATTTACACGTGAATTTTTTAAAAGTTTAATAAAAAGAAACAGTAGCACTTACTTCACTGGCTTCCCAAAAGCCATGTTGTCTTCCTACAAAAAGCAGAAACATCTCTCAGGAGAAAACCGATCACACAAAATTCAATACATACATCTTTCCTGTAAGGCCAGAAACTACACTAATATAGTGGTCTGAGGTAATTATCAAGTACTTTCCTCAGTAGTCTCAGCTTACCTAAATATAGATCTTATTTGTGTGTATACAGTTTAGATTTTCATTAATACTGATGCTACTGCTGTTGGAATGAGAGTTTGGTTATACATACTACATCTTTCATCTTTATGGCCAACACACCTTATTGATTTCTTCCTGATTCCCTTTATTTTGGAACTGTAATAGAGTTTTTTACATAGTGATAAAAGCTGTACATATTTTAATGTCTCAGTGAGAATTACACCAACAGACCTTTACATCCAAGAGCCGTCAAATTAAGATGAAGCATAACACAGTGAGTGTAATTTACATGTTGGTAAGCAGGCTTGACTTTAAACAGTCCAAGGAAGTCCTGTTACTGCAAAATGCCGCTTCTCCTAGCTCCCTCAATCTGTAAATTACACCAAAACTGGATTTCTGATTTTGACCTAGAAATTAAAATATACATATGTGTTGTGCGACATGTTAGACACATCACTGGAATCCACTGCAACTCTGCAAGTACAAGAGGTCAAAAGACACCCTTCTCTTACTGCTCAGTAAATCAGATTAGCCCAGGGGTGGCCAAACTTATGGAACTCAAGAGCCACACAAGTTGATTATTAAACCTTCAAGAGCTGCACTGAGGCACATAGCCATATACTTTTACCTACTAAATTGATTTGCTGGCATTCTTTTGCAAGCCACACTTTTTCATTCAAAAGCCACATGTGGCTCCCAAGCTGCAGTCTGGCCATGCCTGGATTAACCCATCATCCTTGATCGCAGTAACCAGCTTATCTCCACTGGGCAGCAGTCAACAGAGAAGCAACTAAAATGGCTGTTTTGGTCAATCTAAGGACTGCCCTGAATCCAGTACAGAGGTAGCCAGTATTAGAAATCAAGCACACAGCAGTTCTCTGCTCTTCAGGGATTTATACAGCAATTATTTCAAGCTTCCATTACACTTTGAAATGTGAAACATGGAGGAAACCATTCACAAGCATTTCCGCAAGCTGAGACCCAAGCCGAATTCAGGTTCCTTATTCATCAACTAGAGCCACCATCTACATTCACAAGCATTTCCACAAGCTGAGACCCAAGCCGAATTCAGGTTCCTTATTCATCAACTAGAGCCACCATCTACTTACGGAGACATAGTATGGTCCTGCAAAGTCCCGAATGACTCCAGCTGATGTACAGATACCCATGTGACCAATGATAGGGAAGAGCCATCTACCAAGGCAGCAAACAAAACGTCAGTGAGTCAAATGTCTCATGATACCTGTATCCATGTCAGGAGACTGCTAACATGGCTACACACTGAACTGTACAATACAAAATAGACACAGCAAGCCAAGTTAGCTGCAGATGGGGACAGAGAGAGACATGATAGCTAGTAAACCAGAACTGAACACAAACTGACAGAGGCAAAGTCATGCAGACAGAAACATGTACAGGTAGGAGAATATGAAAGCAGATAATGTCCAAACCCACACCTTCTCTGACAAGCAATTCCACCAATTTAGAATTCTTTGCATAGGTGCCAAAACTTCAATCTTTTAATATGATGATTAATTGTAGTTATTACAATGACAGCAGCTACAGGATGTGATTCTGCTCTCAAAATACACCATTGTGTATGCCATCCTAGATCAGGAAGGAATGAGCCTTCAATCTTTATCTGAAAAACCCCATTTTGTTTTTCTGGGCAAATGCATGGGCTCTAGAAAGAAGCTCTCAGGAGACAATCTGAATCTCATAAATTAGTAAGGAAAAAATCTTACTGGCTCACCTAATCCATCTTTATACCAATATTATTATTATTATTATTATTATTATTATTAATAAAGTATTTGTATTATTGTAATGCCTAGGAGGCCCAGTTATGAAACTCTTTGCTAAGTGATGGACAAACACACATGAAAATTATGGTCCCTGCTCCTAGTGGCTTACAATCTAAGTACAAGACAAGAGACATCAGGGTTGTTTTCCACTGGAAACTAGCTTTGTGCGTTCCAAAAAATAAGCTCTCAACATTAGGAAGAATATCTCCTTGTCCAGATAGTTCTAATGCTCCAAAGTATTTCTGACTTTAATATGGATTCTACTATTATTATCTTGTGCTATCCTAAAATCTTCTCCTCCCTCCTTGATATTTATGACCTTCAGGGACTAGCAGTTATGTCCCCACACCCTAAGGCTATGTCTACTCTGCAAGCACTACAGTACCACAGCTATGCCACTGTAGCATAGATTGCTTTCTACATCAACAGAGGGATTTTTTCTGTTAATGTAGTTAATCTGCCATTCCACAAGGTGGTAGACCTAGCAGTGTCTTTATACTGGGAGTTAGGTAACACTAACTAAAATTGTTCACAGCCCTGAGCAATGTAACTAGCTTGATCTAATTTTTAAGTACCAACTCAGTCTTGTCATTGTTTAGTGCAATATTTATAGGCCAGACTAAGTCAAACTCTCCAGCTCCCAACAACTTCTGTTTACTTTTCACCCATTTGCACTTTTTGTTCATTCTTTGAAATTCACTGCCATAGGCAATGAAGATAAACCAGGCAGTCTCACTTTTACATAGGGGGAGATTTACAGTCATGACACTTCTTGATTGCCATGTATTGGCGTGATGAAGTTGGTTCTGAAGTTGTAAACATGGCAGAAGAAATGTCTACATTAAGATTACCTAATTTTAAAATTCAGATTTCAGATGTTGGATTGTTCAACTCAGAGGAGTGGGAAGAGAGGAGGAAAATTTGACAATTGTGCCATACAAGACATTTTATAGTATTACAACCATCTCATGGGATTTCTAATGATTTGCAGGAAGCTGTCAATACTGACACAGGAGAGAAAATCCATGGGAAAGTACTGTACAGATTCCAGTGGCCCTGTTAAAAAAGGATACATTTCTCACTACTTAATCAGCTAACTAAAAGTTGAAAAAATATTTCCTTACTTTTATTTTAAACAGTCCTTTCCAGTGAAACTAAGCCTGGAATGTTTAAACAGATGAAAACAGAAGTTATAATAAAAGTTAGCCTGCAACTTTCAAGCATTCATTAACATGAAATCTGTAATATGATTTTTCTTCTTCACCAAAGGTTGAAAGATTATCACTCAGATTTCTAACATGCTGTGTAAAATATTTTTTTTCTTGTCTGTTACAGCTAATCCTTAGACACGAGTAAAAATAACTTCATTGTGTCATAGATGCTTTAGCTGGATTGCAGCAACCAGTTTCATTGATTCTAAATCCCTCTTTCTAGTGAGCTGTTTTTGCATGTATTTGTTTGGTCATTACTATGGATAGCTTTGTTTGCAGTGTTTTCTATCCCCCGGCCCATGAAAAATAAAAAGAAAAAGGTATGCCAAAATAATTCAGTCATGATTATAAAATATGCAATAGTATAACTAAAGTTGTTTGCTGTGAGCAGTTGAGGGAAAAATTAAATAGTTTGAAATAATCTGAGAAAAAGTAACTTAATTGTTTCAAACAATACAGCTATATATTACTACACTGGGGAGACCTAGAGCCAACTGTAAAAATTCATAGAGTTGCTCAGAAGCAGCAGGGAAACAGACCATGCCTTCTTATAGAAGAACCTGAGAACTCATGGAGCTCAGACCTGACAAAGGTAGATGTTTTACAGCTGCAGTGAGACAAAAGCCAGAGGCCTGATCTACACGGAGAGCACAGGTCAATGTAATGCCGCTTACATCAACCCTCTACAGCCTGCATCTACACTGACCTGGCTATAAAGACAAACTAAGTGATGCCGTAGGTCAGCGTTGTAACTCCACTCCCGCAGGAAGCATAGCATTTGGGTTGACTTTGATCATTAAAATTAATATTAGTGTAGACAGAGAGCAGTTTAATGCAATGTTACTGGCCTCCAGGATCTGTCTCAGAAGTCCTTGCTTTTGCTGCTCTGTTGTTCCTGGGCTGCTGCGCATTGGCCTTTCCATCAGCAAATAGCTTCTTCCCTCCTTGCGCCGCCCTGAAGGTTTAAATTCTATTTCCGGCTTGGGCAGCATGGAGAGCTTTTCACCTGAGCAGGTAATGGTATCTGAGTTTTTCCTGCTTGTTTGTTTGTGAGAAGGGAGTGGGAGGACAGCTGACTTCCCACAAGCCACAGTGCTCTGTTGTATTGTGGGATGGCTACCCACAATGCAATACTTTTAAATTTGACCTAACCGCAAGCAATGGGGATGCAAGAATTTGACACAAGCAGTGTAGCATGGTCACACTCCTCTGATCTTATGAATTTGGCATCTCAGTGTTGACGTTAAATTTCATCCCAGTGTAGACATGTCCAGAGAAAACAGTGATTGTGAGTGGACCTGGGGCTGCACTAGTGATCAACCACACTCCTTTTAATGGGGAGTTTACACCAGATTTAAAGCAGAGGTTCAAATTTAACCTTTATGATTCCTCGCTGTACTCCCAGGAGTTACATCCTTCCCACCCACCATGTTTCACAGATGCTGTATGCCAGGGGTGGCCAAACTTATGGAACTCAAGAGCCACACAATTATTAAACCTTCAAGAGTTGCACTGAGGCATATAGCAATATATTTTTACCTAAGAAATTCGTTTGCTGACGTCCTTCTGTGAGCCACACTTTTTTATTCAAGAGCCACAGTCTGGCCACATTTGCTATATGCATTGAGAATAACTAGCCAGAGCTCAACAAGCCACTCCTTAGCAGTCAAGCAGACCCTCTGCACCCATCTACACCCCCTCACTCCAGGGCTGCATACACAGCCTTTGCAGCACTGGTAGGACTCTGGAAATAAACAATGAAAATTCAGACCCGGGCAGCACAGTCTGAGCACCATGGCTTTCAGATGAGCAAGCTAGTACATCAACCACCACATTTCACTATCAACTTTTGTTAGCCTTTAAAAGTGTCACAAGACTCCTTGTTTGTTTTACTGAACTAGACTAACACAGCTTACTACACAGTCTGTTCAGCCGGATTTGAAGAGCTAGCTCTGGCCACAGCATTTTACTTTTTTTCTTGGTCTGTTCTGTTTTCTTCCGTGCATCTCGTGGTGCGAGGCGCAAGGGAGATCACCAGCCCGCTCTCCTCCTCTCAGGGACCTACAGTCCGCCTCTGGACAGCCTGTTCCTACTGTATGGTCCAGGGAGTGGATCCCCCGTGTGGACAGGCTACGGACGGGATCCCAATTCGGCGCAAGTAGCTTTGGAAGGGGCGACAACCAAGCCCAAGAGCTGCCCCCGGACTAGCGCGTCCACACGGGAGAAGCCCTCCCCCCCGACCTGAAGGGGGAGGCAGGAGACCAGACGGAGCCGGAGGGGCCCGGGGCTGCGGCGGGGGTCGGCCTACCCCCAAGCGGAGCGATGGGTGGGACTGGCTGTGGGGCCCGCGATGACTGCCCGGAACCAGCCGCGGCCCGACCAGATTCCCGCCCGCGGCCCGAGGCTGGAGCCCAGGGTCCCCGCCCGCCACCGCACTCACGTCAGCACGGGGATGGGCGTCCACACCACGCAGTAGGGGAACCGGCCCCGCTCGGGCTCCAGCCCAGCCCCCCCGCCGCCATTGCACTGCTTCATCTTCCCCTCCGCGGCCTCCGCTTCCGCCATCACCGGGGTAACGTCACTTCCTGGAGACCGAGACCGCTTCCGGGTCAGGCCCTGGTGCCCGGTAACTAGGGCGAAGGGGACCTGCGGGCTCGTGCGTCCTGCCAGTCTCCCCTCCCCCCC
>ML681963.1:45748260-45943163 GCA_007922195.1 Podocnemis expansa
CCTGTGCCCCATAACACCACTCCAACCCCCCCCCCCCCAAGTCTCATGCCCCATACCTAGGGCTACCAGATACCAAAGCCTGGAAAGAAGGACAGGGAAGTAGGCAAAGGAGAACATTGGAGGACATGTGGAGAAAATGTAGTATTAATGTAACATTCTGCTGTTTTTAGGGGGCCCTGGCACGCTTTTCCCTAAAATAAGGTATTCCGTGGCATCCCATTGTACTTTAACCCCTATAAGTAAAAAGCCAGACAAAATCATGTATTTTAAAATACCTGCTAGATGGAGGATGTGAAGGTAAAAAGGAGGACGTGTCCTCCTTTTTCCTGACAGCTGGCAACCCTACCCATACCACCATCCCAACCCACCCCTCAGTCCTGTACCCAATAGCATCACCCCAACCCACCCACAGTCCTGCACCCCATAGCACCACCCCAACCCTTCAGTCTTCTGCCCCATAGCACCAGCCCAGCCTCCCCACAGTCCTGTACCCAATAGCATCACTCCAACCTCCATACAGCCCTGTGCCCCATAGCATCACCCCAACCCCCCATAGTCCTGTACCTGATAACATCACCATGACCCCATACAGTCCTGTACCCAACAGCATCGGCCAACCCCCCATAAAGTTCTGTGCCCCTGTAGCATCACCTGTCCTATAACCTCCCATGCAGTCCTGTGCCCCACACTGCCACCTCCAGCCCTCCAGACAGTCCTCTTGCCCTCCATACCATCACTACCTCTAGTCCCCCTACAGTTCTTCTGAGCCCCACGCTGCCACCCTTAGCTCTCCCTACTGACCTTACCCCCCACCCCAGGCCCTGGCAAAGAACTGGAGTGGGCCCTTGCCCCACAGTGCATATTGGGTAGGTGGGGGATCCGACACTTAAGCAGCTAATAACCTTTGAAAATCTGGGCCTACAAACTACAGCTTTCAAAGTAGGGAGTTTAGGGCCTCAGGACTTCAGAGGATATGGGTGACACCCTTGTTTGTCCTTCAGCCCCTCATACAGCAGAAGCTTGATTGCAGCTTCCAGAGAATGACTTTTTCCAGGAGTCTAGGGTGGTGATTAAAGCCCTCTCATGGGAGGCTACTTTCTCTAGGTTACATAGTCTAGGACCTGGTGCCTGCCCTTGTTACATATCTTGCCCAAGTCCTCATCACATCTGACCTCTTCTTCTTGTCACATTTCCACTTCTGTTCATGAAGAGAGATTTGTACACACTGCTGGTGAGAAACCTAGTGAACAAATCAGAACCCAAACTCCAGATCCCACCATTCCCTACACTGTACCAGTTTAGATTTAAATCTCAGTTTTGTGAACAGCTTCTCCGGCTATTCTAAAAACTATACTGTACCTGCCTTTTAAAGGGCAGAGATTTTGCTATTTCCCCTTCCTCTCTTGACAATGGTTCTGTGGAGAGTCCAGAATAAATAATGAAAAAACAGTCAGTACTAGGCAGTAACTTATGCATTGGCTTAGTCCTCACAAAAGACAGCCTTATGTTCTTGAAAGCAAATCTTTCCCCCCTGTCTCCCAGTGGTGCAATACCTCTTTGACGGATATAGCCTAGTAATAATTTTTAAGGGATGATTTATACATGTTAGATTCCTTGTGGAAAGGAAATGGTACAAATTCATGTGAACTGAGAGTTGCATCACAGTTCCTGGCTGGATGCCCAAAAGGAGACTCTTCATTTTCCAACAAAAAGAGGTACAACAGCTTGTGTCTAACGATGCCAACTGAAGCATCAGGAATAGTTATGTATTGTGCATTAGCACTGCCCCTGCGGGATCATCTCTTTCTTTCTCCTGACAGAAAGTCTCCATCACTGATGTTTCATCTGCCTAGTGACAGTTAGGCCCATGGAGCTGGCTGGAGCATTCCCAGTTTGGAGTGCTTACAAGCTGTCCTTGTTCCAGGAATGACAGATTTCTCTGCTTTGCTTTCTCTTTTCTTGTGCAACATTTTAGAATCCTTCCTTTGTGGGACATATTGAGAATTTATTCTTCGATCATTGCAAGAAGAGATTTGGTGTTGGTTTGTTTTAAATGCCACTATTGCCACAGTGCTTTTTGTTCCTGAAAAGTTCCTCCAAAATGGGGTGTTGTGTTCTCAGTTTCTAGGAGACCTTAAATCAAACCAGTGAGATTTGACAATGATTGATGACCATAACCTTTACTGATCATGTCTGCATCACAGGGACATCTATGCAGTAGCACTGGCTACATTGCAGCAGACTCTCCTGCATGCACTGACTAGGCTCAGATTGGTACTTGGGGCTTTTCTTTCAATTTTTCCAAAGTCCTAGCTGGGAATTTGTAAGGCAAACTTGAGGATATTTATTCTGGGACTGAAATTTAAAAGCAATTAGGACAAATGGGAGAAAGAGTACAGACAAAGCAGCACCTCTTGAGGAGGAGGGAAATAGGTAAAAATCAAGGGAAAAAAACCCAGAAAATTCAGTAAAATATAAGAACAATGGGAAGAAATAACATCCTGGCTCTTCCATTGTGATTCTGAGCCAAGGATCCTAAAACATTTTATAAATATTAACTAATCAGATTCCAACTACAGTCTTGGGAGATATAGAAGAGTCTGTGTTTGGAGTAATATTTACAAATCCAGAATCAAATTAGAAAGGCAATGTCTTTATTAGGAAGTTGAATTCAATCACATGAGGAAGCTGAAGGAGAAATGTGTTTATTCCAGAGTTCTGCCCACAACATCTCAGCAGAGTACTGAGAGGTAACTTGCTGTATTAATGGAGAAATGGGTTTGTTATGCTATCCAAACCACCCTCATTGGCTCACTGTATTCTGAGAGCAGGACAGTTTATTCCAGATCTTACCAAAAGTTGATGAACTACCTAGATGAGTTGCAAGGGGGCAGCCATGCTAGTCTAGTTCAGCAAAACAAACAAAGAGTCCTGTGGCACTTTTAAAAACAAACAAATTTATTTATCACATGAGCTTTCATGAGAGAAAATCACACTTCATCAGACATCTCCCATGAAAGCTCATGCAATAAATTTGTTAGTCTTTAAAAGTGCCACAGGACTCCTGGTTTGTTCTAGTTAGATGAGCATCACATACAGCACACTCCACTACATAGTACTGCCCCTGGAAGTCATTGGGTCTTCCTTCTGCGAAGACTGGTGACTAGAAGGCTTGAAGACAGCTGTAATGACTAGGGAACCATGATTAAACCTTGAGGGGTTTGTGAAGCTAGCTGGTGGAGCTCTGCTAGTAAAGGTCTTGGACCCATTCATGTACATAGAGGTCTGGATTCATTCTCCAGGAGGTCTCTTTAAAACACCAGTGGGTTGCAGTGCGATCCCAAGCACTGCAATAACAAAAACCTTGTCTGGGGAGATGCAGTTTGTTGTTAATAAAGCAGGGCTTAAATTCAGAGACCCTTTATAGGTAGGAAAGCTTCTTGTCCTTTACAGCTGACTTTTCCCATTTCAGCTCCCTGTTTCTGCTATGTGACCTCAAAGTCTCACTGAATTAGCTGGACTTTTCCTGCCTTAAAGTGATCTGCTTTAGCTACAGATTTTTTTTTTTTTTTTAAAGAGGAAGTAGCAGAAGAAAATAACTTATGAGAAGGGAGTTTGGTTTATTTCTGTTTTACTGCATGTTAGAGTGATGAAATCTATCTGCAGACCACATGTTGTATTAAGTCCAACACTGCAAACTTTCTCCCTTCTTAAGTATGTGCCTTGACTAGTATTTAATGGTGTGTTTTTGGAAGATGTCAGCCAATACAGTCTGAAGGCCTGTTGTGGGAAAGGCACTGCACACTTTGTGCTGCTGCTATCCGGTCCGCTAGGGTGCAGCTCAACTAATTGAGCATGTCAGTCCACGTTGCCCTGCCTACACTAAAAACAATTAGGGAGTTAGCACACTAACTAACCTGCTACCTTAAGTCTTGTACTTAGGGCCAACGCAACCTGGTAAGCAAGGTAAGCACTGCATGGGGGCACCACTGTTTGAGGGGTGCCAAAATGCCCTGGGGGGGACGCATCCCTGGGCCAGCCAGTGCAGGGGCCAGCCCCTCCCTTAGGCTGGTCAGCCCCACCCCCCAGTGCCCAGGGGATGAGTGGAAGCCTCACTCAGGGCAATTCTCCTGCAGCCCTGCACCCTCCTAGAGACAGCCCTGCTTGGGGGAGGAGGAGAGAGGAGCACGCCAATTTATAGGTTGCAGGGGGGGCGCCAGAAACCCTAGCATTGGCCCTGCTTGGACTAGACAATGTCTTAGGACAGTGGTTCTCAAACTTTGCAATACTGTACCATGATTCCCTAAAATGAACTTCCGTGACCCACCCTCTAAGTTGCTTGTGACACCCTGGGGGGGTCCCAGCACACAGTTTGAGAACCCCTGCCTTAGGACAAGTATTCTTGGATAAGAACTAAACTCAGATGATCTAGTTCAATTACTCTACTAACAGTGCCCACATGTGGACCAATTTGCTTAATTGCATTGTTGATGTGGATACTGACCTAGCATGAAGGGGGTTGAATGACACCCATCAAATCCACTTCCTAGACAACAGAGAAACCTTCAGAGTGTAGCACCTTTCTTCCATTGTAGGCTTTAATCTAGTAATCTTGAGGTAAAAGTTCTTCAAGATGTTCTCTTACTAGGCCTTGAAGGCAAGGGGAGAGTAGTCCTACTATAATCCCTCTTGCCTAGCAGCAAGCAATACCTCACTTTTTTCATGCAGTTTGCATATTTGCATCCAGGGCAGATGGTGTAACACACATGCAAGGAGACATTGCTTTGTTCTAGGACACCCAGAAAGGTTAGAAGGATGACTTATTGCCTGCAGTATTTACCAGGAGTGCGAGGGGATGCTGTTAAGATTTGCATGTTGTCCTTCAGCACCCCAGACCTGGAATATACATTTTGTATTAATCAACACAATGGTTGGCTACTTTGTTCTGAGTTCGGCTGGTGGTGTTGATAGAGGCTGCCAGCCAGACAGCCCTGAGACCTCTAGCCTTCTTTTTAAGGCCAAAACAGAAGTGGTCAGGGTTGCACCATCCAGCAGAGCTTCCTTTGCAGTGCTATAGCATCATAGAAATGTAAGGCCAGAAAGGACTTTGAGAAGTTATCAAGTCCAGGCCTTATACTGAAGCCAGGACTAAGTTCACCTGGACCATACTGAGGCCAGGACCAGGTCAACCAGGACTCTCTCTGACAGCTGTTTGTCCAACCTGTTCTTAAAAACTTTAAGTGAGGGGATTCTACAATTACCCTGTGAAAACTATTCCAATATTTATCTATCTGTAGAGTTAGAGTCCTCCCCACCCAGCAATATCTTGCCACACCTTAAGCCCCTTACTTCTTGTTCTGCCATCAGTGGACATGGGGAACAATGACAGAACCACTTCTTGCAATAAGTAGGGCCAATAAGGGCCCTAGGCTCCCTGCTGAGCCTGCCCACATGTCCTCACCAGCCCTGGATCAAACTGCCAGAGAATAGTAGGATCTGTTAAGGTCCCAGGGCAGGATTTGAACTGAGAGTCCAGAGGTAAATGTTTCTACCCCCAAGAGTCCCCTTAATCCCCCACCCTCTTCTACATGCAGAGGAAACAAAGTAAATCTTATTTATTGTGTTAGACTCTACAGAAAGGCCCTCCCCTAGATAGAAGCCCATCATTTTGAAGTGGAAGAAGGGGACTTCTGCAAAAGATACCAAGTCTTATCTAGTGACAAGTGATGGCTTGGTCAAGTTTTCATTACCACCATTCCTCCCCCTCCCCTTGGCATAGGAGAGGAGCACCGCAAGAAAGCAGGTTGAAGTGGCTACAGTTCAAAAGGAAGCAGTAAGGACTCCTTCCATGCATAAAATTAGAGTAGGGAAAATAATTTGACACAAGATCATTGCCCGTGTGATCCCTGCATCACAACCATATCCCAGTACTTTCTTCTCCTCCCACATGTTTGTTCTTATCTGAAGGATTTACCACCAGTGACCTGTTGCACTTTATTAGCAAGCGTTCTGATGCCTGCCAGGCTAGAATTTACTAATGGAAGTGATCTTTACCCAGGACTGCAGCTGCTTATAAAGTCCCTGGCTCATCACACACCAGGGGCCCCAAGACCTTTCAGAGAAAGGAACACATCAGGGAAGGAAGAGCATCAGGAGTGCATCAGATTGCATTCACCCAAGCAGGTGGTATTTCTTAAGAGCCAGGACTCAAGCTGCAAGGAAGTCAATGGCATCTCCTGCTTGCTTCTTTTCAAGCACTAGCTAAGACAGAGCAGAAACTTGAAAGAAGCAGGCATGCAGCCAGCTCTTGTTCATTAAGCAGCCTTCTCTTGAGCCTTGCCTGTTGTGACAGCTGAAGCATTATAGGAGCTGCCAGAAACAAACCACTCAGCAAAAAAAGGCAAAGACGTTGACAAATGAAGCAGCAGCCACATAGGGGCAGCTGATGCCGTGGGCAAGAGGCTGGGAAAAATGGATTTGGAATGTCAATTAGGCAAAATCTGACAGAGGACGCTTGAAAAACACTTCCCCTCCCTCTGAAAAGCTACGGGTGGATGATGGGGGTGGTGGTGGTATCTTCTGCAATACGACAGCCTCTAAAGTACTCAGCATGAGCAGAAAGGTCAGGTTCTTCGGTCTGTGGTGACATCAAGCCAGGACGTGCATCAAAAAACAATCCCAGGCTTACTCCCATCTCCCATCCTTTAACAAGGAGGGGTTTTTTTTGTACCAGTGCCCTTTCAAAGTCATGCTTCCCTTGCTCCTTGCCTCAAAGTGGTGTTCATCACTGGGGGGCGGGAAGCGGAGGCAAGGGCGACATCTAGGTGTAGCAAGAGTGAAAAGCCGTAACTGTTGAAGTTACCATTTTTGAACTTCCCAAAAAAAGAGGACACACCAAAGAGGGTAGCAGTGGTGCCCCCTGCCCCCACACACTGCCCCCTCCACTTGATCCAAGCCTCACACACTGCCCCCAACCTCAATCGCAGCCTCACACACTGCTTCTTCTGCACCTACCACCAGCCTCACATGGCGCCTCCTCCACCCACCAACCCTTATCCCAGCCTCACAGGCTGTCTTTCCCCCCCTCCCCCCCCCGGGGGATTACCCCCCCCCCCACATGCCCCCCCCCCCCCCAATCACAGCCTCACACCCTGCTGGTCTGTGCTCCTGCTGTGGCTCAGCTGTCGAGGCCTTCCTATGCCAAGCAATGCCATAGCTGGGTCCTAATGTCAAGCAGAGTTGGCCAAGCAGGCAGCTGCTAGGCCACCTGTGCTTGCTGTTAGGATCCAGCTCCAGAGTCTGGTGGTGCATGGCAGCAGAGGGAGTCCTCAGCTGAGCAGGGTGGAGGCCAGTTGCCTCTGGCAAAATGCCAGACACTATTTAAAAAACCCAGCTGGACAAAGTTAAATGTCCAAAAAGGAGGCCATGTCCAGGAAAACCAGACATATGGTAAGCCATCCCAACTAGTTATTTCCATTGGAACATAGAGCCAAAATGGAGGAACAACCCAGGACACTAGGTATGAGACCAGACTGCTCTCTCTTCCACAACCACCCCTAGTTTCAGTAAACACACATGCATGCTCACACAGGGGCCATCCCTATTCTTGGCTAGCACCATGGTGGTCTGTAAGCAACCTTATTTCTTGTGACAGCAAGACCAGTAAGCCAGGTCTCTTACTACCGAGGGGACAAGGGTATGATCATTGCTTGCAAAAAAACATTTCCCTCACCCACAAACAGCTTTCTGTGCAGGGTGCTTCCACTACTTCTTCCCACCTCCCATTAGAGGGGAGTGAGAAACTACAGTCCCAGTGACAGGCTGTCACTGCAGGCTTGCTTGGCAATGTAAAGCAAACAATGAGGGTTCCACCATCCACCAGTTGGTGGTGGTGAGGTAGGGTGTGTGTGACCTTAATTCACAGCTGAATTCAGCCCAAGAGCTCTCACCACTATTATACAACCTAAGCTTTCCATTTTATTGGTGTCAGGAGTTCTTCTATCCTCTTCCATCTTTACCATCACCTCTTGGCTCACAAATTCAGCCCAAGAATTGATGCAATTATTAAAACATTAATAAGGTGATTGTTAATAGAGCACATCAACTGGTGTGATAAACTGGAACACAACTGTGCACCACAAGGTTCCTGAGCCAAGGTTACTCTTCCTGCTGCAGAAAGTCAACCAGAGGAGATTTAACAACAAGAAAAAGCAAAACATGCAACCACCTCTGTGACTGCTTTAGAAATACCCATGGTCTTTCCTGTTCAGGTCAGTCACTGAACAGGTTTCCCACTTCATTGCAAGCTACCCTTTAGGTACAGCTCAGGGAAAAGCACCATTTAAAAAAAGTTGTGCTGGTCTAATGGAGGGATTTTGTTTAGTAGCAGGTTCACAGAACTAGAGGTTCAAGTTTATTTTAATAATCTCAACTTGAGCGGAGACGGGTGGCTGAGTTTCTGATCAGTCCAGCTGGCCAGTTAGCCAGCTGGGAAATCTTAGCCTCTAGGAACTTTCTTATTAAGATTAGAATTAAAGAGCTGTATCTTTTAATAACAGGTGAAAGCTGTGAAAGGGGAAATGAAAGTCAGGCAGCTGGACAGCTCTTTCACATTGGGCTTGAGAGCCATGAAAAAAAACCAAGGGCCCGATGGCATGAATAACTGAACTCTCAACTCTGGTAGAAAGTCAGGGATACCATGCACCACCCAGGAACAGGTCACGGCAAGCTCTGGATTTGCTCATGGCTTGACAGAAAGTGAGAGTTGTCTGTATGAGTGGAGTAAGAAAAGCTTTATAAACAGGCTTCTCTAGTCAAAATTGTTTGAATTATTAAATCACACAGGAACATCTGTAGCCTGTGAACCAAGATGTATAAAGGAAGACACTCCCACGTTAAAATTGATGACTAAAGCCCGCTGCCGGCTGCTGAAGGAAGACACTCATCCACTCCTGAAACTGTCTACATGCTGTATTTCTAGAACTTTCTACCAGAAATTGAAGCAGGACGTGATCACTACCTTACTAGTAACAGGGTAAGTGGCTTTTCTTTCTAATCCAGTTGCTTGATAAGCAGTGGAAAGCAACAGGAAAGTTTTCATCTATAACAAACAGGATTGCTGCAGCTCCTTGCAATGTAACTGAGCTGTCGCCTTTGTGAAAGTGGAGGTGAGTATTAGGATGACAACACTTCAGATTGCACAGAACGTAAGCTATATAACTCAGCATGGGACCAAAGGGCCCTGAACCTGTCATGAGATTGCTGCCATGGCCTCTGCAAAGGGCAGTTCAAGGCTCAGGTGGCATCATCATTCTAAGCCATATTGCACTGAGTTGGTGGCTGCAAGACAGTGCTGAGAGCAACAGGATTAACCAGGTGAGCTCCCGAGAGAGAGTTAATGGACTATATTGAGTCAGCTGAAAGCAACAGGGCCAACTATTATTTAGGGCCTGTGCTTCTGCTGCACATATTCTGAGGGAAACTTTGTAACCATCTCCACAGAGAGGGCACAGCCATGGCTTTAAACTTCTCTACCCCACATTAATGTACTAGGTACAAATATTTCTCATGCTGGCAACTATGCTTTTACACGTGGTTTTCCCTTGCTAGAAAGGAAAGTCAGCTCAGAGGCAGCGGAAAGAGTCAGTCAGGTGACCCACAACTCCTGGGTCAGTTGCATACTGCCATGCTTATTCTTTCAGGTACAGGCACTCACGTAAGAGTTCCATTTCCTCCCTATGTCGAAGTGGCATCTCAGTTCCTTCACACTCTTTTTCAGGGTCCTTCTTTGCCCTCCTGCATTTGGCATAAGTGAGAGTGGCCATGAGGTATTTGGGCTTCCCTGTCCCTAAAAAGAGTGCTCAGTTAAAACCTCACACCAGGAACCAGTTTTGTCTCCTACACAAGTGCCCCAGGCCACCCTCTAGTCCAAACCCCAACCAGGCTATTTTGGACACAGCTTCTAAAGGCGTGTATGCAGAAGGCTTTGGTTCCCAAGGTCAGAAACATCCCCACCAGCAGGAGAGCAACAGCCCCTTCCCCACTGACAGAACAGCCCAGGGTGGATCTATAGCCATTGATTATTGAAGACAAGTCCTCACCAGCAGCTCAGCATATAAAAGCAGCATTTATAGACACAGCTGTTTCCATCCTTCACTGAGTTTGCAGGACCCTACGCATCCTCATAAAATGTGTACTAAAGTCATCCTCCAAGTCTTTGATTCTCTTCCCCTCCTCCCCACAAAAAAAAACAAAAAACAAAAGCACAATTCCATGAACAGACAACACCAAAGCAAAACTAGAACAAAGAATTGTTTAATTGTTTAACCCTTTCTCTTCCAGGGACCAGAGAAATGGAAATATTCTGCTCCTGTTAACAAGGACAGTAAGGCTTGTGTGTTACCTCTACAGCTGCAGGTTTGGGAGACTGTCATCTTTCATTTTTAAAAAGCTCTGAGCAGTTGTCTCTGCAACCTCCAAAAGGAACCTTAGTCTCCAAAAGGAGATTCTCACTGCTAAAATACAAAAATAAAGGAGTCATCTCTGCCTATCCTTGGTTAGAAAGAGTTAACCAAAAAGGAAGGGGGTTCTTTTCAAGGAAAGGGGTAGAATAAAACAGCAGAGGTAAAATAAAGCAACATCTCTTCCCCAGCATATTTTTTCCTTCACCAATAAATATGGACCTCCTCATTAGCAAGCAATAAAGCAGACAGAATCAGTCCAAAAATGATGGGATGGGGCCAGAAGAACTACTCTCTTCAACCCCATTATTATTTTCTTCTTTTCACTCAAAGCAGCTATCAAAGAAGTCTACTGCAGGAGCAGGATGTCTTGGCGCTGTCACACTGCAGCTGGCAGGTTGGAGGACTATACTGTGGCTTGGAAAAACAGCTGCCATGGCATAAGCTGAATGGAAAGAAAGCCCAGGAGAGCTTGTGGTTCTCTTCTTTTCAGAGGCTCCAATCTCAGTAGATATGGGAAAATAAAAAAAACCACACAAACAAACTTGAAAGATGTATTCCAGCAAAAGCTTGCAAAAATTAAGGAGAGTGAAGAGGAGGAAAAAAACAAAAAACAAAAACACTCTGTAGGAACATCTTATGGAAAGAACCAGGTCACTTTAAAAAAACCAAACCAAGAGAGCCACTTTCTGCTGCCACCAAATTTTAAACACTGAGCACCTGAGAACATTGTCACACTGTTGGGAGTAGCCTGTATGTGACTGAATGGGCATAACTGTGAAAGTTGCATTAAAAAGTTAACCAGGAAAGAATGGGAAAGGCATAAGCACCCTCCTGCTGCCAACCAAGTGATGGCCTGTCCCAGAAAAGTCCTGTCTGGATGGGAGATGATCTGAGGTAACGTTTGCTTGAACTATGAAAAACTATCTGTCCTAGTCTTCTGCCTCTGTGCTCTTCAGAGTCTCAGTCCTCACAGAGTGCATTGCCAAGGGACGAGAGCCTCACTTGCATCAGCTTGAGGAGACTGGGAAGGCTGCCTTGTGTTTTGAATGGCAGAGGTGATATGGTGGCTCCAGCTAGCTCTACCTTGACTGCAGCAGTGAGAAAATGGAGCATTGCTTGCTGAGGCTTTGCTGACCACTGCACAGTGCCCCTATCCTACAAAGGGTGCACCACACAGTCCTCTGTAGGTCACACCTGGCTCACCTTGTACAGAAAAGCAGGTATAGCATGCTGTGGTGGTGGGAAGGAAACAAGTCACTGATCAGCCAATGCCTAGCCATTTCTCCCTTTAATGGCACACAGCAGTCAGAGAATGAAGGATGAGCCACTCACCCTTCCACAACGGGTACAGGAAGACCAGGGATTCTGCCATGTGGAAAAACAGCCTTAATGCAGCACACTCAAAAACACACCACCCCCACACTCCTGGGACCAATATTAGCATATGTAGACCCTCAGCAGCAAAATATAAAGAGTGCAAGAAAGTAAGATATCCAGGGCCTCTTTGGTTTTAGTTGATAGTCATAAAAAACACAGTTCTTCTTGGGTTGTAGCACAGCCGTGTAAGAGCAACTGAATATTTACCGTTGGGGAAGAGGGAAACACAGGCCTGCAAACTACCTGGGGAAAAAAGGAACATACAGAGCTGTGTTCTACATAGGTATGAAGCACCTGGCCCACAGTTAGCAAGAGAAAACAGTAGGGAAAGCAAGGAGAGAGCCCAGGATGATCACTAACTCACAGTACCTCCTCTATGTGCTGCACAGGAGGGAGGTCACCACAGCACTGAGGCAGGGAGAGATCAGCTCTGTTGAGGCCCATAGTGAAGATTCTGAACAGCTGACTGCACTAAAATTTCACTTTCTAGAAGCTTGAAGTCCAGATACAATATAGTGCCTGACAGCAGCACGGCTCATTCTAGGGCACATATGCTAGGAGAGAAGGTAAACAAATCTAAAAGTATTTGGGTGAAAGATGGAAACTTTGGAAGAGTGCTATTAACTAGCCACTTTCCTTGGTAGGTCTGCCCACATTTGTCAGCCAAGGCCACACACCCTTCTATCACTGCAGTCTTTACTCTACAAGTTCACAAGCCATACAGAAGAAAACTATGGATATTAAAACTGGGAAGGCAGTTCCCCCTCATCCAGCTGCATGTCTTCAAATGCCTCCATTTTCTCATCAACTCAGATAGGTGGTGGGTAGTGGCCAACCCTTAATACAAGCACAACCCCCTTCAAGGGCTGTGCATCAAGAGGTGGAGACCAGATGAATGTTGGTGAGATGTTGAATGGGCCAAAAATTGATTCTTCATTATGACCGACAGTTCCGGACTGAGGACCCACGGTTGATAGAGTAGCTAAGCCAAGCTTAAGAGACCAAGATCACTGCAGTAAAATCATTCCATAATCCCTGCCCTAGATTTAAATTTTATTTAAAGATGTTAACGTCTCCTCTGCAAATGCATTAATGTAGCCGACGCCCCTTCCACCAGCTCACCCTGGAGATGGTCCCCAGTTTACACTGCTCACAAACAACTCAAAAATCCCTGCAGTGACTAAATTCCACTAGAGGCAAAACCCAGACTGCATCGTCACGCTGCTCAGTAGTGTGATGGGGAGGAGGCAGAGAGGTGACGGTGGTGGTTTAATGAGAAGGCCGCTCCTGCCCCTGGCTGCTTGTACTACTCTGTGCATAGTGTGAAACAGTGCAGTCAGAGAAAGTTTAGAACCAAGGAAACCAGGTTCCCCTTCAACAAAACAATTACAGGAAGGACAAGCAGTTCTGCTTTAGCTGGGCCGGCACTGGACTTGCCCCTCCGAGCTGTCTTCGTCATCCGAGCCTCCAGCGCCACTGCTGGTCAGTCCTGTGATCCGATAGCCCATGTTCAGCAACATCACCTCCAAGGGATCTGCGTTCATTCGTCTCTGATTTGCTTGGGAAGCACCTTCCATGTCTTCCACCACACGCCCATTGAGGGTTTCACTCTGCAAACAAGAAGGGACACAGCATTGGAAGGGTAGTTGTACGAGGCAACATGAGGACTATGATTTGTGTTCACATCATCTCTGCTGCTGCCTTCTGGAGCCTTAAGTTGCAGGTCCCCTGGATTGAAGATTGGATGCAAGTCACATGATGTGACACCACAGAGTGGTCCACTCCCTAGTGGGTGTATGTTCACATTACAAGCCCAAAGGCACGATGTTAGACATTTTCTAGTCCGCAGGCCTGCTCTTGGGGAAGACAGGATTTCAGCAGGGCCTTGATACAGTGGCTTAATGGACAAGTCCCTGGACAGTCTAAAAAGATATTTTGCCCAGCTGCATTATCTTAGTTTACTGCTCTGCCTTCTGGCCCTTCAACTGGGCTGGACAAGCAGGGGTTCACAGTCCAGTCAAAATGCACTGCAGAGCTGAAGTGGTTTTTTAATTTGTGAAGGAGTGGCAAAAAAAGGAGAAGAGCAAAGGCTGAGGTATTTAGGGTGACAAGTGCTCCTTCCCCCACCCAGGCAAACCCACTCAATTTTAATTACCTGAGACCATTCTGTTTTTGGAAGCACTGAAAAAGAAGGCTCAGTTTTTAAAAAAGCCACAAGTGCTGAAAAAGAAAGGACTTGTTCCAGGACAGAAAAAGGCACAGAGAGAAAAAATGGAGGTAGGAAACCTTAGGATACCAGCGCCTATATTCTGGTATGCCTAGTTCTTGCTCAGGCTCAGCCTCACTTATAAACAAATGCATCTTCCCTCTTCTCTAAGCCCCCATCCAACACCCAGCGTTCATTGCTTAGTATTCCCCATCTCCCAAGCCTCTTGCATGACCAGCCACATCGGGCCTGTTTTGGAAGAGGTTGTTTGCTGCCTAACATAGGGAATCACAGAATGACATTTCAGAACAACTGCTCTGGCAAGAATTCAGAAGTTTGTTCTCACTGGGCATCCTTTTACCAAACTCTACAATCAGATTTATTCTCAGAAGAGTGCTGAGAGCTGGGAGTGTCATCCCTGCTTCTGCAAGCAAAGCAATAAGGCAAAGTGCCACTCCAAATCCACCACCACATAATCAGTCTTGACCTTCTGCTTGTGCGAGGACAATGATTTCTGGCATGGAGTCCTAATACCCACCACCCAGGCCCTATCTCTTCACCGATGTTCTGTTGCTGCTCTTACCTCTGGCCTCGGATTCCAAAGCCGTACAACTGGGTCAATGCCACTGGTGGCCAGAAAGCAGTAACTAGGGTGGGGCTGGAGACAGTTCACGATAGACTCATCCCCCTGGAGCACCCGCACCAGGTTGGTAGTTTCTTTCTCCCAGATGAAGAAAGACCCATCATCGGAGCCGCTGACAATGTACTGTGCATTACTATGAAGGGAAGAACAATTAGATCCACTCAGGGCTGTAACTAGGCTGGAGCGAACAGGGCAATGTCCCAGGTGTGGAATTTTAGAGGGTGCATGGGATGTATCTGGCTCCCAGCAGTAGCTGGGAATGGATTTGAATCCATCCCCAGCTGCTGTGGGGAGCTGGATCCATCCCCTGTGCCCTCTAAAATTCCACACCTGGGATGTCTGGTGCTTGCTGCTGGAAGGCACCACCATGGCAGACTGGGGGAATCTGGATCCTTCCTGGATCGGGGATTGGGGTGGAGTGGGGGGGTGTCTGAGACTGCTTACCCCAGGAGCCAAGAGTTCTAGTTATGGCCCTGGATTCACTAAGCTCACAGGTTAGAATTAGAGAAACCACTGGTCATGCCTGGACGAAGGGGTGGAGGTGGGATATCTCTGTACTCTATTACACTCATCTCCCTGCCAATCTACCATTTAACCAGTGTTCCACAGAGAAATGCCACTTCTGTTCCTGCAGCAGTCAAGGCCTGCCCTCAACCAGAAGCAGCAATATCTTATTACCACCCACACTGGGGCTACCCACCACGACACATTTCGATGAACAGAAGCACTATGCTGTTCCGTGCACATTTACCATGCAGTCAGTCAATGTACCTGCCAAAGAAGTTGGCCTCCTTGATGTCAGTGGTGGTGTTACAGTGGCCACAGTACCGGAATTTGTAGTCATAGCTGCGTTCCCTCAGCACCATCTCATCATCAGAGATGGAATCTTTGCGCCCAGGTGTTCGCAGCCGGATTGGCCCACCTCCTTTCTTGTCTTCAGCTGGAAGGATAATGAAAACTTATTTTCCTCCTAGCACATCAGATGCTAAAGAGAATTCCCCAGCAAGTTTTGTACCTGCAACAGGTACTCAGATGACAGCTCTAGGTGTGAGCGAAAACCAATTTCTGCAGAGGACATAGAGGGCATACTTCCACCTCACCATTGCACCTCTACCTCAACCCTCTTTTTGTAATACCAACTCTAATGCTCACATGCAGGTCAAAACCAAAAAAATTGATTACAGCTCTTCTGCTCAGGCTCAGTCCAATTTCTTAGCTCAGATTTCCATCCACAACTAGCCCCATTGTTGGTAGCCCCTAAGAAACCATTGAGGAGGTGGGAAGTCTTCCCTTGAGATGGCAGATTCCAAAGGGGTAGCCGTGATAGTCTAACTCAGCAAAACAAACAAGGAATCCTGGGTAACTTTTAAAGACTAAAACTTTATTTATTGCATGAGCTTCAAGGGCAGAATCCCAATTCATATGTCTCATAAAAAGGGATTCTGTCTATGAAAGCTCATGCAATAAAGTTTGTTAGTCTTCAGACATGCCACAGGACTCTATTTGTTTTGCTGAGCTAGAGGTGAACCCTTGAGGTGTCTGCCGGCCCAGAGGTGACAGACTGGCAGGAAGCTTGCCCCACTGCTGCCTATAGCCTCTTTATCAAGGGGTTTCATTCAAGGCCAGCCTCCCTTCTCACCTCCCCAGTTTATAATAGAACCCAAGCCATAGGAGAAAGCTGAATGTTGGCACCCACCGTTATCACTTTTAGAGAAGAGCGCTGCATTGATGTCTCGGTCCAATGCATCGCAAGCACTGCTATGCGCCTGTTCTGGGAATTTCCCTTTGAAGTCATCCAGACACTCCAGTGCTTCAGCCACATACTTCAGTTCAAAGAGACAGCGGGCCAAGCGGAAGTGGGCTTTCAGGTGGCACGGGTTCAGTGAGATGGCCTTCAGACAGTCTCTTAAAGCATCATAGTGATCCCCATCCCTGCAGAGGGAAGAACAGACCCTGAAGGTAGAAGCAACTTAAATATCCACTGCCCTCCTTCCAGACTTTGGACAAAAACCAGAGCTTGTCATCTACTTCTCTGGTCTCCCTGGATGAGTGGGCTTCCCATTTGCCCAGGTGTCTCTAGCAGCACTTCCTTTCTCTCAAGTGTCTCACTTCATCTCCTAGCTTCACCTAGGCACTGACCTGACAAACATCTTCATGCAGAAGAGGAACTGGCTCCTGTTTGAAAGCCAGATCTCTGCTGTCCATCCTAGTGCTTTCCACATGTGGCTACACACAGTTTCCTTTGCCACTTTAAGTCCTGCAGATCAAGTCTCACTGACGCAAACAAGTCGGCAGCGGGCATGTCCCTCTCCCCACTCACCTACCCTGGTCCACAAAGGAGCAAATCCCCAGGCTAAACCTATGGAAAGGAGCCTTAAGCCACAGCTACATTTTCACATGCACAGTAGCTGAAGTATGCCCTCTTCTGGCTAAACAGTACAGTTCTCTTTCCAAAGGCCAAGTAAGATGTCCAGCAGGGCGATGGATATTATCATCAGGATTTTATATTCCTGACCCACATCTATCTCCAAAGCGGCATTCTCTTCTCAACTGTTTATCCCCTCATGTTCATCCTGAGGTTTATTTTATTAAGTTTCTCCTTTAACCCTAACTGGATGAATAGATATTAAATCAGTTATGTTTGAAAAAAATAGTTACAAAGGGGTAGCCGTGTTAGTCTAGTTCAGAAAACCAAAACAAAAAAAAGAGTCCCGTGGCCCTTAAAAGACTAACAAATTTATTTATTGCATGAGCTTTCGTGGGAGAAAAACCCACTTCATAAGACGCTTTGAAGATGATGAAGGGGGGGGTTTCTTCCATGAAACAGCATGCACTAAATAAATTTGTTAGTCTCAGTGCCACAGGACTCCTTGTTTGTTTAAAAAAAATAGTTAAGCTAAGCATGCTTAATTCCTCTATACCCGAAGGTTATGGGAGAAAGTGGAGGCCAAAGCAAACCTGTCTCAGCATGCAGCCCAAATATGCAGGACAGATCTTTCCTGTTGGTATTCAATTATATTTGATGTGGGCTGAAGGAGAGGAAGGAAGCTGACTTTTGACTGGGCTGCAGGAATGGTGCTGGGGATTGTGGTGCCCCCCCACCGCAAAGCGACGCCGGCGCATACGAGTGACATCATCAGGGGAGTGCAATGGCGCTGTCCCCTTTTGGCGCCCTTCAAAGGCCAGCGCCCCACTGCAATGCAGGGGCTGCTTACTGTGTAGCGCCGGCCCTGTTGGGCTGACAGCTGCCAATAGTGTTGCCTCTCTCATCCTGCCCTTGTGTGCTGCCATCTCAGAAGTTTAAAAATGTTTAAGACAGCAGTTCCCCACCTTCTTGGCTGGAGGATTACAGATATTTTTACAACCCTGAAGGGCCACTAGCAACCACTCCTCTCACTGCAGCCTGACAAAGTTCAGCAAGGAGGCAGCCTCCTTGCTGATCGTGTGTCCCCGGGTCCCAACACCAGTGCCCCGGATCTCCAGCCCAATCCCTGGCCGGCTGCGGCGGCCCCATCCCCGGCCAGGGATCTGGGGCCCAGCTGGCCGCGTGGCAGGCCCTGCCCCATGGCCAGGGATAGGGCTGGGGGGCCCGCACTGCCGCAGGCGGCTAGGCCGCAGCTGGGCCAGGCCAAAAGCGGCCGCAGGCGGCCTGGACCCGCACCTGCGGGCAGCCAGGCCCCGATCCCCAGCCAGAGATGGGGCTGCTGCGGCCGCTGGCGGCCAAGCCCCAGATCCCCAGCTGGGGATCCGGGGCCTGGCAGGCAGCCCATGGCCGTGGCGACGCTGTCCCCAGCCGGGGATTGGGGGCCTGGCCGTGGCTGCGGCAGCGGCAGCGCGGGCGTGGGCCCGCCGTGGTGGTGCGGCCCCTCTGGCCCTACCCCGGCCAGGGGGCGGGGTCCTGCTGGCTGGGGGTGGGGGCTGGGCCCATGCCCCGGGTCCCTCCCCGCCCCAGCTTCTCCCATCGTCATAGTTAACTTACAGGGGTAGCCGTGATAGTCTGTGTATAGCAAAAACAAGAGTCCTGTGGCACCTTATAGACCACGCGTGCCCAAACTGCAGCTTGGGAGCCACATGTGGCTCTTGAATGAAAAAGTGTGGCTCACAGAAGAACATCAGAAAAACAATTTAGCAGGTAAAAGTATGGCTATATACCTCAGTGTGGCTCTTGAAGGTTTAATAATCAACTTGTGTGGCTCTTGAGTTCCACAAGTTTGGCCACCCCTGTTACAGACTAACAGATTTCTTTGGGCATAAGATTTCATGGGCTCCAACCCACTTTGTCAGATACCTCTCAGAAACAGTAGCTGTGTCAGTGAAATCTTTCCCTGCAGACACAGTGCTGCCCAAATGGAGAGTTAGACTGCTATAACTAGGTTGCTCGGTGTGGAGGTCTGGCACGCACTTGCATGACGTAGTTATACTGATACAGAGCTATAGAGCCACCCCTGTGTAAGTCCAACCGCCTGGGTTGCAACAAAATGACCTCAAACTCAAACAGAGCCTACTGATCTGCCAGAGTCTGGAAAAGTATCTCAGGCAGGCATGAACTGTCCCACACCTCAGTGATGTTGTAACTCAGCGGCCCTATTTGATAATTTAGGCTTACAACACTAACTTTGTTTGTGCTTTCACTACTTGTTAAAGCACATGAAAATAGAGGGGGCTAGACAGACCTGCACAATCTCCTCTGAAGCCAGGCCTATACTATAGACCTGTGTCAGTATAGCTACATTGCCCAGGGGTGTGAAAAATCTACATCTTTGGGCAATGTAGTTATATTAGCCTAACCCCCCCACCCTCAGGTGGATCGTACTAGGTCTGCAGAGACAGTAAACATGCTGACAGGAGAAGCATTCCTACTGTGGTAGGAGCATCTTGACTTAAGCATAGACCCACCCTGAGCAATGCCTCATTCTGACACCATGAGCTGGTATCATTGACGGGTACTGCCATATACATTCCCTCCACAAACAAAGCATCAAGCAGGCACAGCGGGCACCACTGGATGGAAGTCATACCCAAGGAAGATGCATATGTGATGTGGCCATTAGGCTCTAAGGGGTGATCCTAACCACAAGAAAGTCTTTTGCCATCCCTGCTCTAATAGCACACACTGCAGAGTCCTATTCAGTCCTTACATCCAAATCTAGCCAGGCACAAGATGAGTCTATGTGGTAAAGCAAACCTCTCCACAGAACAGAGTCTGTAAGCAGGTCATCAGCCCAGACTTTTTTATTTATGGCCCTACTGTTTGCAGGCCAACAGTTCAGCCAGTCATGTTGTCATGTGCAGCTCCTACTGACAAGAAAACTCAAAGCACTTGGCAAACACTAGGTTTGCTTCTGACTTAGTATAAACAATGAAGACCCACCTGCCTGAATTTAGCCCATTAAGTATCAGCTCCTGTGAGGTAAGTGAATACTGGCCTTATGTTACAGCTGGAAGACTGGGGTAGTGCGAGATTAAATGGCTTGTCTATGAAATTAGTGGCTAATCTAGAACTAACACAAAACAGTACTTTACACATCTTCAAATGGGCCGTACCATTAATCCAGGAGTGTGGGTGCAAGTTCTCTATTGTGCAGCTGATATTCAAGAAGAAATGAAGGCAAAGCATTAAAGTGAAATGGAGACCAAACGGCTCTTTGTATTTTAGAACTGATTCTAATGTTAGCCACTTCAGTCTTCCCTGCAAACTGGAAAAAGCCAGACAGATTGGACTTCAAGAGCCTGCTATTATAAAGGGAGCAGCTTCCTTCCTCTATGCTTACAAGATCTGATATGGTGGGAGCATAGAAGCACTAGATATACAATTACAGCCAGTGAAGACTGTTTGGGGAAGTTTGCCTGGAAGCACAGCCTGGGGCATTTTCAGATTAAGAGACAAAACAATTTTGTTTGAAAAACAGCTACAGAGCATGAGCCGCTGTAAGAATGAGCAAAGGATGTGTTAAGTTCTTACAATCCAAAGTCTTCCACTTTCTATACGTGGCCATGATTCACAGAGGGAGGCCACCTGAATTCTACAGCTTGGCCTGTAGTTGCCCTGACACCTCGAATGTGGAAGGCACAGCCCAGGGAAACACCACGTCCCAATGTGAACTGAGAAGCCAAGTGAAAGTGCACTGTCTCATGTGGGACCTCAATGTTCATTTGCTGGGAACACCAAGGCTTTTACAAGTTACTGATATGCCCTTCAATTAAATCCTAAAGATTACATATGAATGTAACTTGCTCAAGCTCCAACTGCTTGTCTTCCCACCAGAATGGCTACTTTACTGTTCATCTGCTAGTGCAGGCATCAGCAACCTCCAGCACACAGTAGCACATGAGCCCATTTGGAGTGGTAGGCGACACCACCAAAAAACTGCAACTCCAGGCTTCTTTTGGCAGAAGCTGATGAGTCTCCAGGCATGCCATGGAAAGAAGCCACACAGAGCAGCTCCTCTCAGCAGCGTGCCTGGGGATGGGTCCCCAGGAACACCATGGAAAGAAGCTGCCTGGATAGGCTCCCTTCAGAGCTGTGCCTACTGCCACCCCCCACAGCCATGGCTGCTGCCAGATTGTGGCCACTGCTGAATTTTCAGGCAACATCTTCCCCCTTCAGTGGAGGGGGTCACTGGAACTTGCTGAGGGTCAGGGAAGAGGAGCCAGCACAGGAGTTAGCAAAGGCTGCTGACCCATTTCTAGTGCTTAACGCAACACAATTTCAGATGTGCCAGTCAACTGAGCTGCCACCACTTTCTTTGGGAAAGAGGATTCCCTCTCCTAAAAGCCTTGCAAATTAAGTAATTTTTTTCTGATGTTCAATCTACGTTTTCCCCTTTTGTTATTTTATCCTCCTGCACTGCTCTAGAGTCCTCTCCCTCCTTGACAACCTTCTGGAGCTGTTCCCAAGCCTTTGGGGTCAGCTACTAATGTTCAGATCAAATTGCTGTCAGTTCTGCATCTTGGCAAAAAGGTGGGAGAACTCATAACAGGAGGGAGTTTCTCACATCTACTGCAATTTTAACTATGCTGACTGTAGGTCTCATTATCCAAGTGGTCTTACCTAGGCTCAAGGACAGACAGCATGAGCACAAGACAGCTTTGCCATATTTTGTATAAGCAGCTCCGGCTGTTGCCAGAAGGGGCACTGACCACCGCAGATGCTAGCGGTACATGTTCGGTGATGTGCCAGACACAGCCTTCGGCAGTGCTCAAAATGTTAATGATCACCCTGCAGCGTTGCTGGAAGCCACCTGAATCCTTTAAGTACAGCAAGACATGGCTTGTTCAGGTAGCATGAGTATTTATACACCTCAGATTAGATGGGCTCTGGGTAGATATTCCAACGGTCATGATTTATATTAGTTAGCAGTAGGAGCAATTACAGCCAACACACAGGGGTCTTGGGCTTTAAGGAATGTTACGCTGATCAAACTCAGTCAACACATACCCCCAGCTTGTCAGCTGATGAATGTTCCCTGTACCAGCTCACAGAACTACTGCTATTGCTTGAGACATTTTTTCATGTTTATCTAAAGCAGATGTGGCCAAACTGCGGCTCGCGAGCTGCACACGGCTCTTCAGTGAGAGAAGTATGGCTTGCTGCCGCAGGCCCTACCTGGCCCTGGAAACATTCCTCCAGGCACCAGGCTGGGGGGACCGTGTATATCGCTGGACCCTGAGCAGTCCTCAGATGAATGCTCTGGGCCAGTGGAGGAGCGGAGGCTGATGCAGGCAGGCATAAGATCAGCTGGCTGGTCAGGTAAGGGGAAGAGGTTAAGGGGGCCGCACTGGGAGAAGCATGCAGCGGGGGCTGGGGTGTTGCTAGAGGGAGGGAGAATCAGAGGCAGAAGCCAGGGAGTGCTGGGGAAGTGGGGGCAGGGTGTGTTTGCAGGAGGGAGACAGGACAGCTGTAGGGCCAGAGCGGAGATGGGAAGGGGGTGCGTGTTTGCCATGGCTAGAGCAGAGAAGGAGAAGGGAGGGGGGTGTTTGCAGAAGGGAGAACAGCTCAGAGTCTGACTGGAGCAGAAAGGCAAGTGCCCAGGATAGTGGGGGGGGGGGGAGTGTGTGAGTGAGAGAGATCTTCATTACATTAGCAACTTCCATTGGTTGCATGTTGTTTTGTTTTTAAATCTAATCTGCAACAGTGTAACTAAATAAAATAGAATAGAACCATAGGGTTGGGAAGGGACTAAAAAAAAGTTAACTTCTTTCTAGACCTCAGCCTCTCTTTACTAATTAAGAAAAAGTTCTTTACAGCACAGTACCTATAATTGAATAAGCCACCTCTGATAGAAAGACCTGTGCTTTTCCTGGGATCATTGACCAAAATGACACAAGGATTTCCCTAAATTAGGGAAGGGGGAGGAAAAAAAAAAAAAAAAAAGCAATGAGTCCTGTGGCACTTAAAGATTAACACATTTATCAATCACATGAGCTTTCATGGGAGAAAATCTGATGACGTGGCCACGAAAGCTGGTCCAATAAATAAATCTGTTAGTCTTTAAGTGCCATAAGACTCCTTGCTTCTTTTGCTGAGCTAGACTAACACAGCAACCCCTTTGTAATTCTTAAGCTTTTTAGAAAAATCACAGTTGTATTATGTAGTTGACATAGGAAAATTACAAAATCACAGTGGGAGAGGAAGTAGTCTCTAGTCAGCAAAGGTAGGCAAGGTGGTCCTCAAGGCAATTTTTCTGATAAACAGAGGTCCACATGAGCACCTGACCTACAACACTACAACCCACTATTCTCATGTGCTCTTGTATTTTCTAGTATGCTTTTATCTAGCTGGGGAAAAACTGAAATAAGTATCATGGTTTGAGCATAGGGGAGACAAACTATTCGATTTCAGTAGGTTTCAATTCATAGGTTTCAGTAAGTTTGCAGCAGAAAGAAAAAAATACTGGTGTTTACAGCTCAGATATATCATTGCTGTTAATAGCATACCCTGCAGTACAGGACATCAAAAGGCACAGGAATTGTTTCAGTGCAATACATAGTTTGTTTCTGTGCACGTGCTGGAAATGTTTGTATGTGAGCCCTATCTCATTTACTAGTTTGCTGTATATCCGTTATCTATGTCCATTGTTTTCTTGTAGTCTAATGCATGACTTAGTAAAATAAGTTTTTATAGGCCTAGTTTTCATGGTAATCTTAAGTAATGATTAGAATCTGACATTAGTAGCATCAATATTTGCCCTCTTTTTACAATAAAAATTAAAGAGCAATGAATTATAAACTTAGTAATTTTGGAGTAGGCAAAGGTATGACTATATGCCTCAGTGCAGCTCTTGAAGGTCTAATCAACTTGTGTGGCTCTTGAGTTCTGCAAGTTTGGCTACCCCTGATCTAAAGTAACAGCAAGTTATGCAGTGTCCCAGTGAGCAATGCAGTGAGTTATTAACAGCATCTTATGAGGAGCCACATTCTGTAACTGTCTCCAATAGACAAGGTTCTGTCATTAACCCTGCCTGTGCCACAATAGGCTTTTCCAAATTAGACAGGCCCCATGTAGCAGCAAATGTGGCAAGAAGCCCTGCTCTGAGCAGTGGGCCTCCAGACAAAGGAACTCTGTGAGGTCCCACCCAAGGGTGGAGCTCATAACTTTGCTTAGCTACGAAGACTGATGCCCAAATGTAGTGTAACAAAGTATTACACTACATTTGACAGCACTCATTTAATTAACTTTCCCCAGAAGGAGTCCAGGTTGCTCACCATTTGCGCTTCATATAGGCAGCAGCTCTGTTTCCATACAGCATGGCATTGTTGGGTGCCTTCTGAGCCGCCCTGCTGTATAGCTGGATGGCTTGAGTCCACTGCTGGCATGCAAATGCCTCATTGGCTTGCTGCTTAATTTTTTCCAGATATGGAGGCAGCTCCATCTGGGGACTGTGGGGAGAGAGAGGCAGAGGGGTTTCGATCACTGTGGTTACACTGAAGAGATTTAACTAGATTCAATTGCTGAAAATTTAAATAGAAAAATTCCATTAGACTGAGGAAGAAAGGAACTGACCCCACTCCCCCAAACAAGTCATACCAAGGGTCCATCTTGTTCAGTATCCAGTCACCTAAAGTGGCCAATACAGACGCTTCAGAAAATGTAAGAAACCACATAATGGAATAACCTGCACTTAGGGAAGTTTCCTTTAGGATCCCTGCCAGCTAGGAGCTGTCTTATGAAAATTCCCATTTTAAACACTGTAAAGTGGTGACAGTGGGTACTTTTGCTGTCCAGATGAAGTGTTAACTCTTTACTGAATTCTACTAGTAGCTCTTTACTTCAAACCACACCTTGCAGCAGCAAATCTCACAGGTGGTGGTGTGTAAACAATATTGCTTTTCATCTGTTTTACATCTGCAGTCACGTATTTATATTTTAAGGAGTCAAGTGAGCTAGTTTACCTGGCTGCATGAAGCACCTGTTTGACATTGCAAAGATTTTTGAGGAATTAGTCCCTTAAGTCAGAGGAACCCCAAAAAACAGACATGTTAAAGTCTGCGTCTGCCACCGCTTCTTCACCTACACCTGCTCCTTTCAGGAAGTAGAGGAGACATTGAGAGCAGAGAGCCATTCAACCTGGTCACCAGCACAAATCCCAGCCAGGATACAAGTTGTGACCCTCCAAGGGCTGTTCTGGAACATGTTAACTGAGGCTGCCAAAGCATTTCACAGCAAACAGGTGCCTCCATCACAACAGATCCTCATGCTAGCAAACAGGAGAAGGGCACCATGGACACAGAGACAGTTCTTCTTCCCCATCCCTGCAAAGTCAGTCCCTTAAGATTAGGAAGGTGAGAGACTGTGCTGAGCTGGTCTGTGGTAAGCTGGAACTGTGGCAAGTAAAAGGAAGCCTGTTTCCAGGCACGACAAGCCAAGTTGTGGATTTAATCAGTGATCATTCCCCATAATAAATGAGAAAGATCCTGATGGGCAAAATCTTCATGCTCTTGCCCAACTTTTGCAGCCCATTTACCACCAGCAGCTGTGTGAATCCCAAAACAGAGCTCTTTGGGCAATCAGAGAGTTAATAAGTGAAGAAGAATTCCACTTCACACGTGTGGCCAGCAGTTCCACATCTTGCTGGGAGCACAAGACAGAGCAGAACCATTGGCAGATCATCCAAACAAATTTGTCACTTTACCTGATATGTGTTCTTCCCTCTGACAATCTGAATCCGTTGCTGTGGAGATGGATGCCGTTTGACACACCATTTGTCGATGTCTTTCCATTCTGCACTTCTGTGGGTTGTTTAAAAAATAAAAAACTCTCTAATCTGAAGACTAAAATCCAGTACAGCAGTAAAATGTATTACACAGATTCTCCTCTATGGGCTCAGGTTTTCTATTCCACCAAAACAAAGGTGCCCAGTTCAGACCAGAGGTAAGTAGCTACAATTCCACAGACATCTGTGAGGCTGGTTCCTACCTCAAAGGGCATATGCCAAGGTTGGCTGACCCTCTCAGATATTAGCCACAAATACTCTGCACGATCCATCACAACAAGAACCTGAAGCAGGAAAGCTGAATACACCTCAAGCTTCTCCACTCTTTTCCTGCCTCCCTTTTCCGTGGGGATGGGGAAATCAAGACGAAGGGCATTCAGAACCACTTTCAGCTGATGGGGCCTGGGCAAAAGCCATGACCCAGAGCATTTTCCTCTGATAATGAGATATTTTCAGTTTACAGAATAGCTTTTTCACACTCAAGGAGCTGCCTTGTATTTTTATAAGTGTCTGGGACACACTAATAAATTGAGCGAAAGCAAAAAACGTAAGGAAGGCTGGTGTTAAGTGAAGCAGAAGACTATGACAAGGTAATGGGAATCCCATGTCACGTCTCGCTGAGGGATGTATGCTTTAATATCCTTTTAAGCTCATCTCCATTAATCCTTTGGAGGCAAACCATCACCAGTACCAGACCTGGCACTGCTAAACTTTTCACCTTTATATTTCAGAAGCTAACTGGAACACAAATGCAAGGGAAGTGCTCTTATTGCCATATTAGAGGTGAGGAAAATGGAACAGGGAGTGACCTCACTAAGGCCACAGAGGGGATTTATGTCTGAACTTGGATTAGACCCCAATATCTCCTAGTGCCCAGTCCTGCATTCACTTCCAGTGGTCCTCTGCACAGAGATCTGTCACTTGGGTAGCAGTCCTATAGGTTAACTTAGTACTAATGATCTTCTTAGTTTATGCTCTGTGGCCAATTTGCTTAGGTAGTTTAGTTGCATACAGGAGGAGCAACCAGCTACTCTCAGGGGAGCTACCTGTATGCTGAGCGTGTAAGCTGACCAGCCATCACTTGTAACATCATGGAGGCTAAACAAAGCTGTGAAGGAAAGGCTACATGCCACAGTACAGTCTGCTCCTGAGAATTTGAACAGATTCCATATGGAGAGAGAAGCAGGCATTTCACATGCATAGGTGCCCTCTGCTAGCAGTTTGCCAAGGCACAGTTTTCTGTGATCCTTGGTTTGGTACAAATACAGCAGAGGGCTAGGCTAGCACTGAAGAATGAGACTACCTATTCAGTCTCCACTCTCCAGGCACCACAGCTCAGTTTTCAGAGCTAATTTTGTATATGGAAGAAAAAGAGGAAGAGCAGCAATCCAACAATGCTATTGTTTGAAGTCACTAAGCCTTCCCTTAATCCTTATGTACAGGTTTAAGTATCCCCTTCTCCACATAATAATTACTTCTGTCCATTAGAGACAGTTGTTTTATTGCTCTGTAGAAGTGCTTTGGAAGTCAGAATGCTAATGGAGGGGATAGTATGATGCAAGCTATCACAGAGAATTCTTTTTTGGGGTTTTCCACTAGTGAGTCTTGCCCATACCCTCAAGGTTTAACTGATCACCCTATTTAGAATCAGGAAAAAAAAATTTCCCCCAGGGCAGACTTGGCAAGGCCTCTGAGGGTTTTTCACCTTCATCTGTCATATAGGGAACAGCTTACTTGCTCTTAGATTCTCTGTACCTTAAAAGCCTTTAAATCATGATTTAAGGACTTTAATAACTCAGTCATAGGTCCAGGGGTGGATTACTGCACAGACCAACAACATGGGGGCCCCCCTGCCCTGCTGGCAGCCCGGCATTGAGAAGGGGAGTGGAGCTGGTTGGCCCAGAGGCCAGGCTCTGAGCTCCTGCCTCATCCATGGGCTGCCTGATCCGCCCCCAGGGCGGGGTTTGTCAGCCCCAGCCTGGCCAATCTGCCCCAGCAGGGTGGCGGGGCCAACTGCCACACATGTAGTACAGCCTCCAGTATAGCCCAAGACACACTGCATGTGCCAGTTGGCCCTGCCACCCCCACCCTCACCCTGGGGGCTGACCAGCCAGGCCAAGGTTGGCTTCCAGCCCCAGCCATCCCCCAACTCCCCAGCACTAGTCCACCAGCTATGGGGAGGCCCTCTACTGGGGGGGTGTCCACCAATGGGGAGACCCAGGGTCCCTACAGCCCTGGATCTGCCACTGCACAGGTTGGAGATTTGTTACAGGACTGAGTGGGTGAAATTCTGTGGCCTGCATTGTGCAGGAGCTCAGACCAAATGATCCCATTGGTCTCTTTTCACCTTAAAGTCTATGAAATAGCCTTGCTACTGCACTGCCCTAATTCTCTTTTCAAAACTCTGCCCAGCTCAGATTTTATGCTCTCATTTCCCACATAGCACCACACTTACCCCCTGAAGAATGGCACTTCTTTGGCAGGAGAAAAGTGTACGGCCGCTGTTTGTAGGTCAGGTCAAACAAGTAGACCTATGAGACAATGGGAGAGTGCAAGACCACATTGAAGAGGGTACAACACCCACACAGTCACTTGTTTTGCTTCCAGTCTATTATAGAGAGTTTGGGAGAACATTACAGACAGATGCAGCAAGGAAAAAAAGGGCAGCAATACCAAGCACTGGGATAAGACAAGAGGTTCAGAAAGAATTGTGATGAGAAAAGGGACACTGGTCCTACTAAACTAATGGCAACAAAACCCTTCGATACCAAACACACAATACAAGCAAGAACTGAACAGTGACTGAATGGTTAATAAGGCAGGGGGGAAGAGTTCAAGCTACAACAGGATAACAATAAAAGTGAACTTATAAGTGTAACTTTGGTCTATATAAAACCGGTTGAGTCACTTTTGTCCTTGGGTTCACAACTCGATTGTAAACGATGAACAGGAAAGGATGGAACGCAAGGGACCTACAGATTATTGTCCATCTTGTGTAAGCAGAGGACTCCCTTTCTCTGAAGGAACCCAGAATTCTGTCCCACAAAGATCTTGAGCAGGAGTGTATCAGCATAAGAACTGCCAGCCCTGATCAGACTCCATCTAGCTCAATAACGCCATTTAGAGAGAAAATCAGCTGTGTCAGAGGAAAGCGTAGAGAACAGCTATGGAATAACCTGCTCACAGGGGAAGTTCCCTCCCTTAGTAGTCAGCACTGCCGGCAACATTTACTTGTCTCACTACAATCTAAACCAGCCTCACATTTACAATTGCTGAGTTCTAGCAGAAAGACATCAAGACAGGCTTTAGACTGGAGACTCAAGATCATCTAATGCTTAGAAAGAAAGAAACTGGTCAAACATCCCAGGGGAAAGCTACTAGCTTTATAAGAAGAAAAAAGCTCCTCCTCCACTAGACACTACCATAGAACTAGTTACAGGTATCCATGGAGGAACGGGTGCAGGGTTCCTAAGCAACTTATTCTCAGGTCAGGCATTAAACAATTTCAGAAACACTTCTGGATAGGGAAATGTCATCTGCAAAACCAGAACGGAAATGCTACTCAAATTTAACATTACACTTTCCTTCCTCTGATTCAAGAGGGCAACAATTAAATCCTTAACTACATTACACACAAATTGCTCAGGGCCTGGCCTGACACATTGATATTAGTCTACAGAGTTTGAGTCAAGACATCATAATCTAACCTATCTAGTCATGTGTAAAAAACTTATTCCTGAACTTCATCCTACCTGTTCTCCTCCCATATTGACCAACAGTTCTGTGCCATCAGGACTGAAGGTGACATATGTGGCTACCAGAACTCTTAGCCGGTTGTTGTAGTCTGGTAACTTCACTGGAAGGTGCCCTGCAGAGAGGAGAAGAATGCTAGCATAGTTACTTGCTTAATTGGTAGTTCTCAACATCTTCTGTTCCATACTGGTCACCATGTTTGTGGGAGACTGCTGAAAAAGAATGCACATTAGTCAAAGTGATTTCCTGGTTTTCTGCTGCTTTATATAAATCTTCCCACCAGTCTTGGAGGGGCTCTAACTCAAGGATAGAAGATGTGCCCACATATTTACACAGCCATCCTTCCAGGATTCTCTTAAAGAAGCCCTTCTGCATCACTATGCCCACGTACAAAGGGACCAGCCCCTTCAAAGTACTGTTTGATCCTACCTGGATGCAAAAGGCAACCAAACACTACTTCAGTGAGAATATCCCCATGCTCCAGTGACTCATTGGAGCTAGTCAGTGTCTGATTCATGGAACATGCCATCTGAACCTTCATTATTTTTCAGTGCTCTAATAACATTTCCATACCTTGGCTCATTGGCACTGAACACAGCTTTTTGCACATATTGTGCCTTAACTGTTCAGCCCACACATGGGTGCTCTTGCTTCAGAGAAACTGTTTAGTGCTAAATAGGCAACAGAGGGATTAAGAACGTTAAGGGATCCTATAGTGCAAAGGCCTGAGACTTGTGGCCTGTGGGCTGCATGCAGCCCCTAAAATTATTTCTTGTGCCCTGTAATGACACTATTGTTAGATATTCACAATATTGTTGTATGGAAAGGTTTCAGTGGTGCAGTCCTCAAAGCTAACCTCGAGATGACCTCATGAGGTCCCTTCCAACCCTATGATTCTAACATACTAGTCATCATGCAGGCCTCGTAGTGATTTGAGTTTGAGACCTCTGCTATAGTGGGACCTTGCTAGAAGTATAGCTTTCCAGGAACATAATTGTGATCCTTTTAAAATGGATCCATTTCCCAGTCTAATTTCCACTCTGTGTCAGTGCACAGGTTTGGATGAATCCAGATCAGGTGTTTGGAAAGAGTGATTAATGCTGGTAAAGGGCAGAGAAAAATAGAAGCCCAGTTCTGCACAAGACAGGTCCTGAATGAGCCCAAGTTTCCCCTCATACTGTATCAGTAACACTTTCCCCTCCAGAGGGGAGTTTGTAGTCTCTGTGGTTTATTCAGTTCTTGACTTTCCAATGAGACTGTCTAAAAGGGGACTACTAACATAGCAGAGCAATGAGAGCAGCCTGTTCACATAGGACAGCCAACCTACAGAATCACAGAACCAGAAGGAACCATGAGAGATCAAGTCCAGCCCCCCTGCACTCATGGCAGGGCCAAATATCTTAAGCTATCCCTGACAGGTGTCCGTCTAACCTGCTCTTAAAAGTCTCCAATGATAAAGATTCCAAAACCTCCCTAGACAACTTATTCCAGTGGTTAATCATCCTGACAGTTACTAATTTTTTCCTGATGTTCAACTTAAACATCCCTTGCTGTAATTTAAGCCCATTGCTTCTTGTCCTATCATTAGTGATTAAGGAGAATTATTTTTTTCTCCCTCCTCCTTGGAGCAACCTTTTAGGCAGGGGTGTCGCTGCCCCAGGGAATGACCTGGGGCATGGGCCCAGGCCACGCCCCCTGCCCGCAGGCCACGCCCCCTGCCCACAGGCCACGCCCCCTGCCCACAGGCCACGCCCCCTGCCGGGGACAGGTCAGGGAGCAGCGGCTGCGGGGTCACCTGGCCTTTGAAGGGGCCGGAAGCAGCCACTGCTGCCGTGGGTGGCTGGGCCCTGGATCCCTGGCCAGGGACAGTGCTGGAAGTGGCAGCCGCGGCCACAGGCGCCGGGGCCCCGGATCTCTGGCCCCATCTCGGACCCACGTGCCAGGCACCAGTGACGCCCCTGCTTTTAGGTACTTGAGAACTGTTACATATACACACCAGTAGCCCAAGTTCATTAGCAGTGAATATCAGGTATGACCTCACAACCAAGAAGGGGTGGAGGAGACATGGGTGCTCAAGATGCAATTAAGACATACTGAGGCCCTAAGCTATGTCAAGATTCAGAGGCCTCATACCATGAAAAACAGAGGAAAAGTGTATTGTAACACAACAGAAAAGGTAATGAAAAAATAAATGAAACCTTTATATATACATATACACATAGCATGGGAGTAGCCAGCCCCTGATTTCTGGCCAGGCCTCTGAAAGGGGAGAGTGGGCCCAGTCAAGGGGCAGCTTCCAGTCATGACCAGAAGATCCCTCCCAATCTCCACAGGGGTGGGGGGGCACACTGGTAGTGCTGGCACCCCAACTCCACTCACAGCCACTGTTGTGGGGCCCAACGACCTCAGCTGCACTGGTGGCTGGGGCAGAGGTGTCAGTGCCAGTGTCTCTTCCCCACTTGCAGCTGCTAGGCTGCGGGCCCGACAGCCACAAGCAGTGCAGAGTTGTCGGTGCTGGCTCCCCTCCTCTGCCCATAGCAGAGGCTGCTGGATAACCACATGACTACAGTGGAGAAATCTGCACCGCTGCCAGGTGCTAGGGGCAAGCCTCTTAGTAAAACAGCCCCAGCCCACTCATGGCTACACCCCATACATAGTCAAAAATGAAGAAGTGAAAAACTAAATATATACATATATCTGCTAAAAGCCTTATTTGCATTATCAAATATCTTACAATAAATATTCTTAGTTACTTCAACATATTTAGAGACCCCTCATAATGTGAGGCTCTAAGCCATGGCTTACTTGGCTTGTGCCTATATCCGGCACCCAGTCCCACCTCTCGCTAATTAACAGCTGTTTTACTGCCTTGCAGGATGCTAAAACAGCACAGTCCCAGTTTTCATAACACAACAGCTGCTGGGGCCTGAATGTACATGCAGCTAATTGTAAAGTCTATGGGACAGGGACTGATTCCTTTTCAGTGTGGCATGTGCTCAGTGACTTGCACAAAAGGCACCAAGTCAGTGACCATGGCTAATAGGCACTGCCCAATAGAAATAAGGGTCACACATAAGCATCAGTTGTACCTGCTACATAGTACTGTGCTGCACCATCTGGAAGGGGTTTCTGTCGATCACAGAATGTGTGGACTCCAGCGGAGGGACTCTGCTTCATGCTTTTTCTAGCCAGAAAGGGAAGTGGTTTTATGATTACAACACTGAACTGCCCAAGTCCAACCTGCCCTGAAAACAGGGCTGGCGCTACGCGGTAAGCAGCCCCTGCGTAAAAGGGGGGTGGTGGCATTTTGAGGGGCATCAAAAGGGGACAGCACCATGGCACTCCCCTGATGACATCACTCATCTGCACCAGCATCGCTCTGCTGCGGGCAGGCGCCATGATCCCCAGCACCGACCCTGCCTGAAAAATTCCGTGCAAGTAAGAAAGTGTGAGAACATGAAACAGTTGTGCAATTGCAAAGCTGCCCCAAACCCCAACAAGAGTGCTGAGCAGTTCCACTTACCTGTGTGTAAAGGATGCTGGGGAAGGAAAACTTAGTACCCTTGCACAGCTGAGTAGATGATCGCTAGCTCCTCTGGGTGCCCCATCCCACCATGCAAGGCCTCTTTCAGGTCTCGCATTACTCACTTCCCTGTTGAGAAGTTCCTACAAGTGATGGCGGCCATTACCTGTGGTTGTGGATCATGCGTATGTCATAGAGCCGTACAAAGGGCCCGCTGGCTCCCACTGCTAGGTAGTTGTTATCTTGAGGGTTCACAGTGAGGCACTTGGCCTCCACCAGCTGCCCACAGTATTCGGTCAGGTCTATCAGGACTTCTGAGCGCTTGCTGTTTTCTCGCAGATCATACTGTCTACAAGGCAAAAGGGACAGTTAGAGAACCAGTGCCCATAAAGAATCTACCTAGCAACAGTAGGGAGGTTAGCTTGATCACCATGGAAAGCTGGGGAAGATTTCAGATACCACCATGTGATTACTGTTAAATAGTGGCCTTGATTTTACAGAGGACTAGTTTGAATCTTCGGAGGAAAGACGACACTCCTCCCTCTTCAGTCCCAGGTTACTAGAAGCTACCTGACTTGGTGAACCAAGCTTCAACACCAGAATAACCAACATTTTCTACTGACATGTCTGTATCACATGGGAATTTATTTAGCATCAACAAGAACTCTCTTGGAGTCTTGACCTAACACACACAGCCCAATGTGAAACTTGGAATATCTTCAGTTGTTCTTGAGTCTTAATGAGAGTTCTGAAGGGGAATTTCACAGGACAGAGCAGAGGAAAGCAGATGCAACTTCTGATGGAGACATGACTCCATCGTTTTCTCACTTCCATTTTCAGCAACAGGAAATGCCCTTCCTATTTCCTTTATTTTTGAGAAGATATCCCTTATTTCAAGCTGAATCATTCAGACTATAGGGGAGAGTGAGAGAAAGCATCCAAGAGAAAGACACTGGACCCAGGTCTTTGTGGGAATGGAAGGTCTCTCGCTACACATACGTACAGCTCCCAGCACAACAGGGCTGTCAGCTGGTTGGCCACTAGCCACTACTGTAATATAAATATTAAAATCTAAGATATGGCTTCTCATCCATACACAGCTAAAACAAAGTGAAGGCACTATATGCACTAGGAAGTTGTCAACAAAAGTCAGCTTTAATTATAGCGATAGTTGATATCAGGAACATTGGCACGTTTTTGTAGCATAGACATAGCTTAGCTTTTCTTTCTCACTGGCTTTGACAAGCGCAATCTTGCCCCACTCATATCCATTCAGAATGCTGCCCCAAAGAATTGTCCTAGCCAGTCTCATCACCCGTCTGCATCCCTCCCCTTTCTCTAACAAAGCACAAGCTAAGTATCTTCACTCTCAATGCTCTCCACAATCAATCCCCACCCTGCACCTCTCTCCTTCACTGTTGATGTGTCAACATTCATCACCAAATGGCCCTTGATTCCAGCCTCAATTGTCTGTTAAGTATTCAAGCAAGCACCTTTGTTGCCGCTTCCCATGTTTGGGAGGAGTCCCTCATAAATGTCCAAGAAGCCACCTCATTAGCCACCCTTCACATCCCTCCTGGAAACGGTGGGTGGGTTACTTACCAGTAACTGCCCTTCTTCAAGATGTGCTGCTCAGATTCATTCAGTAATAGTGGGGGGTGGGGAAAGGAGTCTTGTGGCACTTAAAGACTAAAACAGATTTATTTATCACATGAGCTTTCATGGGAGAAATCCCACCTCAGACACTTTGAAGAGGGAGAACTTGCAGAACTGGATGAAAATAAATGCAGGGGAGTGCAAGACATGGGATCAGGTCACATTGCAACAGCAAATCAGAGCATTTGTAAGGATTCAAACTCTAGGAAACAGCACACAGAGGGAGGGTGAAGTCAAATTTCCTGTTATAATGTGAAAAGAATCCATAGTCACAATTCAGCCCTGTATATGTGCCACTGGTCAGAAACCTTTTACCCTAGCCTGTCGGGAGAGGGCTGGCGGCCACTGCCCCCTCCTCAGTCCCTAAAAGTCGCCAACTCCGAGTTGCAGGGACAGTCGGAGGGTTCTGAATGAATCCAAACAGCCCATCTCAAAGAAGGACAGTTACTGGTAAGTAACCCCCCCTCCCCCCAGTTCTTCTTCGAGCACTGCTTGGATATGTTCAGTAATAGGCGACTGCTAGCTATGCTGATGGATGGTGGGCAGGGTTAGTTCTTTCCTGCCTTCAGCGCTGCCTCTTCCCTGCAAGGGTCAGTGACTCAGGCAACAAAGGTCTGTAGGAAGTCCCTAAAGTATCAACATAAGGACCATGGCCCAGGTAAGGGAAAAACCATGAGGTAGAACAGTCTGACCTAAAGGGGGAAGTAAAAAGGCCTACTTCACTCGAGTGCTCCCTGACCTGCAAGAGGACCAGTGACAGCCTAAGGTCACCTTATTATGAGATGTAAAAACAAAGACGCAGCTACAAAATCATGATCGGAGAGGCGTCTTCAAGTGTGAACCTGAGCAGTTGGTAGTACGCATCTTCCCAGGTGAATGAACCAGAAACACTCTGGCCTTAAGTCTATAATGAATTCGATAGCTGGTGAGGGAGAATTAATGTGACCCCGGAGAGAACTCAGTCCACTGGTGGCAAATACATGGAGCCAGAAGATGCAAGGGGAAAGAATGGAAGTGAAGGGAACAGAACGCTTTGCTGGTCTGCCGAAGCAAGTTACAGGGAGGTATGAGACAAAAGATGACCACCTAGGAAGACAATACCTCAGCAGTCGACTTGGATCAGCATATGAAGCCAAAGGTACCTTTCCTGAGGCCCAAGTGTGGGCATAGTTCACAACAGGCACAGAGGCAAGGATATTCGGGGCTACGAAAACCAAAGCACCACAGTGTAAGACAGGGGTCTGAAACGTGGGTTCATGGGCCTCATGTGGTTCTTGAAGCTATTCCCTGCAGCCCATGATGACACGATCATTACTGATATTTGCAGTATCAATACATACAAAGACTTCAGTGGTGTGACCCTCGGGTCAACGCACCAGCCCTTGTGGTGAGCAGAGTCTGAGGCCCCTGGTATAAGAGGCTGAATCCCCACCGTGGTGTGGGAACAGAGAGAAGACCTTAAGGGTCTAGGTACAAGAGAAAAAAAGGGGGAGGTTAGCTCCATTAGATGAAGATCGAGTAGGGGTATGTCACCATGGTAGGGTGCACATTCACCCCCCCGCTTAAAAAAACAAAAAACAAAAAAAAAACAGAGGTGCAGCCACTAGAGAAGTGGAAGGATGACCATTGGTGAAGGTCATAACTCCATGATAGACAGCATACGTATGTTGACAAAACATGTGACTGGGGTTGGGCTGACAGTGAGACAATCTCTAGCACTGGAGAAAGACCCTTGCAGGGTGAGGGAGTCTAGTGGAATAGAGGTTACTCTCCCACATGGGTCCCCTGAGAGATAAGGAAGCAGCCGGGGGTGACCGCGGCACTACAAGTACCTTAAAGACAAAGGGTCTGTTGACCAACGTCATGAAGGATGAGCAAACCCCGGGAAAAAAGGCACCACGTGAGCTGGGATAAAGAATCAATAACTTACAAATGAGTTATGAATAACCCCCGTGAAAATAATGAATGAACAGGGTGGTGGTGGTGGTGTTGGGCCAAGTGTCCCCTAGGACCTCGAGATGGTTTTGGAGTGAGATAGGGACAGGTCAAATCTGGAAGTAGATGGGAATTCATCCTACAACAGCAACAAAAAAGGGGTCGTTAAGGGACTACCCAGGCCCAATTATGAGAACCCAGGCAGACTCTCAGGCATTGCTGAACCTATTTTGTCAGTGGACGGAACAGACTAGCTGGTAGGTGCATTCCCGCACCTATTGAAGTGCCCTCTGAAGGTCCCTGGGTTGCTCCCTTCAATTTCCAAGATGTCCTTCTGAGAACTAGGAGAACAGAGCCAGCAACCGTGTGAGCTTTGGAATATCCCAATCCGCTCTAATAATACACAACCTGTATCCCACCCAGAGGTCCGGGTTTGTGTAATCAGCAGAGCAAGGAAGGTTTCATTTCCACTAACAGATTGAGAATTTCTCTTCTAAGTGAAAGGAAAGAGTAGGAAGATAGCCAAGCCAGTGGTTCTATGGCAGTGAGAAGTCCTCAAAGCATGCTAGCCCCAGGGACTGGGGACAATCTGATGAGAGAGGAAGAGATGTGACTGTGGCAGAGGGCTGACAACCTGAGGCCTCTGGTCAGAAGATAAAAGGGCATGTGCACTGAGGGGATTACCCATATGGTGAAACCAGCAGGAATCACCTGAAGCACAGACAAAGTCAGCGCTCAGTGCCTATGAATCGTGAACTGCATGGGGGAAAATTATCCCAAGAAAGCAGAGGAAACGACCTTTGAAGTAGTGCAAAGGAAAGCATCCTGAAAAACTGTACATAACCATAAGGAGGGGAAATACCCTCCAAGGAAAGGGGTGAGGGTTTAGAAGCCATTGGGAGATGGACCCCATCTGGGCATCCAGGGCGTGTGGGAGTGCAGGAACCTGGAGCTACAGCCCTTGCAGATATAGCCTGACAGTGTATTCTCTTATGTGGCAGGAGAGAGAAGGTGAGGGAAGGGACCCTCCAGCCCTCACCCCTAAGAGCTTTAAATGGAATGCAGCTCCTTCCCAATAATAGGAAGGCTACCCGGGTGTTCACCCTATGTATCCTTGAAGGAAGAAGAACAAGAGGTGGCACCAACTGTGGAGGGGCTGGAGGGGGCGTCCCCCAGCAATAGGAATCCTGGTGTAAACACCTGGTAACTCTTAAGGGAGGAAGGTAACACCCTGCATTAGAATCTTATGTCAGGGTCACACACCCCCCACACCCCCTGTGCAGGGCGGGTGTTTTCCTCCTGGTACTCCCAAGGGGCCAGACGAGGTTGTGCCAAGGCAGGGAATAGTTAGTAACGCCTGCTCGATGATAGGGCCAGCAGCCCATCAAAGGGAGAATAAATTCAGAATCTCAATACACCCGGTGGAGCAGGTTTTGGAAGGTGTAAGAAAAGGTGTTGTGTGGCCCTTATGGAGCTGGGGAACAGGCAAGGAGCCCTGATGGCAGCAGGCCCAAGAACTTTACCTCCTCCCGGGGATCCTGGGCACTACAGACCACAGCAGCTGTCTTGGCCGCAAAGAGAGACTTGCCTTCAAAAGACAGGTCAAGTATAACCTGCTGGGAAGCAGGGGGCACCCTCGCCTCTCTGAGCCAGGCCGCGCACCAAAGGGTCATGGCCGAGGCTATGGTACAGGAAGCTGTCTACAGCGTCCCAAACCAATAACAAAAGATCTTGGGACGCTATTTTGCCCTCCTCTAGGAAGGTATTATAATCCTCTCTGTTCTCCTGTAGGAGCAGGTGTCTAAATTTATTCATGGACTTCCACATGTTCATTATATGTCTACCCACCAGGGACTGGTTATTGGCTCCCCATAGTTGGAAGGCCAAGGAAGAATAAACCTTCCGCCCAAGGAACTCCAACTCCCTTGTGTCTTTTGATGCCGGGAGGGGGTCATGGGAAACCTGCCCTAGGCCTAGTGCTGCTTCCATCACCCCTTGAGATAGTACCAGGAGGCGAGAGAGGGAGGGAGGGAGGGAGGCAGGCAGGCAGGCAAACTCCGACCTGCTATTTTAGGCCTGTCGTGTCAGATACTGGGGCGATGGAACCAGGGGCTTGCCAGCTGGACATGGCAAGGTCCCATACGCTAGGGTGAAGGGGAATTGTGATGGGCTCAGCTGAAATGAACGCCAGCCTGAAGATGTCGTCAGTGGGCCCCGTAGGGGACTAAACCTCCAACCCCACATGATCGGAAACACGGCAAAGAAGGTTGAAGTACGCCGTGAGATCCCTGATGTAGGAACGGGGAGATGGGCTTTAAAGCTCTGTCTGGTGCCAGAGGAACCAGTGCCGAGCTGGGCGAAGCAGTACCACAGGGAGCCGTCATTGTCTTGGGGGGACCATTCATGAGGCGAGTACCTATAAGGGGATGGTGCCAAAGGGTGAGGGCTGGGCCATTTACTCCTCCTTGAAACACCCTCCTCTGGGCTCGAAGATCGGGAAGCCTCTCAGGACTGCAACGGTGGTGCCAGTGAAGGCAGAGTAATACAGTGCCGGGGAAAGGACTCTGCGGCACCTGGACCTCATGCATGGTACGTTCTTGTGTTGGGAAACGCAGCACCGAGATTGGAGACTGTGTTTGGTGCCACTTCCAGGGCAACCAGGCCCCCAAAGTGAGGGCTAGTTTATCCCTTTTCTTGGGGGGTACCAGGGCGGGAGGTGTTGGCAGGAGGAGGAGTGTTTTCGCTGCCTCAAAGGCCTCCAGAGTGGCAGGGGCTGGCACCAACTCGTCCCAGTCCCACAGCGACCCCAGTGTGGGGGACTGAGATCAGTGCTGATGCCGCAGTACTGACACTAGTACCAAGCTGGTCGTCTTATGCTCTCTGGGAGAGTGGCGCCAAGAAGGCAACAGTGCTGAACCGGCACATGCCAAAAGACGCCCTGAAGAATCAGGGATAGGCTGCCGCGCTTGCCCTAAGGCCAAGGCATAGTGTCTTTGCTCTCTGTCTTTAATTGTCCAAGGTTTAAAGGACTGACAGACAGAGCATGCAGTGACCACGTGGGCTTTGCCCAAACACTGAAGGAACTTCTTGTGGGGGTCATCCCGCGGGAAGGCCTTGCTGCAGGCTGCACAAGGTTTGAACCCTGACATTGCAGGTGGCAGAAGGGAGCAGCGTTCCTCCTCTAAAGTTGCATCCTTGAAAGGAGAAGTGCTCTTCTGCGGAACAACTTCCAAGAAAAGGTGGTCCCAGTCGAACAGGAGGCTCAGATATGTCAAAAGACAAACTGTTTGCGTGATCACAAGGAGCGGGCTGTTCCAAAAAACTGTTGCTGAGGGTGGAGAAAATGGAACTGAGGAAAGGCTGGGCGGCGGCCACATATATAGCCACGGGGTGGCAACAGGGCAGTGGCCACCACCCCTCTGACAGGCTAGGGCAAAAGGTTTCCGACCAATTGTGTGTTGCGGCATGGGTACACCTATTACTGAATGTATCCAAGCAGCTCTCGAAGAGGAACCTTCCTTTGCCACGAGGCCCACAACAAAACTTGACAACTATTAAGCTGCTGGTGTCCAGAGTTCACTACCCTGTTACCAAAGGTGTCTCATTTGTTACTTATGCTCCCCTGGCTATGTCCATGCGTTGGCTGTTCTATACATAGACTGTAAACACCTCAGGGCAGGGACTTTTTCTTTTTTGGTTCTGAATACGGTGCCTGCCACAAACAGGAGGTCCCAGTGAATGACTAGGGCTCCTAGATGCTATAGTAATAGAAGCAAATCTGAAAGAAGCAGATAGTGCCAGTGACAGTCACACCCATGATCCAAAATTCACCTTCCTGTATAAGCTGAACTGTGCCAGCGCAAGAGGAAGGGGCAGCCAACTGAGTGAACTAGGGGTATCAGCGACAGCATAACTATTGATAGATGTTTTTTCACAGCACCAAGAGATACTCCAACAGAATGAGCACCAAAGCTTTTTACCTGATTAGTCCATCCTCTGCTGCACTCCAGAAGGTGTTGGGCCACATAGGAGCTGTGGCAATACGCTTGACCCTATTGGTGTGATCACCAAACATGTGGATAGTTTCCTTGACGGTCAAGTCATGAACGTGCACCTTGGAATCTGCAGCCCCTGTGATGAGGATCCGATCCCCTGAATGTGGCAAGAACTGTGGAAGGCAGATCACAGATTCACACCAGGAATATTTTCAGACGACACTTCAGCTATACCCTAGCCACTGCTGCATCTACCTTTGCAACAAGCTGCTGTCGGCACCAATGCAATGAAATGGGAGCTCCCCACTGGGCAGCAGGAGATTGCACATACTGAGATGTAAAATACTATGTCTAAGGTAACTTCTCCTACCAGTGAAAGTCTTTAAAATTACCAGGTAGTGCTCTTTGGAGGACATGCTTATGGAAAAGCAACCTCAGCAACATTTAACCAATGCATCCAGTTTCTTGTTATTGAAATTATTTTCATGCAAGTCATCCATGCCAAGCCCCCTCTGGCTTGGTCCTCTTCCTACAATTCATTCTCAAAACACACACGTGGGAATCCACTCACCTTGACAGAGAAGATATTTGCAGTATGTCCTGTGTGCATAGAAAGAAGCTTCTTATGATGCAGGGGATCCCAGACAATTGTGTGCTGGTCATCAGAGCCGGAAGCCAGCAAGCTGAGGGCAGGGGGGAAAAGAAAAACAAACAAAAACACCACAATAGAGGAAAGTGGTGCATGTGCAGAGAAGTATTCACAAGTGGCAGAAATGATCTACTTCAGCAGAAGAGATATGGAACCAACAATCAGATGGCAATTTCAACTGATCCAATGACCTTCAGTCTAAGAACTACTATGCTGGAGCCAAATTCCACACTCAAATACATAAACTCCCATTGGCTTATGGATTTGGATGAAGACCTTAGGACCAAATGTGGCCCTTGACAACTGGCTCAAACAAACATACCAGAGACTCCCATTGAGACTTACTTCCTAGGTGTATATTGTTTACTTCACTTGTGCTAGTTATTTAGCATAAACACTATAGTGCAGTGGTTCCCAACATTTTTGTCTGCTGTGGCACACCTTTCTACCTTATATTAATTTGAGGCACACCACCATATAGTTTCCAAATGAACTCATGAATATTCATGAGCCAACCCAATGCTCTGAGTAGTTTTTCAAAAAATTGTATGGCACACTTGCTCACACCTGACAGCACACCTGTCTGCCACGGCACACTGGTTGGGAAACACTGCTTTAGCATATGATAGCATAAAGGAGGAGGTTATTAGATGGACAGAGGGATTCTTCCACCCCCTCCCATTGTCCCGACACTCAGTTTCCCACCAAAGCAGCATTTTTACAACAGCATAGGAAATTGGAGGGGGGGGGGAAAAACGGCCACTTATCATAGATGATTCACAGCCAACTCATGGTAAAGCTTTGGTCATGAGCGTATCCTTCCCCGAGTTGACACACATACTTACTCTCCTTTCTCATTCCATTCGAGACAGTTGACACATCCAGAGTGACCCTGAGCAAAGAAGGGATGACAACATTATACTTGCAGACTTATCAAGGAGGACTGTTACGACAAGGATCTAGGAAGCTCCCCAAACAACAACTCATTCTGACACAAGCAGATTCAGATATTCCCACTCACATGAAAGGCATGCTCAATCTTGTTAGGAAAAATAATAATTTACAACTAGCTACAGCAGCAGCTCAGATTTAGAGGCTAATGCAAAGATCCTGCTGCACGCAAGGAAAGGAGAATGTTTCCAAAAGCTCTTGGTCAGGCCAAGAATCATTTGCACAGATCTCTGGGAGATTCAGGACAGATGCTTCTCAAGGGGAGGTAATCAAAGTGTAGCAAAACAAAAAACCCACCCACCCACAAGGAGTCATGTGGCACTTAAAAACTAACATTTATTTTTTGCATGAGCTCTCGTGGGAGAAAATCCCATTTCGTCAGATGCTTCGAAGATAGGTTCCCATCTAAATCTGTTAGTCTTTAAGTGCCACACAACTCCTCTTGTGGGGTTTTTTTTTTGTTTGTTTGGTTTTTGTTTTAGCTGGACTAGACTAAACACGGCTATCCCTTTGGAAATCAAAGTGTATTCTGCAGTTGGGTGACTGTCCAGTACACCCTCAGCACATCTAACAAAGGGTTACAAAAGGAACAGCTGGAGAAGTTCCCAGTCAACATTTTGGGGAGGTGGTGGCGGGGAGATGGGGAAAGGAAGATTGAGTTGAAGAGGGGTGTATGAGGAAAATAACTGAAGTTGTACCAATGAAGACAAACTTCTGAAGATCTGTAAATAATCCCTTTCAGTTGTTTCAAACTGCAGTGTGAAAATTCATTAGTTAGTTTCTAGGGAACTTACTACAGTCACAAATGGCATGGGAGGAAGTTGAGCCAAAAGCTACAAGAGGAGAGGTTTGCCTATGTCAGAAACAATGAAAATTAGGGGATAAGTGACTGTCTTCAGTAGAAGACAGCTGATATCACATGGTGCTTAGTAGTCATATGCACCAACTTACCACCCTGCTCCAGGCTCTAGCCTAGTGCTGGAAGGGTGTCATGTTGGGGAGACAAACCACTACTTTTAAGAGTGTTCAGAAGTCTGTAATGCTCAGACAAATGTGTTATGCAGTTTATCTAGCACTTCTGTTCTTGTGCTGCTCACTCACCTGCAATTCTCCTTCTAGGCCCAGGCGTCGGATAAATGGGTCAGTGACATGATAGTGACGCTCAAAGCCCAAGACACCTTTCTCCTATGTGAAGGAAAACACCATACTTTACTACAAGCACACAACACTGCCTTATCCCTAGCAGAAGAGTCAAAACACAGCCAAACACCTTCCCAAATTGGGCCATGGCACCAGCCAGATGCCTTTCCTCTGGCAAAGATGGTTTTCTTACTGGTAAAAAAACTCCTACACAGGGTACTTTGTATTCGTCAGTTCAGAAGGAGAGTGAGAGAAGCCATCATTTCACCACTATGGGTGGTGGCACCCCAACTGCCGGGCACAAATCAGGAACTTGAGATGAGGATCAGGGTAATCCAAGGAAAGGGAAAAAAGAGACAAGGCTGTGTATTTTACAGTTTTGCCAAAAAAGATACAGCCAAGAGTTTGAGAAAGGACCACCCATCTTTTGGCAAGAACTGGCTGAAAGCCAGAAACTTCATCATAGCTGAAAGATAAATGCAAGCACTAGATTAAAGCTATTAAGGAGAGCTACCATGACACATACAAGGAACCAAGCATCATTTTACTACAAAAGGTACACTTGCATTTTCTCTGTTCCCAGCCTATTCTCACACCGTGACTGATAACCACTAGAAAGCAGATTGGTGGGATAAGAAACTGGACAACCTTCCTTGACACAAGGACAGCTTATTTCATTAGGAACAAAATGGAGACATATAGCTGCAGCAGCACCAGGAGCAGGCAACAGGGCTGTTAACAGGGGAGTTTGGAGGGGGAAAAGACATAGCAGAGACTGAGGTAGCAGCAGAAAATCACTCCAACAAGGGAAGAGACAATGAAGATGAAAGGATGTGGAAGCTGTGGGATGTACATCATCTTGTAGAGTATAACCCCAAAGAATTTTGTTTGTATGAAGTGCCACCTCAGAGCTGTTGAAAGAGAAAATCCGACAGTTGGAGATGCAGGCGGCAGCTATGGTTGAGTTTAGAAGGGGGTTTGAAGAGTTGATGGAGCAGAGGACTGGAGAGGCTGGAGACAAAAACTCAGACCTGCAGATGGAAACAGCTGCAACCACTTCCGAGGAGAGACTGCTAAGTGAGGAAAGTGAGCAGTGGAAACACGTGACTGTGAGAAGGCAGCAGAGAAAAAGACCAGCTAGTGAAGGTGAAATAGAACTCAGTAACAGGTTTGCTGAATTAGCAAATGAAGGAGTCCAGCAGGGGAACACTGAAGGTGGGAGTGTGAGGAAGAGGAGAGCAGCTAGTCCCATTCAAAGGGGAGTAGAGCCTCTGGAGATAGATAAGAGCCCAGGGAGCATTCAGGACCAGATGCAGAGGACTGCAAACAGCAACTGTAGACATCAAGACTCCTGGACCGAGACAACTGTGGCTAGACTGGAGAAGCACACTGTTTCCAGGAAAAGGCAAGTGTATGTGATTGGGGATTCTCTTCTGAGGACGACAGACAGGCCTATAACTGGAAGTGACCCTGAGAACAGGAGGGGGTGCTGCTTGCCTGGAGCTAAGATACATGATGTGGATCTGAGGCTGAAGAGGATCCTAATGGGAGCAGGAAAGAATCCTCTGATTGTCCTTCATGTGGGTACGAATGATATAGCTAGATTCTCATTGGAACGTATCAAAGGAGACTATGCCAGGCTGGGGAGGACTCTCAAGGAGCTGGAGGCTCAGGTCATCTTTAGTGGGATTCTGCCTTTCCCTAGAGGAGGACAACACAGCTGTGAGAAGATTCTGGCAGTTAACAGATGGCTCAGGCAGTGGTGTTACAAGGAGGGCTTTGGGATGTATGGGCACTGGGAGGTGTTCATGGACAGAAGACTGTTTGCTAGGGGTGGACTTCACCTAAGTAGGGAGGGTAACAGACTTCTGGGAGGGAGGCTAGCTCAACTGATTAAGAGAGCTTTAAACTAAGGAGTGTGGGGAGATGGTTGGGAGATGCTTGGGTAATCTCTACACCTGATACTAGCATTGGCAGGTAGGAACCTGAATTCAGAGAAAAGACAGTATAGATTCTAGAAAAGAGGGAAGCACAAATGCTGGTCTGGTGGGAGATGTTGGCAGTAGTAATAAAAGGCCATGTCGGGTACAGAATTTGAGCAAAGCCGAAACAGCAAAAGCTAAAAAATGTTTATATACCAATGCAAGAAGCCTAGCTAATAAAATGGAGGAACTGGAACTACTAGTAGAGGAATTGAAACCGGATATTATAGGGATAACAGAAACATGGTGGAATAGTAGTCATGACTGGTGTATGGGCATTAAAGGCTTTGTGCTCTTTAGGCAAGACAGATGTAATGGCAAAGGTGGTGGTGTGGCATTGTATATCAATGATGCAATAGATTGCAAAGAAATTCAGAGTGATGAAATTAGCAGGACAGAGTCTATCTGGGCCAAAAATCACATTGGCAAAGAAAGCTACCAGAGTTGCTCCTGGATTAGTGCTTTGGGTGTGTTACAGACCACCAGGATCTGATTTGGACATGGATAGAGAACTCTGTAAGGCCTTTAAGGAAGTAAACACTACTGGGAACTGTGTGATTATGGGAGATTTTAACTTTCCAGATATAGACTGGAGGATTTGCGCTAACAGCAGTAAAAGGGCCCAGATTTTCTTGGAGGTGATAGCAGATGAATTTCTCCATCAAGCGGTTTCCAAAACAACGAGAGGAGACACGATTTTAGATTTGGTATTAGTCAGTAGTGAGGACCTCAGAGGAATTAGTTGTAGGGGACAACCTAGGTTCTAGTGATCATGAGCTAATCCAATTTAAACTGAATGGAAGGGTAAACAAAAATAAATCTGTGACCAGAGTTTTTGACTTCAAAAGGGCTAATTTCAAAAAATTTAGAGAATTAGCTAGGAAAGTGGACTGGACCAAAGAATTCATGGATATGAACACTGAGGATGCTTGGAACTGCTTCAAGACAAAAACTGCAGGAACTATCTGAAGCCTGCATTCCAAAGAAGAGGAAAAAAATTTCAGGCATGGGTTCTAAACCAAGCTGGATGAATGTACATCTTAAACAGGTGATTAGGAGGAAACACAAGGCCTACAAGGAGTGGAAGTTGGGAGGGACAGGAAAGGAGGACTACCTTTTAGAGATCAGAACATGTAGGGATCAAGTGAGGAAGGCTAAAAGCCAGGCAGAGTTGGACCTTGCAAAGGGAATCAAAACCAATAGTAAAAGGTTCTTCAGCCATATAAATTGCAAGAAAACACAGAAGGAAGAGGTTGGACCACTATACACTGAAGATGGGGTAGAGATCAAGGATAATCTAGGCATGGCTGATTATCTAAATAAGTACTTTGCCTCTTTCTTTAATGAGGGGGATAGTGAGATTGGGGACAGAGGTAGGGCAGCTAATGGGAATGTAGAAGTGGAAATTACCATATCTGAGGTGGAAGCCAAGCTTCAACAGCTTAATGGAACTAAAGCAGGGGGTCCAGATAATCTCCATCCAAGAATATTGAAGGAACTTGCACATGAAATTGCCAGCCCTTTAGCAAGGATTTTTAAAGTATCAGTGAACAGAGGGGTTGTTGTACCTTATGACTGGAGAATTGCTAATGTAGTCCCTATTTTCAAGAAAGGGAGTAAAAGTGATCCAGGTTAACTACAGGCCTGTCAGTTTGACCTCAGCAGTATGCAGGTCTTACAGAACATTCTGAAGGAGAAAGTACTTAAAGATATTGAGGAGAATGGTAACTGTGATAAAATACAACATGGCTTTACAAAAGGTAGATCATGCCTGACCAACCTGATCTTTTTTGAGAAGATAACAGATTTTCTGGATACAGGGAATGTGGTGGACCTAATTTACTTAGATTTCAGCAAGGCACTTGATACAGTTCCATACAGGGAATTATTAGTTAAATTGGGGGAGATGGGTATTAATATGAAAATAGAAAGGTGGATAAGTGGTTACAGGGGAGACTATAGAAGGTCATAGTGAAAGGTGAACTGTCTAGCTGGAAGGAGGCTACTAGTGGAGTTCCCCAAGGATCGGTCCTGGGACCCATCTTATTCAACCTTTTCCTTACTGACCTTGGCACAAAAAGTGGGACTGTGCTAGTTAAGTTTGCAGATGACACGAAGCTGGGAGGTACTGCCAATATGGAGGAGGATCGGGATAGTGTGCAGAATGATCTGGATGACCTTGTAAAGTGGAGCATTAGAAATAGGATGAAATTCAACAATGGGAAGTGCAAGGTCATGCACTTAGGGACAAACAACAGAAATTTTTCTTATAAGTTGGGAATGCATCAGCTGGAAGTGACTGGGGAGGAGAAGGACCTGGGCGTACTGGTTGATCACAGAATGACAATAAGTAGCCAATGCGATGTGGCAGCGAAAAAAGCTAATGCAGTCCTGGGGTGCATCAGAAGGGGTATTTCCAGTAGAGATAGGGAGGTGTTAGTACCGTTATACAAGGCACTGGTGGGACCTCACTTGGAATATTGTTTACAGTTCTGGTCACCCATGTTTAAGAAAGATGAAGTCAAACTGGAACAGGTGCAAAGAAGGGCTACAAGGATGATTCTCAGAATGGAAAATATTCCCTATGACAGATGACTTAAAGAGCTTGGTTTGCTTAGTCTGACCAAAAGAAGGCTGAGAGGAGATATGATTGCTCTTTATAAATACATCAGAGGGATCAATACAAGGGAGGGAGAGGAATTATTTGAATACAGCGTTAATGTGGACACAAGAACAAATGGATACAAACTGTCCTTCAGAAAATTTAGGCTTGAAATTAGACGCAGATTCCTAACCATCAGAGAAGTAAAGTTCTGGAATAGTCTACCAAGGGAAGTAGTGGGGGCAAAAACCTTAGGTGCCTTCAAAACAGAGCTTGATAAGTTTATGGAGGGAATGATATGATGGACAGTGTAGCTTGGCCATTGTCTCTTTTTTACTACTGGTGATGGGTATGATAGTGACCTGGGAAGGGGCATTGGATTGAGTGGGTTCTGAGTTACTGCAAAGAAGTTCTTCTTGACTGGCTGTTGTGGACTTGCCCTCATGCTCAGGGTTTAACTGACTGCCATATTTGGGGTCAGGAAGGAATTTTCTCTCAGGGCAGATTGGCTTGGGCGCTGGGGGTTTTTTGCCTTCCTCTGTAGCATTGGACATGGCTTGCTTACTGGTTGATTCTCTGTATTAAAGTCTTTAAATCATGAGTTGAGAACTTTAATAGCTCAGTTATGGGTTTGAGGTTCATTGTAGGAACGGGGTGGGTAAGGTTTTTGTGACCTGCAGTGTGCAGGAGATCAGACTAGATGATCATATTGGTCCCTTCCGACCTTAGATTCTATGAGCTGCAATATCACCAACACAGGCTGTTCCACAGAGATGGGAACAGCTGCCACAATGGCATGAAGGGGTGGACAAAGTAGTATGGTTGTTTTCCCTGTGTTCCTTACTGAACTTATAGGTACACCACATTCCTCTTTACACCATGCATCACCTCAACTATGTATTTGTGAAACACAGAGAAGTTCTACACAATCAAAAGTTCTTATAGCCCATGGCACCATAGCATCCAAGCCCATTCTGGAGGCAGATTAAGTAACAACATTCACATCAGTCATATGCAGTTGTTTCTCCCTCACAAGGATAGAATGCATTTTTAAATAAGTTAATGTAAAACACACACTATTTTTTCAGAAGTAAGATCAAGTAAGTTCATTGTGCACTTGAAGCAGAAAACAGCAGGGTCTGGTGGTTAAATCCTGTAGTTCATTTCACACACTCTTCAATCAAACCTTGAGAAAGCCCCACTCCACCTGGGAATGAGACTAAACTTTGTTGTGCACAGTTCCATTGTGCTTGAAGAACAGAAATGTTGCAGTCCTTGCCCTGGAGCTCTCTCTCTCTTAGGAACCCTGAGCCCAAAACTATTGAGCACCTAACACTCTAGCCTAGAGTTAGGATGCGACAGAGCACCTTGTATACACTTTAACAGCCCACAGTACGGCATCTGTAATCAAGTAGCAGTGCTTTGCCCCAGATGGGCAGAGGGAAATAGCCGGGGAAAGCAAGGCAGAGCAGGGTACGTTCTGCCCAGTACCTGGAAAGGAGGCATACTGTTGGCTTTATCATCATCTTGCACATTTCACCCCATGTGCTCTGATACATTTACAAAAATTTAAGTCATGAATAATTTAATCCACATACTACATCTCCAAGATGCAGGGGCAATGAGCGCATTACATATACAAATGCAAGTGCTACACAGTGTTTTGGGAAAGAAAAAAGTTTCAGTGTGACAAGCATCCAAATGAAATTGCTCAGGAAGTGTAAGATTAGAATTCTCCCAGCTGAAGCCTGGCCCAGACTCTGAGGTTAACACCTCTAATCTACTAAAGGGATCTTAACTGATCCTAAGTCATGGCAACTCTGTCAGTACAGTATCCCCAAAGTCATGCTTGGGCAGAGGGCTAATTATAGCATGGGCTATAGGTGATAAAGCTCCAGGACACAGCCAAAACAAGGACTCCAGACTTCAGCCCTTAAAACTTCTATCCAGTTCCCCTTTGCCCCACTCAGCACCAGAGGGGCTGAAGCACAGAGTGGCCAAGCGGGAAGATTAATGCATGAAGAAAAATCAGAAACAAGGGCAGTGGGATGAGGGGCTGGGTAACCAGAGCCGTAATTACGGCAGGGCAAGCAAGGCTTTGCTCCAGGCGTGCCCAAGCGGCTTCATTGAGCCACTCCATTAAAGGGAGCGTTCCCTGCCAATCGCTCCAGGAGCCAGCTATTCTAAGGGGCATGTTCTGACTGGAATGCATCCTGGGCACTGGATTCTTTAGTTACAGTTCTGTGGGGAACCCTCTCAGTGCTCTCAACCTTGTTGACCCACCAGCTCTTTTCTGAGTGGGGTTTGCTTGTTTTGAAAGGCAGGATAGCTTCTTCTGCCCTGTCACCCAATACCCCTACCCCATTCCAGGGGGCAGACTGGCCAAAGCACGGCTGGGGCATGAGTATGTATCCTTTGACCTAAGGCTGCCCACAATGACAGGCCTTTATGCTCGAGGCCTAGATGGGGGGGCCACTCAGGACCCCCAGGCTGGTTTATCCAGCCCTGCTTGGGCATTAGTTCAAGATTTATTCTGAAGGAAAATGCCCCACCCCTACCAAACCCACAGCACAACTTCCTGCAGCACCTAGTGCCTCTCCCTTTTCAGAAGCATTGATGTGTGGTTGGAAAACTTTCCTGAGACCTAGCAAGGTCACAGCAAGGGGGAGTATTGGGGATATTGGTTCTGTGAAGACTATCCATACAGAAACTGCTCTAGCATAAAAACACAAAGTGCTCCTTACCCAGTCACCCACTCAGAGTCAGCCCAAGCGTTTTTGGTGCCCTAGGCAAACTCTGACTTCACACCCTTCCCCCCCCCACATGTAATCTCTTTTTAAGTAGAGAATAATAATTCACTTCCATTAATCTGGGGCCTTTAAAGTCTGGTGCCCTCAGGGACTGCCTAGTTCACCAATATAGTTGGGCTGGCCCTGCATCCATCACATACAAGACCCTTGGATGCCACATACCTTGATTTGCCTGTGGATGAGGTCTCTAGTAATGTTTACTTTTGCCATCTTCTTACAATGGGGCAGATGAAAGATAGCTATAGGAGGAGCTGCAGCATATCCAAGCATTCCAACAAAGCAGAGATCCACAGTAAAGACATGGAATTACCTACAAACAAAGAACAACAAAACAAAACAGGTCATTTTACACACACAGGTGGTCTCCAGCTCATGACAGCATTACTGAGCTTCTGTTAAAACAGAACCAGCAAGCCTCATGCAAGACTCCTTCATGAAACTGCTCAGGAGTGGGAAGCTGTGACTCAGAAGGGAAATGGCTGAGAGCAAGAGGAAATCTCCCATTTAGGAAAGAACAGTAGTCTAGCTTTGGGAGTGAATCTACAGAGCAATTGTTTCTAGAGATGTTCTCACAGCAGCAGAGACCTTGCATCATTGAAACTTAGTACTTCCCAGGCTTGGGTCCCTCTTACTCCCAATCCAATCAGCACAACAGGACTAGTCTACACTAGATGTGCAACAGCAGTGCGCCTGCACTGATGCAGCTGTACCACCTCTGGTGAAGATGCTCTACATCCAGGGCTGTCCCTAAAGGGGTGCGCTATCCCGACCGAACCACCCTCTGCAGGGGCCCCACTCACCCCCTCAGCACTGAGGGGAGGGGCAGGCCCCAGTGCCTGCCGTCCATGCTGGGGACCAGGTGAGCCAGCCAAAAGGGCAGCTCGGTTCAATGCTGCTGGTCCACCCCCATCCTTACCCCTGGCCACACATACTGCTCCCAGCTCTGTGTCAGAGCAGCAGAGAGGGGGCAGGATGTAGTGCAGCAAGGGGGAGGCAGCGATACAGACCCTGCGCTGCCTCCTGCCCCCTCCCAACTGCTTTGGCACAGAAGCAAAAGCAGTGCATGTGGCGGGGGGGGGGGGGGGGGAAACCAGAGCTGAACCAGGCCACCACTTTTGACCAGCTCACCTGATCCCTGGCACAGGGGGCAGCAGCATGGGCCCCTCACCCAAAGCACAGGGCCCTGATTGGCTGCCCCACTCACCCTACCCTAGGGATGGCTCTATCTACATCAGTGGGAGGGAGCTCTCCCATCAGCATAATAAAATCACTTTCACAAGAGACAGTACCACTGTGGTGGCAGAAGCTCTCTCATGGACATAGAACTGCCAACACTGGCACGTAGGTGAGTGTAACTGACAGCACTCAAGATAGTGACTTATTTGCACGCCTGAGCAACTGGGTACTAGCCCTTCCACATGTGCACTTTCAACCTTTGCTTCAAGCCAGGGAGCTCCATTCAGGGCCAATCGGCTTGTGCAGGCTCCCCCCCATCCCCAGGGGCAGAGCAGGCTGGTCCAGGGGCTGGGCTTTAGTCTTCCACCCCACCTCTGGGCTAGCCCGCCCCGCCTCCAGGGCGGAACAGCTGGCCTAGGGGAGGGGCAAGAGAGTGGAGTAAAAAACAAAACAAAAACACAAGGAGTTGTGTGGCACTTTAAGACTAACGGATTTATTTTTTGCATGAGCTTTCGTGGGACGAGATCCCACTTCCTCAGATGCTTCGAAGATGGGTGAACTTACAGAAAGGAATGAAACTAAATGCAAGGGGGGCATGTTTTGTTTTTTTTACTGGACTAGACTAACATGGCTCTCTCTTTTGAAATTGACAAGAGAGTGGAGACCAGCCTCTGGGCTGGTAGTTCCTCCCTGGGGGCAGGGTGGACACCCAAGAGGTGACCCCGGTTATGCTTCAGGCCACCCTCTGCCCCCCCACCCCTGCTTCCTTTGGCTTCACACCAAAAGCAACAGGGAGGGGGGGGGTAAAGGACAGCACAGCCATGGGGGGCACAGCAGTTTGGGCTCTGCGCTACCCTGCTCATGGCAGGACAGCACAGGGCCCATAGAACCATAGGGATAGGGACAAATGCCCCTCTCATCCCCCCTTAAGAACAGCCCTGGCTCCATTATGAAAGGAAGAACTGTGACTTAATACAGCCCATTATTACTGAATCTGATTACAAACAACAATAAACTACTAGAAGAGCATGCATGTACCTTCAATATGAGAAAGGCTAATTCATGGCTGTCATACATGCAGCCCAGGGGCAGGATGCAGTCTGTGAACCTCTTCCATCCAGCCCTTGGGACCACACACACTGGAGCGCAGTCTCACATACAGAGCACTCTGATGCCACAAGAATGCCCTAGTATTTCAGTTTATGGTATGTGTGGCACATGAAGTACTTTTAAGTCAAATCTGGCCTACCATAGCAAAATGAATTTGACAACCCTGGGATAATTAGTGATCACAACAGTGATGTTTTAAAGGCAAAGTGGGTTCTGTTTTGAACAAACTAAACAAGATAATAAATGTAGTCACATTTTAGAGGGTTAAATAAACCAGTATTTGCTTTCAAAAGCTTTGACGTTTGTAACTCAGCATAGAAACAGGGAAATACATTTCCTGCATGTCTATCAGCTGAACCTCTTGTTGGAGACAGGATTGAGTATAAATAAAACATAAGCTCCCAGTGAGGTTAACCTCATTCAATTACTAAGGGTACTGGACCTGTCACTGTTTCAGTATTTTTAACACACAGGTTTTAACATGCATTCCATGTCACATAGGGTACTAGCAGTAGTGGTGACACACTCTTTAGCAGTAGTCTCTATGTACTAATCTATCATGCTTTCAGCACACAACTCCAAAGAAGGATAATATTAAGGGCCTTATTTAAGCCTCTAAGAGTCAGGAAATGCTAAGCAGAGATTGTTTTAAAGGGGTAGCAAAATGGACAAGGAGTCTAGTGGCACTTTTAAAGACAAATTTATCTATCACATGAGCTTTTGTGGGAGAAAATCTGATGAAGTAGGATTTTTCTCCCAGGAAAGGCATTTACCCTTTTGCCCCTACTGAAGGTCACTGCAGGTCATGGTTTAGGAATACTAGTGGGACAGGACACACAAAGCCTTACTCCTTCCAACGCTGTACTGGTTTTGCAGCCTTCTGAAGAATTTCTGTCTTCAGGTCTGCCAATCCTGTGTATCATCAGTACTAAAGGAAAGAGTAAGTTAACTCTTCCAACAAGTTGCATGTCTTTGGTAAGGACTCTCCTAACTTAAAGTCACTATCACCACTGCACTAGTGTATAATGGAACAATTCACAGTTCTATTAAAACACCTCTTATCCTGGAAAGGACATTTGTACTTTAATTTTTGAGCATTTGGCTGATCCAAAAGCAAGAGAGAAATGACTTGGGACAAAATGGTCAAACAAGAAAGCATGAGAGGAACCAGTTTACTTTTGCCTAGTAAGAACATGGCTTGAATCCTGAATTTTGTAATATTTTAAACATTGGTCTGCAAATTTCTTATAAGTGTGTGTCTTCAGGGGGAAGGGTGAATTGGAGAGAGAGCTTGAAAAATTGCTTTCTTCATCTTCCCCTCTGTTGCTCAACAGGTGTTTAGAACAAACAAGATCTTAAATCCTTCTTCTTTAAAAAAAAAAAAAACAAAAAAAAACAAAACAAAAAAAAAAACAAAACTTACTTTAAAACTTAACATCTGTCCATTTGGGCTGCAGGCCCCGATTTAATCACCTAGTGGTTTGGAAAGGGGACTGATCATTAGGATTAGACACTGGGAATCCCTAGATCAGGCACCATTTGTGGTCATGGGCAAGTCACAGAAATGTAGAACTCGGAGGGACTTCAAGAGGTCACCAAGTCTAGTCCCCTGTACTGATGCAGCACTCAGGACACCACTTCTTGTATTATCTTCAGTGGACATGGAGAACAACTGAATAACTATGGTAAGGGCTATTACAAAGAGGATGGTGAAGATATATTAGCCCCCCTGCCTCATAGGTCAGGTTTTCTGGGTCTTATCATTTTTGTTCCTCTTCTGGACTCTCTCCAATTTGGCCAGATCCTTTACAATGATGGCACTTGGAATTGGATGCTGTACTCCAGCTGAGCCCCCAGCAGTACCAACTGGGGAAGACAATTACACTCTCCTCCCTCCTTCCCAAAGAGATTAGCCCTTAGCGCAGGGGTGTCAAACTCATTCAATGTGGGGGGCCATGCTGGAAGGCAGGACACCTGTTGTGGGTCATGTTGCCACATGGGTTCTCCAACCCTTTCTCCCTCCATGTTCAGAGCAGCATGGGCTCCCCTTCCCAAACCCCACAAGTTCTCAGACACCTTTCCTTTCCCCTGCTCTGTGGGCTCCCCTTCCCCACACTAGCTTCCAGATCCCCCCTTTCCCCTACCTCCTGGTGGCAGGCAAAGAAGAAAAAAAAAAAAAAAAGTCAGTCACAGGCAGCCAGGCTGGGTTCCTGCCTCTCCCCCTCCCGGCCCACTCACTGTCAGTCATTCTGAATGCTGGCCGTTGATTGGCTTGCTCCTACATAAGCCCCAGCCACTTTTTCCTTTTTTATTTGTGATTTGCGCAATGTGCAGTCAATCAAATTAGCATACTGACAGCAAACAGCTGGGATGGGGGGCAGTGTGGTGGCTCGCTGGAGTTGGCCTAGCCTGCTGTGACAGACTGACTGGTTCGCAGACAACAGCAGAGCTGAGCCAGGATTGGCTGAAGTGCTTCATTCATTCCCCTGTGCTGTGACTCGGATCACAAGTGAGTCAGACGCACCTCCTCCTGTGCTCAGAGCCTGTCTTCGGAGTCTGCTGCTGCAGGGAGCTTCCAGTCATGGCCCAGGCAGCAGCTCTGCGAGCTGACTCAGACCCTCAGTGGGCCAAGTCAGGCCCCTGGGCTGTAAGCTTGATACCCCTGCGTTAGCACAAATGTATGTTAGTTGAGTCATTCAATTTGTGATCCACTATAATCCCCAGATCCTCTGCAGCAATACCACCACCTACACACTTATTCCTCATTTTGTAATTGTGCATTTAATTTTTGCCTGCCCAAGTGTAGTATTTTGCCATTTTTATTGAGTTTCATCTTGCTGCTTTCAGACCAGTTCTCCAGTCTGTCAAGGTAGTTTTGAATTCTGATCCTGTCCACCAGAGTGACAGTAACCACCTTCCAGTTTGACATCATCCTTCCTCTGCTTCATTTCGGCATGTGTATGATTCTTCCCTAAACCACAGGAGTGTTCCATGGATTAGCACATGTTTAAAGCCCTTTCCAGATTAAGAAGCACCACATAAGTGTTCATTATCACTAAACTGAAGTGCCACTCTGCTGGTCATGTTAACTGACTCTAAAGATTGAAAGATAATAGTCTGATTATTTTAAAAACAGATCCCAACAAAGTTTAGATGAAGGCTCTTGAACGTTGTGGTTCTCCTGGGAATTACAGGCATCTAATTATTCTTGGCCAAATGTTCACTGGATTTTTTGGAACTCCATAGGTGCCTGATCACTAAATCCCACAAAAGGACATGCATATTCATTACCCCCAACAAAATGCAACAGTGTATAAGCAGTAAGTCTCTCAGCCTATATGATTTTTGCTCATTAGTCAATATTATTTCCTGGCTGTTCAAAAAAGCATGTTTTGAGTCATCGCTGGTAGAATCTATTTCAGAGCAGCCTGATTCCTTTTACATTCTATATAGTTCTGCATTATACAGCTGGGGTATTTTGTTAAGGAGTTCCCTGAACATCCTCTGGCATAACAACCACCTTACAAAGACTGCACCTACAGCAGCTCAAGCTAAGACGCAGGTCAGACTAAAAACTCAAACAGGACAGAGACATTTCAGGAAAAACCGGCATGCTCCAGGAAGCACCCTAAGACCTAGTACCTTCTGGAAGAACTCTGGGCCATGCCTTGAAAGCCAGCTAATATGCAGAATTACAAGAAATATCTGATCTACTTTCCCAAAGCTAATACAACCACATTTTTCTTCACCCCACCTGTGACTCCAACTAGTTTCCACCATTTTCTTTTAGTAGGAATCCCTCTTCATTTCCACGTATTTGTTAACTTTCTTTGGCTGCTCTCCTAAAAGCATCCTCCATGAAAGCACTAACTGAGTTGTTTTGCTAGCGGAAGGTTCAGTGTTAGTAGTATCCTGGTGAGACAAGATCAGAAAGTCTGATATAATCAGTTTTCCTGAACTCTCCCCTCTAAAACAAGACTTCTTTTCTTCTATGAGACAGAGTGAGAATTCTCAAAGCAAGGGTTATGATCCCTCAGAAGATCGTGTGGTTATTACGGGGGTGGGTCATGTGCTGCCAGAATCATGTGCATGCTAGTAAGGATGACATGGTGGGTCATCACTTTTGGGGCGCTTACCATGGAATGAACTATTTTCAAAAAGCATCCCAGCAAAAAAGTTTGAGCCCCCCAAAGATGGGGGTCTGGGTGGGTCAGGGGAATAGTAGCAAGACTAAGCCTTTTCACCCCCAGGACCTGAGCTGGATCCAAACCAGTGACAGTAACCTTTGGCTTTTCCACAATTTGTGCAAAATAACCAGGTGTGTTTCAGACCTATACCTAGTAGAGCAGCAGTTCTCAACCCACTGCCAAATTGTGTCCTCATCAGCATGCAGCTACAGCCCACGTGACATCTTCAGGGCCATACAGATTGTATATATACTGCACAGATGTGGCATACATAACAGAGAGAGCTGCTCATGCTGCCCTCAATGGTAAATAGCTTGCTTATCACTGTAGTAGACCATCCACCTCACAAAATCATCATCAGAACCTTCCCTCTTCCATGGGTGGTTTCAGAGAGGCAAAGGGGGCAAATGCATCCAGAACCCTACCACTTGAGTAGGCACATCCCCTTGGGGAGATAAGGTTGCTCCCTACCATTTTGCTGCATTCTAGAGTGAATGTGCGCTGTTACTGCCAATGCAATGTGAGCTGTGGGTCATTTCACACTAAGTATGTGCAAAATTGAAGTTCTATTCTATTAAAAAACTAAAGCAATAGAAACTGATGAGGACATTGGGCTGCACTGGAGCACACATCCCATACAAACTTTACACAGTTGTCCTTACCTGCTGTTCACCCTTCCACAAAGTCTGGAGATACTTCAGATGGGATTTCATCCTCACACTCCTCTCATACTCTTATAATTTAACAACAGAACAATCCCATGTAGATGATGCTGGGTAGCCAGGCTCTAGCAAGGTAGCTGGCACTTTTGCCATGCTTGACCTCTTCCAATTTGAAGCCAAAGGTTAATGATCTGCAGAATTTGACAGGCTTTTGCTTCACCAGCCTGCTAGTTAATGTTTGCAGAGCTACAATTATATTTGGAGAGCACAGACAGAAACAGTTTCCTGGAAGACACTCCCAAAGCACTCCACAGGAGTCACAAGATTCTCCAGACTAGTTTTCACCTAGTGGCCCTGCTAATTGGTCAAGAACATGCTGTCCTTCTTGTCCAACTCCAGCTACTTTCAGCACCAGGAATTAAACCATGGCTGTCGAAATGAAGACAGCTGTAGTAGTTGATCTGTTCTGTATATCAGGGTCCCACTAGATTTTTGTATGAACAACAGATATGGTCTGACCCACTGACTAGCCTTCCTTCACAAAACACCACACCACCACTCCATTTCTTACACAAGAAGAGACATACACATGCATAAAAAGCCTCCCTAAAATAAGCTTGACACAGTTTTTAAACTTCAAAGTTCAAATCCAGTATCAGTTACCCTTCAGAAAAGTTCCACCAATGCCAAGTTAATAGGAGACCTCAAGGAAACCACAGAGCTTGTCATTAAATGAGTGATCTAATCCCAAACCTCTTGGATGTGTTCAGGCTTCTCAAACTGCAAATCCAAAGGGCCCCCACAGCAACCCCCCCCCCCAAACAAAAAAGACTGCTTGGTTGTAGGGGTTTGTTTGTTTGTTTGTTTTAATTTCCCTGTGGTCCCTTCAGAAACACAATTTCTCTCAAGGAAAGTTTCCATGACTCTTCCCCATCCCTGTCCCTGTCCTCCCCATCCCCAAACAATCTACAAACTATTTCATCCATCCAATACAAACAGGTACTCAGCAAGCCAGCAACATACAAGTTCCACCCACCTCTTTCCCCCTTGGCTATCACAATGTCATTGCTTCTGGGTAAGAGTCCATTTTAAGAGTCCCAAAAGGGTAGGGAAAATGAGATAATGGGGGTAGGGTCAGAAACCCACTAGGCAGTGCTGTCAGCAAAAGTCAACTCCAAGGAACTAGGGCAGAGGGGTCAGCAATCAAAAACACAAGAGCCTTTTTCTTTTTCTTTTAAAATTCCTTCAATAACCATGTGTTTTGAGAGCCACAATGGGTATAGCCTCCTGGTGGGGGGTGGGGAGAACTGAGCCAGCATGCTTGCCACAGGGTCCAATAATGGGAGTGGAGGGGGGAACCAGAACCAGGAGTGGCCCCTCTCCCCCCACAGGGTCCCTCAGTGGTGGTGGGGAGCCCAGACCCTGGTGTGGGATGCCTGCAGGATCACCTGGTGGCAGAGGGGAGCCAGGAGCAGGCTGCCCACAGGGTCCTCCAGTGGTGGTGAGGAGTCCAGAGCCACAAGGATGCAACCAAAGAGCCACATACAACTCCAGAGCTGCAGGTTGCAGACCCCTGAACTAGGGAAAGCAGAGAGTAGGGACAGAGTTGCTAATCCCTCAGCCATCAGGGCCAGGAGAGAAAGAAGCTGGTTAATAAGGAATGAGACAAGAGAGGAGGTGCCGGGGATTTGGCAGCACCACCTCACAGCATTGGGGGAGGCTTAGATTCCTGTCATGTGGAACTCCGATGTGCCCAGAATGAAGCTAATCCATCTACACAACAAGTACAGCATGGGCACCAATAGTGTAAGCTTACTCTAGGTCAGTGGTTCCCAACCAGTGTGCCGGGGCACACTGGTGTGCCACAGCAACACCCAAAGTGTGCCGCGAGCATCCCTGAGAGCTGGAGTTAAAATTTCCTGCCTGCTCAGCTCAGCCACATGGTCTGTGCAGGGCTGGGAAAAGGCAAGGGCTAAAGTAAGGGGGAAGGCACTGGAACACAGTTCCATGACCCCCTATTTTTAGGCAGGCAGCTTTCCAGCCACCCCCTCCCCCCCCCAAAAAAAGAGGAAGGCACCAAAACATGGAGTTCATGGGGTCCCCCTAAAAACAGCACAAGCAGCTGGAAAGCAGCGTTTCAGTGGCTCCACCTTAAACCCTGCTCCACCTTAAGCTCAGCCAGCAGAGAGCTGTGGGAGGCCCGGAGCGTGTGAATCTCCCCCTGCAGGGCAGAGCAGCTTGTGTCAGCCAGCCTGCAAACAGCGGAGATAAGGCCTTTGGGGGAGGGGAGGGACTGCTGGGGATTGTGTGGGGCAGGTGTGTGTGTGTAGCAGGAGGTGTGTATCTGGTGTAACTGCTTGGTTGGGGGGGGCGTAGCTGGGGGGTGGAGGCCTAGTTCTGGCCCCTGCAGCAACAGGAGGGTCCATCACAGGCAGCAGGGGTCTAGGGGAGGGGAGGACAGGACCCACTGGGGTGGGAGGGAGCGGCAGTGGGGTGAGCATTTGCCCTGGGTGGCAGGGAGCCACTGTGGAGAAGCAGGAAGTGGGTGCTGCACCATGCTCCCATCCTACCTTCTCAATCCCCAGGTTCCTCCCTGCCCCCCCCCCCCACAAAGCCACTCCTGTTCTCCCTTCCTCTCTCCTTTCTTGCCACCCGTATGCTGTTCCCCACATGGCTGCCCTTGTCCCCTTTTGCAACCCCTGCCCTGCTCTGCTCCCCACTCACTCCTGCCACAGCACACAACTCCTGACTTCCCCTGTTTTGCCACCCCTGCTCTGCTACCCCTAACACCCCACATAGCAGCATTTCTGAAACACTGTGCCATGGTTCATGAATATTCATAAAAAATTTAAGTTAATTTGAATATTCATGAGTTTTTAAATTGCAGTATGCCTCAAAAAATTTGAAAGTATCAGGGTGTGCCATGGCAGAGAAAAGGTTGGGAACCACTGCTCTAGATGAGTGGTTTTCAAGAATATTTTCTCAAGATCCAGTTAAAAAAAGTCATTTGTGCCTACAACCCAATTACATTTTTGAGCAATGCATTCCAGTGTTTTGGTGGCAGCAGCAAGGGGTGTTGGCAGCAACGACCCCAAAGTTTGAAAACCACTGCTCTAGATTAGTTTCAAAGAGGCAGCCATGTTAATCTAGTTGAGCAAAAATAGCAAGGAGTCCTGTGGAACTTCAAGACTAACAGATGCGCTAAATAAATCCATTAGTCTAAGTGCCACTGGACTCCTTGCTTTTTTTGCTTTAGATTGGGTTCCTTCCACTGCCACTCATCCTTGAACTGACATGGGAAGAAAGCCAACAGTAGGAACAAAAAAGGCCTGGCAACTCCTGACCCCTCCCCAGGCATCATTTATATATTCCAGTGCCAGAATGGACCCATTCGTCATCTATACTGCCTTATGTGGCTACAAATACGTGGATCCTCATCTGATCCGCATTTGAAGAAATGGTCCCTGGATATCTGGGAATATGTATATAATGCAGCTATCTGTGGACATGCAGGGTTCTACTCCTCCAGTCTGACCTCCTACATAACACAGGCCAAAGAATTCCCCCAAAGTAATTCTTTAGAACTTGCTGATAAGTTCTGTAGCGGTAGTCGTGTTCGTCTGCATATAGCAAAAACAACAAAAGTCCTGAGTCACCTTAAAGGTGAACAAATTTCTTCAGCCATAAGCTTTTGTGGGCTGCAACCCATTCTGTTGTATCTGACAAAGCCCCAAAATGCTTATGCCCAAAGAAATTTGCTGTTCTTTAAAGGTGCTACAGGACTTCTGTTGTTTTTAGAACTTGGGCTTCTCTCCTAAAGAAACATCTAGCCTTGAATTAAAAATTGACAGAGGTTGAATCCACCACAACTGCTGGTAAACTACTCCAATGGTCAAAAAATAAATATGCCTCTTTTTTCGGTCTGAATTTGTCTAGCTTCACCTTCCAGCCCACGACTCTTGATATAACTGTGTCTGCTACAGGAAAAGCCCATTGCCAATATTCATCCCCCATACAGGTATAGACTGATCTAGTCACTTAAAGGAGAAGTTAAACAGGTTTGCTCCTTGAGCCTATCACTACAAGGAACATTTTCCAATCCTTCCTTCGGTCTGGTGGCTCTTCTCTGAATCTTCTTTAACTGATCTAATCAGTCTTGAATAGTAGATGCCAGAGCATGGACACAGGATTTCAAAAGCTATCCCATCAGCACCAAATACATAAATAAGGTAACCTCTCTACTAGAAATTTGCTCCGGCCTAACTTTTAGCCCTAATCTGGACACTCCCCCACCCCAGAGCACTGTCTTTTTTTGACCCGTTACCTAACGTGAGTCATCACCCCTGCAGCTACAATGCCTCATGCCCATGGGGTCAGCGTGGCAGCTATATCTGCAGGCCTTACTCCTGCCAGCCACCTCCTCCCCCAACACACTGCAGAGCAAGGGGCACTGCCACTTTACAGGACACTCTGCAGCATCCACACAGCATCTAGGGATGATGAAGAGCATAAGGCTGCTGCTAGCACATATAACTGCCACCACGCTGACCGCATGGACAGGATGAAGAAAGCCAATCTAACCCAAGTCCAAGAGGGTCTGGTTCCCTCTCCCCCAAACCAGACCCAATGCTTGCGGTTGGGTCCCATCGGGTTCGAGTTGTGCTGCAGGCTCCATTCTCAACACCTAAAATCCTGCATGTGGCATCTCAGATTGGTTTGTGCACGGTGTTTGTGGAGGAGTTCGTCTTTGTTTTTAAACAAACTCAGGCTTCCAATAAGTTGTAAGTGTCCCTGCAAAAGCAACCCAGATACCTAGAGGAACAAGGGAGGGGACAGTCGCTCAGTTGAGAGTGAGGAAAAGAGGTGGCAGCTCATCACCTGTCAGTGTCAAGGGAGAACAAGCTGGGCAGGTGCCTATGGGAGACAAGTTAAAGTAAGGGAAATGCAAGGAAGTAGGTAAGTTTTCTCTTCAGGAGAGAGAAGGAAGTGGGGAGCACAGAGATGGAAGCAGTAATTTAAGGGAGTGGATGACCAATTATCCTCCAGGGGATATACAAACGGCTGGCTGACACCTCTTGGGGCAAGGGGTCACTACATGTTAGTGGGCAGGAGGAGAGAGGAAGTCTGTGGGGATGAGACAGCAAGAAGTTGTGTGGCACTTTAAGACTAACAGATTTATTTTTTGCATGAGCTTTCGTGGGAGAAGATCCCACTTCCTCAGATGCTTCAAAGATGGGTGAACTTACAGAAAGGAATGAAACAAAATGCAAGGAGGTGTAAAACATAGGATCAGGTCATAAAGTAACAGCAAATCAGAGCAGTTTACAGGCTCAAACCATGGGAAGCCTGAAGTCAAATTACCCTTTGTAATGGGAAAAGAGACACTAGCAGAGAATGAGCAGTTACATGCTAGGAGGAGGGAAGATGCAGCAGTGAGGATGTGAAGAGACCTACAAGGAAAGGGTAGTCGCAGGGCACGGCAACAAACAGGTGAGGGCACTTACCTGGCAGGTCTGGGGGCAGTTACCTCACTGGCATATAAGGGGGAGGCAGTTCCCTGGCCTGGGGGCGAGGGCAGAGGGTGGAGTGGCAGGGAAGGGGGGCAGTCACCTCACGCAGGGGGCAGTCAGCGGGCGATGCAATAGGGGGAGGGGGCAGTTAGCAGGCCAGGGCGGTGCAGTGGACGCAGTAACAGAGGGGTGGGGGCAGCTACCAGGCCCGGGGGGGGGCAGTTACCTGTTAGGCCTCCTCAGCGCAGCCAGTGGAAGTTGAGAGGCTCCATCCATGCGGGGGCAGCCCGGCCCCCGTGACAGGGCGGGGGATCCCTTGGGCCGGGGCTAGTCCCCTAGCCCCTCGCCATGCCCCACGGCCCCGGGCTGGCCGGGACTCAGGCCCTCCCCAGCCCCCTCCTGTGTTTATCTCCTCCAGCTGTCTGGGGCTCAGCAGCAAACTCCCCTCTCACTGCGCCTGCGCCACGCTAACTGCGCCACCACTCCTTCCCCGCGACGGCCTCTACGGCCAGCAAACAGCGCGGGCTCGCTTCTAGAATCCCCCTTCCCTCGCTCACGACGTTTGCTGCCCGCGCTCGGAGTGACAGCGGCGCAGACCAACGGGATCACCAGCTAAGAGGGCATTTGAGCCAATCTGCGAGCGGGAGGTCAAGAGGGCGGGGGCCAAAGCGCCGCTGCGCCTGCCGGGAGTTGTAGTTCGTGAAAAGAAGGCGGGCGGGCAGGCCCATGCTGGACGCTGGGAGAAGCCTTGGTAATAGGGAGCCTTGCTTAGGGTAACCAGATGTCAGGCAAAAGGAGGATATGTCCTTCTTTTTACCTTCACGTCCTCCGTCCGGCAGGTATTTTAAAAATACATGATTTTGTCCAGCTTTTTACTTACTGGGGTTTGAGTATGCTGGAATGCCCTGCAACACCCTATTTTTAGGGGGGAAGCATTCCAAGCCCCCTAAAAACAGGATATTACATTAATACTACATTTTCTCCATGTGTCCTCCAGTGTCTTCCTTTTCGTACTTCCCTGTCCTCCTTTCCATGCTTTGGTATCTGGTAACCCTAGCCCTGCTGGATCCTTGTGAACCAGCATCTCTCAGAACCTGGGCGCTCTGCCCTAGTTAGGCTTTTGAGGAGCTCCAGCCAGGTCAACCCCCACCTTAGCTCTTCTGCCCAACCAGCTTCCAGCCAAGCCATGCCTCAGTCTCCCTTTTACCCTTGGCTTCCCTGAGTCCCATCCTTATCCTCCCACTAAACATGATTCTCTAGGGTTAGTCTACATCCTGCTATTCTCCACTACAGCAGCCAAGCAGCATCAGATTCCTGCCTTGTGTGCTGGTGGACACTAGTTGGTCATTGCCCATGATCAGCTTGGAATCCACCCTTGCCTTTGCTAAACCTCATATTTCCTGTTCTAATCCATCATGGTTTTAAGTCTCTCTCTATAGTCCGGTCTCACCTGTCAATGTGTTACAGGGCCAGTTTCCCATGAACCCAGGCCTTGTGCTCCAGCCTGCCAGGACTCACTCATTTCCTTTCAGCCTACTCTATATAGCAGCAGTTTTCAAACACAGGGTCAGGATCCAGGACTGGGTTGTGGCACCCCCTTGCTGCTGCTGACAAAAAACTGGAATGTACTGGTCAAAGATGCAGTTGCTGTCACAGACATAGATTATTTTTTTCATCTGGGTCCCTAGAAAAAAAGTTTGAAAACCACTGCTCTATAGCGTCGGCTCCTTGAACAATACTGTATTGCTACAGCCATTGCTACCAAGCCATCTCAAGGAGCAATCCCAAATTATCTAGAGTGAGACAAGGTAAGTGGATATATGTGAGTCTTGGCAGCAAAACCCAAATACCTAACCTTGACTATTTTCTCTGCATATTAGAGTGAATATCCTAGAAACCAAAAAAGCTGATCTTGTCTGGGGATAAGTGCCAAACTTGAACCTTTTTCTTGTGTTAAAGTATTTTTTCCAGGTGGTGGCACTGTTTGCAAAAATTCTCCCTTTGCTTCTACATTCAAGCACAGATCCCTGAAGCTCTAGAAGAACTAACCACATTCTGTTTTACAAACTAACAAAAGGTGTTTTGATGCACTACTTTTCCGATCAAAGTAGTGGGGAGTGGAGTATGATGCTGCTTAGAGTTTGTCATGGAAAATGATATTAAGTCACAATCAAATGACTAGAAAAAAAAATGCAAAAAATATATGATTAACAAAAATTCCAAGAATCACTAGACTCCATTTAAAATCAAAATATGCTTTATTTTGCAATTAAATATTTTAAACCATTTAATAGCTAAGGTGCCTTTAAAATCACAATCCATGCCTCTAGGTTCAGCCAGAGCAGCATTGCAGGGGAAAACTGCTACTGACTGCTCCAGCTGCAGCAGAAGGAGAAACAAACTCTCAAAACAGCTACTACAGTTAAGCTCCGACTCTGCCACTCCCATGTGTACTAAAAGCACAGAAGCAATGCCCAACCATGATTTATCTCTCATGCTATTTTGGGTGGGGGGGTCCTCCTATGGCATTTCTCAGTTAAAATGGTGAAACTATCACCATCACATCTATCTGCTTTCTTGAGAGAGTGCCCCTGTGACATTACCCTGAACTGTTGAATAGCTGTGTCCCCTCATTCCTCCAACCTTTCACACAGCATTGGTGTGAAAGTAACCACTTCTGGTCTGCTCTCATACAGCCCCCAGCATGTAAATTACTTCCAGTTGTCCTGTATGAGTGTCATGGCCAACCACTCTTGAATTACACTATAGCAGAGGTAGCCAAATTTATGAAACTCAAGAACCACATAAGTTAATTATTAAACCTTCGAGATCCACACTGAGGCATATAGCTATATACTTTTACATACTAAATTGATTTGCTGACGTTCTTCAGCAAGCCACACTTTTTCATTCAAGAGCCACACACAGCTCCTGAGCTGCAGTTTGGCCACGCCTGCACTATTGCATAACACCAGCAAATTTCCAGTCCCAGTCTTTCCCCAAGAAATATGTATCTTATACTGCCCAGCCCCCTCTTTGACAATTCAAGCTCATATAAACACCATCATTTAATTAATAGAAAATGATACGCACAAATCTAGTTATATTAAATGTAGCTCCCCAAACACTTCAGTCCAAGCACACTGGTTTAGATAAAACAATAAAAACCAATTATCTAACTACAGAGAGATGTCAAATGATTACAAGTAATGAGGCATAAAAATTAGAATTGGTTATAAAGAAATAAAAGGTAAGAATGCACCTAATACCTAACAAGTGAAGTTAATTCAACGCTTAAAAGGTCTCTCCCACCACAAATTCTAGCAGTCTTACTGGCTGAATTCTTTTCAGACAGGATTCTCTGGCTTGTTCTCTGGGTATTGTGATTGCCATGGACAAAGAGAAGGGGAGAAATGTTTTGGGGACATCTCTTCCCCTTTCTTACAGTTCTCTTTTTCTTCAAAAAGCATTGCCTGCTAAGTTCAGGAGACAAAGTCTGCAGAAACAGGAACCTCTCGCTGCTACTTTGCCAAAGTGTAAATTTCTTTCTCACACTTTTCCCTACCAAAGAATGGCCTCTTGATCAGGTGATAGTTCATTTGATCTTGAAACCTGGCTAAGGAGTCTGTTTGCCTTTTATTTCTGTGAAGTTGGTTTGTGGCTGTTTTTGCAGACTTGGAATATGTTTCAATAATATAATTAAGGGTAAGATTTCACCAAAAAAGGACATACATCAAAAAAGTAGTTCGCATAATGGAACCAGATACCACCAAGAAAACCTGCTTCAGTACAGGGAGGAATAAAAAACCTCAAACGCTGACCACACACCCTTTGTTGTCATGTTATCTGTGCCGCTGCCCACCCCCCCGAACCTACGTGGGGTATCATTAAACAGTTTACACCCCATAATAATTTGGGACCACATGCTGAAAGAAATCTTTCCCAAAGTCCTTCTGGGCCACTCAACCCTGCAAAGCTCATTGTAAGAAGCAAGCTCTTAGAGACCAGGGCACACCAACACAAAGTGGCATCAGTTCTTGCCAGAAGAACAATGCAAAACCTGTAAACATACATGCACTGCTGTAACGATCAATACTTCCCACATGACACCTTGTGAGATCCATGGGCCTTATCCGTGGCTAACACAGCATGTGATAAATCTTATCTGGTGCATTACATACCCCAACAGTAATTCTGTGGGTGAAGTGAGACAATCACTATGCTCAAACAGAAAAATGATAAAAGACAAATCATCCTGTCAGTCATGGGTGAATGCTTTTCACAAAGTGAGCACTTTATAAGTGACATCTTAGGTCCCATCCTCAAAGGAAGCCTGCACTACTCCTTCAAAAGATGAGCCTGTGAGTGAATTGATAAGTTTACTAGATGCTGAAAGTCATGGTCTGCATAAATACTGTTGTAATAAGCCATAGATCCAATCTGTAACTCATTAATACCTCTTTTTTGTCCTATGACTGAAGAGGTTTAACTGGTCACTTCATCCTGAATGTCTCTTACAGTATGTGTTAACAACTTATGCTAAGTCAGTGGTTTTCAACCTAGTCTGTGGACCCCTGAGCAGCTGTAGCACATCTAGTGAAGATGCTGTGTGTTGACAGAAAAGTTCTCTCTTAGCTGCATAATTACATGAGAGGCACAACCTATGTTGGCAGGAGTGAGTCTCCTACCAACAAATTGCAAGGCTGGGCAGCACTTAGGTCACTATAATTTGCATAATTTGGGGAGTGTCTTTCACAACTTTGAGCAATGTAAAATAGATTGACTTAAGTGGTAGTGTATACCTGCCCTTAGATTTCTAAAGGGGTCTGCACCTTTCTTCAAAATTTTTGAAAGGGTCCACAAATGAAAAATGGTTGAAAACCACTGTGCTAAACAATCTTGGTTTCACCTTGTATTTACCTGTGGCACTCCAAGTACCTTTCCTAGACCTGAAGAAGAGCTCTGTGTAACTTGAAGCTTGTCTTTTTCACCAGCAAAAGTTTGTCCAATAAAAGACATTATCTCACCTACTTTTGTCTCTTCATTTCCTTGGAACTAACCCCATTACAACACTGCAAACATCACATTAAGTCATTAAAAAAAATCAATTACTCCAGTTTCTACAATCTTTGTATTTCAATTTTCATAATGCCTTCCATCTGGGGATCTCAAAGTGCTTTACAAAAACTTAATCTACAAAAGCCCTTGGAAGGGTAAGTATCGTTATCCTATTTGACAGATGGGGAAATGGAGGAACAGAGGGCTTGATTTTCACACACACATTTAATCACATACACAATTACAAATAAAAATCAGGATAGCTGCAGGTTTTTGGCAGCTCTGAAAATCAGGCCCTGAGAGTTTGCGACTTTCTCAAGGTTGCACAGAAAATTGGTGGCAAATCTGAGGAATGGAACACAATATTCTCATTCCCACTTCCCTACTCTACATGTTATACACTTGATCTTTTACACAACTCCTATGAAAGGAGATTGCTTGATTTTTAGTCCTTGGAAACATGCAGAAAGAATGGAATAAAACTGCCTTCTCCAATTTGACAACACTTGAATGAAAATAGTTAAAGACATTGATCACATCATTTAAATTCAGTGCTCAATAAACACAGTTTCTTTTCTCCCACTTTCTCTTTTTCTTTAATAATTTTTTTAAAAGGGCAAAAACTGTGGATAATTAATACACTCATAACTTGACTTGGGAATGCAAGCAATTAAAATCAGGAATTTCAAAGTTACATTTTCCAAATCAAGGGTAAATGAGTGGTATTGCACAAATGCGTTATATGAAGACTTACATTTACAACATTGTAATGTTCAAGGGCTTGAATTATAATATGAACCAGATGAGATTATCTCATTAGGGCTTCTCTTATGGAGTTATTAGGTAAACAGGTCTCAATTATCTAGTGCTCCTACACAAGAGAGAGACAAGTAGACTTATCTTTTCTTATCTGGCTGCTCCTATACACTGAATAAGCTCTGTAAAGTCAGCTTTATATTTTCATTATGCTTTATTTTTTTATTGACATTTGTAAGTTAGCCTTTCTACTTAAATAACAATACTTTACATTGTCTATTGGAGACTCTCAAAGTCTTTTATACTTGTTAATTAATTAAGCCTGACAACACTCTGTGAGGTAGACAGGTATCATTACCACTTCTGTCATTGCAGATGAGGAAACTGAAGCAGAGAGAGGGAGGTGAAGTGATTTGCACAGGGTCATCTAGCAAGTTGGTTGCAGAGCTTGGAAGAGAACCTGCATTTGCTGCAGGTGCTAAATGTTAGCCCGCCCTAATGACAATGAAATGCAAATTAAATGGTAAACCTTCCCATATTCTTTTGATGTACATGTGAGGTAGAGAGGAGAAAAACAGCACCGTTCCAGACTTCTTTGGGCTCAATTTACAAGAGGTCTTTGGAGGAGAATCAAGCAGGGATGGAAGGTTGCATCTCACCTATCTTGTTCAGTTGATCATAAATTGTAATCAGCTTGGAGATACAGGTAAGATATGAGGAAAAATGGTCTTAAAAGAAGAGTGGCAGGTATGCTATGATGATCTTTGTTAATGAAAAATAGCAGTAGGAACAGAGAAATAAATGGGTCACATACAAAGATGGACTGTTGTAGAAATACAAAAATATTAACAGCTCTGTAGTTTAATGGCTAGTGTATGGGTAAAATCTGGATTTCTGATTTCTGTGTTCACATCTGCTATTATGCAATCTAGGGCAATACAGTCTTCCCATTTATCCCATCTGTGCAATAGATATAAATAATCCTCATCCATTAATGTTTGAAGAACTTTTAGGTCTTCTGATCAAACATGCTATAGAAGGGTGAGTTGAAGTAAATGCCTCTAGTGAAAGTGAATTTTGCATGAACAAATGTGTAAATATAATTGAGAAAAGGCTCTTGGAACTTGCGTAATATACGGTTGTTGGCTCCTTGGAGGAGTTCTACGATAGCCCAAGGGCTGCACCACTGAACCTTTTCATACAACAGTATTGCAAATATTAATAGCAATAGTGTTGTTGCAAGCCACAAGAAATAACCTTACAGGCTGCATGCCGTCCTTGGGCTGCAAGTTTGAGACCCCTGCCCTAACTGCCCCTATGAACAGACCGGCTGCTCAAAGGGAATAAAGATTCACAAGGAGAAAAAAGTGTTTCCAGAGTCTAGGCAAGACAATAGTAGACTTAGATATAGGGGTGATTCTGTTTCATGGCACTTGCTGTTTTTTTCCAGAATGCAGCGGACTATGCTTTAGTGTGTTATGACTGATGTAACTGGCTTGATTGGGTACTTTTAGAGGCATATATGCTTGTTTTATACAATTGTTTCTTTATTCTTGCAGAGCAAGAAGCTTAAACTGAGTTGAGACTTATTCCTGGTTTGAAGGTAAACATGTTCTAACCCATGGGTGGCCAAACTTATGGAACTCAAAAGCCACACAAGTCAATTATTAAACCTTCGAGAGCCGCACTGAGGCACATAACCACATATTTTTACCTACTGCAAAATTACTAAGCTTAAAATTCATTGCATACTTTATCGTAAAAACAGGACAAATATTGATCCTCCTAACGTCAGATTCTAATAATTACTTAAGGTTATCATGAAAACTAGATGTAGAACACTGCAGGCTTGTGGCAAGTTTTTTAAAATCTGGGCACTAACTTGTCAATGCAGTAGGTAAAAGCTCTCTCAGATGCTGATCTCTAAGTATTGCACAATGTTTTGAATGTCATTGTGGAATACAATGCTTCACAGCAGTAAGTTGTGCCAGACATTGAAAGTAATCTACATTCAGTTTTAAACTTTTCTCCTTTGTATTTTCATTTCTCAGTATTTCACATCATGTTTAGGACTTGTAAAACACAATTTTATTTTAACAATGAGTAAGCTGCATTAGGCCCTATGAGAAAATCTAAACATGCTAGGGCTTCTCCAACCATGTTGCGCTTCCCTCCCCCACCCGTTGCCACTTTCCTGCAGTCTCTTACCAGGCTGCTCCTTCTCTGCTCTCCCCAATCATGCCACACTTCTGCCCACTCTGACCCTGACCATGCTGCCCCTTCCCTACAGTCTCTGACCACCCCCCACTTCCCTGCTGGCTCTCACCGCGCTGCCCCTTCCCTGTAGTCCCTGACCACACTGCTTTTCCCTGCCGGTTCTCACCACGCTGCCTTTCCCTGCCGGCAGTGACCATCCCCCACTTCCTTGCCAGCTCCTACCATGCCGTCACCTCTCTTCGGTCCCTGACCATCGCACACTTCTTGCCCCTGTCTCCCACCATGCCACCCTTCCCAGCTGTGCCCTTTGGGGAGCTGCATGTGGCTCATGAGCTGCAGTTTGGCCACACCTGTTCTAACCATTGAGGGTATCTCTGCCAGGTCTTAAAATGCTCTAAATAGTTCCTCTCCTCTCATAAAATGTGAGTTATCATCAAGGCCAGATTAAGGAACCTTGGGGCCCTGGCTGCCTACCACTGTGGGGTCCCCCTCCCTGGGGCCTCAGTCCCCCACCACAGTAGCCTGCGGGGACCCTTGAGCCAGAAGTACTCTCTGGGGCTCTCCTACCCCAGCCCTGATCTGGCTGGTCTGCCCCCGGAAAGGCCATGCTGGAGGTGGCACTGCACACCACCCAGCCCTGCCTTGGAGGGAAGTGAACACACTCCAGCTTGCCCCGCACCTGGGGGTGGACCAGCCAGACTGGGGTGAGGGAGGATGGGAGTATTGTGGAGCCAAGCCACTGGCCCCAGGGCTCTGCCCCACCCTCTGTGAACAGAGGTCCTCCCAGTGCCTCCCTCCAAGCCCTGCCAGCTCTGTGCCAGGCAGGGCCATCCTTAGGGTAGGGCGACTGGGGCGGCTGCCCAGCCCTGTGCTTTGGGGGCCTCACGGGGCTGCATTGCTGCCCCCCCATGTTGGGGACCAGGCGAGTCGCCAAAAGGGTGACCTGGTTCAGGACCGCTTGTCCCACTCCCCCATCCCCCCTCCACATGCACTGCTCTTGGCTCTGTGCCCAGGGCCGGTGCTGAGGATTGTGGCACCCCCCCCACAGCAGAGCAACGCTGGCGCAGACTAGTGATGTCATCAGGGGAGCGCCACGGCGCTGTGCCCTTTTGCCACCCCTCAAATGCCGGCGCCCCCCTGCAACGCAGAGGCTGCTTACCGTCTAGTGCTGGTCCTGTCTGTGCCAGAGCAGCTGGGAGGAGGCAGGAGGCAGCACTCAGCCCGTATCGCTGCCTGCCCCCCCCGGCAGTGCTGCCTTCCACCTCCTTCCTGCTGCTCCAGCATGGACCCCAAAGCAGCACGTGTGGCCGGGGGGGGAGGGATGGGGATGGGGACTGGCAGCGCTAAACTGGGCTGCCCTTTTGGCCGCTCACCTAGTCCCTGGCATGGGAGGGCAGCGCAGGGGTCTGCTCCTCCCCTGGGCTGGCCGGCTCCACCCTGCAGTGCCGGGGGGGCATTGGGGAGTCCTGCAGAGGGTGATTTGCCCGGGGCCCTGCACCCCCCTAGGGACGGCCCTGGTGCCAGGCTGAGCTGGCTGGCAGGGGCCAGATCACACAGGGACCTTAAGGGCCAGCCAGGGCCCAGGGCTTCAGCCCCTGCTTTGATCTGGCCTTGGTTATCATGAATAACTGGTAATCTATACTGGGATAGTTGCTGGACCTTGTGGAACTGAAGAGTATGTCCCTACTCTGTAGGAGTAGCACAGTGTTGATCAATTTATCTGTGGTTGCATGGGGAGCTTTAGAACTCTACTTGGGGGGGCCACTGGTCGACCGCAGCAGGGGCTGGATCAGGCTCAGGGCTGCCTGCTGCTGGCCAGCCATGGCAGGGGTCAGATTGGGCCCAGGCCGAGTGAATTGGGGCCAGTGAAAGGATGGGGATGGGGGGAGGCCCAGACCGTGCATGTTTTTCTGGGACAGCAATGACCCTGAAGAGATTTAACTTGATGTACCCAGTTCCTCATGATCCCTGTCAGGGGGTAGGCAGCAGGGAACATCATTCCACAATTTCTGGAATTTGTGCTAAGGTACTCAGACAGAGACAGACACCTTCAGGCTCTCTATCAAGCATTCTTAAAACTACAGCACCCTCCCATGGATGTGAAGAAACAGATTGACAGAGCCAGGTGGGTACCCCAAAGTCAACTGCTACAGGAGTAGACCAAGAAAGAAAACAGAACACTACTAGTCATCACCTACAACCTCCAAGTTCAGGGGTCTGCAACCTGCAGCTCCGGAGCCACATGCAGCTCTTTGGGTATCCCTTTGTGGCTCCAGGCATCCCCCTTCTGCTTCTGGGCTCCTGCCTGCCACTGGCACCAGGGGACTTTGCAGCAGGCACCCTGGCCCAACTCCGCCCCCCCCTCCACACCTGGAGACTACACCCATTGCAGCTCTCAAAACACTTTGGCTATAAGAAAATTTTTAACCCAGATCTTCTTATCTTTTGGGTTGCCAACCTCTGCCCAAGTCAGACTGCTATAGCGCGTTATCAAGGATCTACAGCCTATACTGGAAGATGATCCCTCACTCTCTAAAGCAGGGGTGGCCAAACTTATGGAACTCAAGAGCCACACAAGTTGATTATTAAACTTTTGAGAGCTGCACTGGGGCATATAGCCATATTTTACCTACTCCAAAATTATTAAGTTTAAAATTCATTGCACACATTAATTTTATTGTAAAAAGAGGGCAAATATTGATCCTACTAATGTCAGATGCTAAAAATTACTTCAGGTTACCATAAAAACTAGGCCTACCTATACAGTAAAAACATAGGTTCTCCCTGCCATCTCAACTATGCCATTGCTTCTCCCTGCCCTCTCTGGCCATACCACCACTTCTCCCCACCTTCTCCAATCATGCTGTGCTTCTTCACACCATCCCAAGTCCCCAACCATGCCGCCACTTCCCCACTGTCTCTGACCATGCTGCGCTTGTCCCCACCATGCTCTTCTGTGAGCCTCAGTTTTTCTTTGAAGAGCCACGAGCCGCAGTTTGGCCATGCCTGCTCTAAAACCTAGGGAGAGGGACCTCTCCTTGCTTACAGACAGACCCCAGTCTTAAGCAGATACTCACCAGCAACTACAGACCTAACAACAAAATCACTAAAGCTGGGACATATCCCTGCAACAAACCATGCTGCAAACTTTGCCCACATATCTTCACAAAAGACACTATTACAGGACCAAATAAAACCAGCTACTCCATCAAAGGTTCATTCAGCTGCTCATCCATCCATGTGATTTATGCCATCATGTGCCAGAAATACCCCTCTGCCTTATGTATTGGACAAACAGGACAGTTTTTGGGCAAAAGAATAAATGGGCACAAAACTGACATCAGAAAGCCCAACATTCAAAAACCAGTAGCCGAGCACTTCAGTCTTCCTAATCACTCTGTTAATGATTTGTTAATAGTTGTGCTCAAGCAACTGATTAACACAAATCTTCAAAGAGAAATGGCAAAACTGGAAAGCAAATCGGATCATCTCTTCAGGATTAAATAAGGATTTTGGATTTTTTTCCCTCATTACAACAGGTAATTTGACCTCATCTTCCTCTATATCAGGGGTCACAAACTCAAATCACCATGAGGGTTGCATGAGAACAAGTAGAGGGCTGCATGAGGCTTAGTACAGTAGCCCAAGGGCCACACCACTGAAACCTTTCCATACAATGATATTGAAAATATTGGTAATGGTCATGTCACTGTAGGCCGCATGAAACAGCTTTACACGCCGCATGCGGCCCACGGGCCATGTGTTCGAGACCGCTGCTCTATATGCTGTTCCCCAGTGTTTTGAGTCTTAACAACTGCTTGTGTTGCTGTTACAGTGTGACCTGAACCTATGACTTACACTTCCCTACACTATTTTCCTCCCATTCTGTAAGTATGCCTCTCTTAGTCTTTTAAAAGTGCCACAGGACTCCTTGCTTATTTAACTCTTAGAAAGATACATTGGTCAGCCCAGTGGATAAAATCCAGTGGGTATTGCCTAGGTACATTTGCTGTCAGTGAAGCTGTTTGAGAAGTGTCTGACTAAAATACCAAAAAATTAATTTGGAGCCTGCATCCTACTTGGCAAAAATTCTGTTGTCAGAGACTAGGGAATTTTCACCTACTTAGCTCTATTACTGAGTGATCCAGAAAAAGTCTGGCATGCTATGGAGAGGAGAGATTTGACCTAATTACTTCAGCAAAAGGATCACACCACCTTAGCCTGTGGGCACTATTTCTGGAAGAGAACCAGTCCAGGTTAGTGCCCGGAACAAGTGTCTGTTTGCCTGCATGTTCCTGGCAAATGGGAGTTTTGCCTTCGATTTCTGTAGATGGATTGTTCCTGTTCCCATTGAAATCAGTGGCAAAACTCTCATTATGGTTAATAAGTTCCAAAGGGGCAGCCTTGTTAGTCTAATTCAGCAAAACAAACAAGGAGTCTGGTGGCACTTTTAAAGACTATCAAATTTATTTATCACATGAGCTTTTGTGGGAGAAAATCCCACTTGGTCACATGCTTGAAGACCCATGATTTACTGCAGGGGTCAGCAACCTTTGCCAGCCCCTGTGCCGGCCCCTCCTCCTTGACTGTCAGACAGTGCTAGTGGCTCCCTCCACAGAAATTAATGAGGTGGCTGCCTGAAAATTTGGTAGCAGCCATGGCTGGAGGTTGTGGGGTGAGGAGGGGGGTGCTTCCCTGGCATGCCTCTGAAAGGAGCCACTCGCAGAAAGAAGCTGCCTGCAGTGGCTCCTCTTGGGGGGCGGGGCAGGCATGCTGAGGAAAGAAGCTACCCAGCATGGCTCCTTAGCATCTGCACACCATGGAGAGAAGCCATTCTAGGCATCTTCTTTTCTCACTATGCTTAGAATATGGGCATGGTGAGGACCTCCATGCCCCAGCTGCCCCAGAAAGAAGCTGCCTGGAGTGGCTTTCAGTGGCAGGAGCCACAATTTCTGTGGCATTGCAGAGGGTGCTGCGCGCTGCTCCAAAGGGGCTCTCGTGCCACTGTCAGCGCATGTGCTGGGGGTTGCCTACCGCTGATTTACTGTCACAGTCTGACCTGATCCTATGACTTACACTTCCCTGCATTTATTTTCTTTCCATTCCGTAAATTCCCCATCTTCAAAGCATCTGACAAAGTGGGATTTTCTCCCATGAAAGCTCATGTGATGATAAATTGGTTAGTCTTTAAAAGTGCCACAGGACTCCTTGTTTTGTTTTGTTTTTTTGTCCATAATGTATTTGAGCAGAAGGGAGAGGTTCACACATTTGGCTATTCCTGTTTAGCTCTGTGGTTCATTCCTACGTTCTTCTCTTTCTAGTCCTAGGACTGATTATTATCCCAAAGGGGCAGCTGTGTTTGTCTAGTTTAGTTGGTTCTCTTGATTGCTAGTGCCCCTTACTGCGGAGTAAGGATCTATTGAGCAATACATCTTTCAGTGAACCTGCAGTTAGTTCCTCCTAGCCCAGCATTCAACTATCTTCTTTTCTCTGTCTAAACTGCTGCACATTATCCTGGGAGGGAAACAAAGGACTGTTTCAAACTAATGCTCAAAATGCAACTGAAGGGCTTGAATCTGCTTTGCATGGGATTCTGTTTGCTTCAATGGGAGTTTTGCAAGCTGAAGGTTTGTGTTATCCTCATAGTACCTCGTAGTAACCATATAAATGTTAATGAATTTATTCTCACCACATCCTTCTGAGACAGGGACCTCTCATTCTCCCCATTTTACACAGGGTTACCAGATGTCAGGCAAAAGGAGGACATGTCCTCCTTTTTACCTTCAAGTCCTCCATCTGGCAAGCATTTAAAAATACATGATTTTGTCTGGCTTTTTACTTATAGGGGTTAAAGTATGCTGGAATGCCATGGAATACCTTATTTTTAGGGGAAAGCATGCCAGGGCTCCCTAAAACCAGAGGACTATTACATTAATACTACATTTTCTTCACATGTCCTTCAACGTCCTCCTTTTCATACTTCCCTGTCCTCCTTTCCAGGCTTTGATATCTGGTAGCCCTAGTTTTACATCTGGCAAGGGAACAGCTGTGTAGTTCTGCCGCTAAAACAAGCAAAATTTCTATTGCTTTGTGTGTTGTGCTCTGAGCGGCTCGGTGACAGAGCAGAGCCAGGAACTGAGTTCACATCAGCTGACCCCCCCAAAGTCACATGCTTTACGACATGTTACTGACTGCCATTGCTTTATTTTACAGGTTTGCTTTGTCCAGTGCCACTTGGATTGGATTTAACAACCAAGAACCAGGCTTCATTTAGGCACTAAAGATACAGAGGGGCGCCGCCTAGAGGAGTTTTCCAAGAGCACCTAAGCATCTAACTCAAGGAGGGTTAGGCGCTTTTGTAAACCTTAGGAACCTACCTGCATATTTAGGGGGACCAGATGTCCCGAGTTTACAGGGGACAGCCCCGATATTCGGCGTTTTTTTTTCTTGCATAGGCAGCTGTTACCCCCATGCCCGCCCTGATTTTTCACTCTTGCTGTCTGGCCCTCCTACTTTAAAAGTCTGGTCTCCAGAAGCCGCATAGCCTGGAGTAGATCTTAATGTTTGACCATGGGACCTTGGCAGTAAATCTCCTTTCTGCTTGTTCCCACGCCAGAAGAGTAAATGAAAACCGGCTGTATAGTTGCCTGGTTGCTTTTGCTTTCTTGCACGACTGTCCTTGCTCTGTTTCTTCTACAGACCTGCCTGAGCTTGAACCCCTGGGCACTGGCTGTGCTGCGGGAGCTGTTCGAACGAGGCCTTATCTTGTATGTTTTAGGTGTGGCCATTCATTCCCTGGCTCCGGCTGTTTCAGACCCCGTTCAGGATCCCCCGCCTCTTGCCGTCGGGAGGCTCCCCAGAGGCGGCTGCACTCCTCCCGGAGGGGCGCGGGGTTCTGGGGGTGCCCGTGGGAAGACCCGCGTGGCACGTGGGCGGGCGCCCCCTCCCTTCCTGCGGGCCCGTGCAGTGCTGCTCCCGGCCAGCGGGTGCTGCTGTGGCTGCGGTTGTGCCGGCCTTTCCCCGCACCCCCGGCTGAGCGGTATAAGGCGGGGAGCCGGCGGGGCCGCGGGCTCAGTGCTGGAGGAGCCCGGGGCGTGCCTGCTGCCTTGGGCCGGGCGCCCTTTTCCCGCCTCCTCTTCCGTGGGCGCGCGCGGCGGGGCTATTGCAGCCCCACGCGGGGACCGGGAGGAAGCCGCCGGCCGCCCTCCGGGCTCCGATGAGTTGTTTCTTTTCTCCAGCCTCTCTTCCGGGCAGGCTGGGGCGTGCGTCTGCGGTCGGGCTCCTTCTCCGCCGCCCTCTGCGCTCCCCATGAAGCCTCCCGGAGCCGCCTTGCCCTGAGCGAGCCAGGAAGCGGGGCGAGATGCAGGCGAAAGGCTCCCCGGCCGCCCCTTCCCTCCGCGCCTTGCCCTTTCTGTTCATGGTGGCGGCTCTCCTCGGGCTGCTGCCCTTGCTGCACAGCCATGGCCTGCAGCCCAATCCCATGCTGGCCTCCGAGGCCCCGCACCACTACCCCGCCGTCATCTCCGGAGGCAAGCCTGGGGATGTCACCGCCGCCCCCCGGGATGCCTCCCAGGAGTTTCGCCCTCTGGGCAACCACACCAGCCCCGCGCATGCCAAGCACCGGAAAGCCTTCCCTGTCCTGGGCATCGACTACACACATGTGCGGATTCCCTTTGAGATCGCCCTCTGGATACTGCTGGCATGCCTCATGAAACTGGGTAAGTTGGCACCCCTTCTCGGCATGGGGAGGGGGCGACAGGGCCCAGAATTGCCCCTTTAGGAGTTGGGGCACTGGCCTTCTCTTCCTGATGAACGTCCCTCTGAGCCTGGGGAGATTACGGAAACTTGACCCTATAATGGGTATAAAACTTCCTTCACGGGGGTGTTGTAAGATGTAGAAATCCTTGAGCTGAAATGTGCTGTAGAAGTGTTTAACCCTCAGTGACTATGCTGCAAAGAAACTTAGAGGGGTGCATTCACAATCACTTCTGTTCCCCTTTACAACTGACATTCCCTAGGGAGAAAGGATGGTCTAGTGGTTAGGGCACTAGGCTGTGATTTTGGAGTCCTGGGTTCAGTTCCTTGTCCTGTGAGATCTTGAGTGAGTCGCTTAGTTTCTGTGCATCTCTGTTTCCTATCTGTAGGATGGGGATAACTGCACTTCCTGTCTCTCAGGTGCATTGTGGGATAAATGTATTAAAGAATGTCAGGTGTTTAGGTGCTGTATACAACTTGGATAAGATCCCCTGGAGAGATGAGTAACCCAAAGGGGATGGGGTACAGAGGGTCTTACAGCAAACCTCTTAGAACTTCTGCAGCAGGAATGGTACCAGTTGAATTCTCCAAAAGCATGATGTGAGCATGCTTGGCGCTATCACATGCTGAGATTTTCAAAGCTGGCTTTTGACTCTCTGTGTGGAGGTCAAACTGGCCCCTCTCCAGCTGGTGACATCAGTTTAGATTCTGTCCTAATACCAAGAGTGCAGATGAAGCATCTGCCTGTTCCTGTTTTGTTTTGTTTTGTTTTGCTGGGGAGGAGGAAGAAGGCTACCTTTCATTTATTTAATTCCTTACTCTTGCCATTAATTGTTTTAAACCTAGCCCATTATTAGAGGCTCCTCTGTAGAGCTCTGTAACTTGGTGAACTTAACACCAGTCCTTCATACTTGGAATGCTGAAGGAAAGATTGGTGCTTGTACCAGGAAATCCCATGGCTGGCTAGGCCCTGGTGTCTAGGGTTCTGAACCCTGCCCCTGTTTGGTGTAATAGACCCCAAGCACTGAACTGGCAATTCAGGACAAACTGCGGCTTGCTGGCTGAGATTACAGAAATGTTGTTTTCCAAGGTTGTGGGTGAGAGACAGCATCTCTGTTGATTATGGAAAACTCTTCATACTCTGCTGTAGGCCTCTGAACCTTTTATTTGAATCTAGAAAAATAAGCAACAACATTTAGTCCCAGAAGACTTCCTGGTGGGTCTGGGTAAGATCTAGTGGTTACAGCAGATGATAATGAGGATCAGGATTCCTAGGTTCTACTTTTCCTGTAACTCTTGACGCTCGCCAGGCAAGTCTTCCCAAATCCTCTTAAATATCCTTAGAAGGTGCCACACAAATGAACAATACTGTTGCTTTTCTCTTTATAGCCATGGTCTCCTCTCCGCAGGCACAGGTGGTATGTAACTTGTAGGAATGCAATAACTGGAATCATCTCCATTTATGGTCCTCCTTAACACTAGAGTGTGGGGAAATCAGAAATGTCTTTGTGGAAGCTGGCAGAATGGTGCGCTGCTGTTTGTTCTGACCTTTAACCACCGACCAGGGCCAGCTTAAGGGGCAAGCAAGTGTGGTACTGGCTTGGGGTGCCAGCATCAAAAATTGAAAGCTTCTTAGGGGCACTAGTGCCAGAAATTGCCTGGAAATTCTGCCACATGACCCCCCAGCCCTGCCCCTCCTGCCCGCTCAAGCATGCTCCAGGCAGCTAAGATGGGAGGGTGCAAAAGCAAAAGTTGGCTCGAGATGCTGCAGCCCCTTGAGCTGGCCGCAGGTGTGCGAATTGTGAAACTGGTGCTTGCTGGCGAAATGGACATTCTGCAGAAATACCCTGTAAAGAAATAGGATGTGGGGAGGGCAGGGGTGTTGTTGGTGCTGGGCTTATGGGACTTGAGCCCTGAGTCCACCATCAGGCCATCTGTGGCAGTGGCTGTGGCAGTGGTATGCAAACCCCAGGTCTCAGCGTGCTAAGCACCAAGTCTTTTCCTGGGCCAGCAGCGCTCCTGGGAGAGGGTGGGAAAGAGGGTTAAGGAATCTCTAATTTCTGGGAGGTTTGCTGGTGGTCCATTTTTTTTGAGCGTTTTCATTTATCAGTATAGTGTCTACTCAGAGGCTGCAACAGAGCAGCTTCAGCAGGACTCTTGAGTTTGTGCTGTTTTATGTGTAGTTTTTTGGTCAGTTGCTGTGCCTGTTGCTTCTTGCCCATTGCAGGAATTTAGGAGTCTGCATATTCAGGGTGAATATTTCAGGAGGGCCAGTATTGCAGCTGTCCAAGGATGTCTGAGAACTCAGTGGAACTAATTGGGGGCATACAGCACATAATATAGCCTAGGTTGCCTTACTCCTGCTAGGAGCTCTGGCTGTAGAGCACACTTGGAACAGCTCCACCTTGGCCTCATTTCTTGGAGTTTTGATGTAGGTTAAGATCAGCTTGGGTGAGGATAGCTTTCCTTGTGCATTTTGGGGCCTGAGCATAGTTCCCAATTGCACCCCTTAAATTAATGTTTTAACTGTATAAACCAACGTCTTCCAAATAAACATGGATTGCAAAGATCATTGCTATCTATGCACGTTTGCTGGTCTGTTAGAGCATCCATAGCTCTGGAAAGTGCACAAGGGCAGGAGTTTACAAGGCATGTCTGCCTCACCCTTGCAGCTAGTGGTGTCCTGGGTACAAAGAAGTCAGTTTTTGTACAGAGGGCCAAGTCTGCAGTTGTGGGTGCTGATACAAATCAATGCAGTGGAATCTAAAATGATAAGTGCTGGGAATTCCAGGTTTGATTAACCAGACCAAGGATTTATCCTCCAAATCCTTCATGCTTACTCTCGCCAAGGGGCCTAATGTGAAGTGGATGGAGGATGGGAAAAACTAATGGCAATAGTGCTTAGCATGGTATATAGTTCAAAGCCCTTTCAAACTTTGACTTGTAGCTTTGAGAGTCCAGGTGGGGGGAAAACATATTACTTCCATCTCACAGATAGAGGAAATGGTTCAGTTTGATTTGTGTACAGCCACACAGGGAGATGGCCATGGAGCTGCAATTACAACTCAGGAGTTTCCAGTTTTGCTCTTTCTCCAGACTGCCTCTCAACTGAGATGGAGAGTGGGGATTGAGCAACTAGTTTGAATAATGGTTCCTTTGCTATTGCAGAGCCCCAAAGGGACTGGATTAAAATACCAGCCAGAATAGCACTTACCAGGATCAATAACTGGGGCAACATAGGTGGCCCTTCACTGCCCATTGAAAATACACCAGGAAAGGAGTTGAAAGCTTGGGGCAAACACTAAACGGATATTATCAGGGTCAATAGACTCCAGCTGTACTTTCTGTCATATTCCTCAGCTTCCTCCTCTTCTTTCCTGATTTTAAAAATTCCTTTCCTCTCTTAAGTGAGTCCCTTGATGCAGCTTTTCGTATGGTGGTTTAATTTGTCCCAAGCAATGTGTGCGTGGGTTTCATGACCTGTGTGTACATGCACATGTGTGCAGTTTAGAGAGCCTCAACATCCTGTATGCTAGGCTTATCTGCTCCACCTTGAGGAACCTGATTCCTTAGGCTCTGTGGCACATGCATATTGGCTGACCTTGCCATTGCTCTTCTTGTGATGTGCTTCAAAGAGCAGATATCTTGCAATTTTCTGTTACCTGCAGACTTGTGAGAAAAACACCAGAATGGTAATTTAGCACTAGTGCAATACAAACGCATTTGTGATTGTGATTTCAACCAGCTATGCAGACTAGGATTGTTGCTGGTTCACTTAGACCTAGCACCTGTGTTTTAATAAAGAGGTATTTTAAGATGGAATGTTCAATGAATTGTAACAAAATTGGGTACAGGGATGTAATCTGAAACTCCTTGTAGGTCTCATCTAGTGTACAGAAGTGTGCTTGAACAGTTTCACTTCACCTGTCTAGGTGGGACCATAGCATGGTATGACCATAATAAATAATGAAAGCATTTTACCCCTTGCCTTTATTTGGTAGCATGGTTAGCTGGAATCTGGTCCCACCTATGTTAGTGGAAACAAATCATTGCAGTGTTGTTTGCTATATGGTGAGTTCAGTCACATACTGTTAGCCCCCTGGTCACCACCCATTCAGGAGGAGATAATGGTAGCAAAGTATCTAACCAGTGATTCTGCAGTGCAGAGAATCATCTATTGATATGAAGCAGTCACAAATAATTTCCATAGACTTTGATATGGAGTATGTGCCCCAATAGAGCATTTTGGGTAGAATTGTTAAGACTATTTCTGGAATGGCCTCACAAAGACAAAACTGGATTTTTGTTCTTTTGATTCATCTTGTCCCCCACTTATCCTTTCAAGTTTCTCCTGGGTCTGTTTTTATGTCATGCCAGCTGACTGTTGATAGTTAACTTTCTCTTAGTGGAAGATCAGTTGGTAGTTCTAGAATCGTGTGACTTCCTAACTCAAGCTTAGAGAGGCGGAATTGACCTTCAGCTCTAGTGGCTCTAGCAGACCTGCATACAATTTACACATAACTAAATATCTTTGTTTCCACGGAAATGGAAAAAATGAACAAGGGATGCAAATAAAGGCTTAATAGCTAACTGTTGTAAGAGCACCTGACATTTTCTCTTTATGGTGCCAGACTGCAGAAGAATAGCTGAGGGACTGGCAGAAAGGATTTGCCTCTGCCAGGGTTTTGCTGTTGACCTTGGGTAAGTCACTTCACCATGTGCCTCACTTTCCCCATCTGTATATTACAAAATATACCTTGTAAGAGTGTTGAGGCTTAACCGTGTCAGTGAAATACTTGAAGATCTCCAGATCTGTTTTATAGAGATGCAGAATGATATTTGTGCCCTGTTCTAGGAATTGTCTGGGTTCAAGGTTTGTTAGTATGTCTGGTCCCTTGAATCTGAGCTTAAAATATTTTTGGTCCTGCTCCTGAAAGCTGCTTTGGTCAAGTGACTCTGCAGGTCTAGACAGCAGCAGGAGTTATCGCCTTTCACGCTGTGCATAAGACAAAACTTAATGAGAGTTGAGCTGTGCTGTGTCTGCGTGGGATGCCTAGATGTCTCCTCCATGCTGAGAGTCCCTGCGAAGCAGTAGCTATTGGTGGGTACACTCTTCTATCTTTTCTTTCTTCCTCTATCATGTGAGACATTTCAGACGTTAAATCACCAGATGGTGCAGCTCTCCTCTTTGGTTGGAGCCTGCTATTCTTTACAGGATTTGGTCTTCCTGAATGCGTGGGTCAGAGCTGTCTAACTGGTGTTATCTGGTCCTTGACAACCGCTATAGCAACCTGTCTCTCAAGAGCAGCAGACATCAACAAATATTTGAAAAATATCCACGTAATCATTAGCTATGTCAAAAGAGCTATTATTTTGTAAAATAACACTTTTCAGGCTGTTTTCCTCTTCCACATAGACATACAGATCTTGCATTATTGATAATGGTCAGTAAGTTGTAGTGGAGTTAGACATTTCTGGTGTCTGTTATGCTAAGCATCTTGGGACCATTTACAATATGCAGGACAAAATCTATTTCAGTAATCCTAAGATACAGTTTCAGAAATGTCACTAACTCCAGCAGGCAGCTTCTTTCAATGACGTTTGATTCCTGCAGCCAAATATTCAGTACTTTATTGTTATAGTTCCAAAGGGGTAGCCATGTTAGTCTAGTTCAGCAAAACAAACAAGGAGTCCTGTGGCACTTTTAAAGACTTAACAAATTTATTTATTGCATTGCATGAGCTTTCGTGGGAGAAAAGCCCACTTTGCCAGATGCTTTGAAGTGGGGGGAACTTCCCATTCTATAAGTTTCCCCATCTTCAAAGCGTCTGATGAAATGGGATTTTTCTGCCATGGAAGCTCATGTGATGAATTTGTTAGTCTTTAAGTGCCACAGTACTCCTTGTTTGTTTTATTGTTCTAGAATCACTGATGTGCGTGTGACACTTTGAAAAGGAATTTTTAAAAGTATCGTGTCCCACAGAACTTGTAATTTGAGTTAGAAAGAGGACAGCAAAGATTGATGCAGTACAAGTGGAGTTACAGGGAAATACGGTAAAAGATCACAGGATATTTTTGTTTACGTATGTGTCTTTTTGGCTACTTTATAATGGACAGGCTTTCCAGAAGTGCCCCAGTCCCACTTACTGTCAATGATTCTAAGGCTCCTAAATCACATTGTTGCTCTTGAAAATTTTATCCTTGGTTCCTCTAGCCTAAACCACTTCTTGAAATGGGATTTCAGCACTCGTTATAAAAAGAGGAACTCCCAAGACAAGTATTTGCCTCATTGGGTTTTTTAATTGTCTAAGGTTGGAGGGGCTGAATTCATTGAGATTCTCTACTGAGGAGTGTGGTATGACTCCCTATCATGCCATGAGAGGCTGAAACAGAGACCAGTGTGGGGGACATCTTCTGACAGACATGAGAAGAGTGGGGTTGCATAGGATTGGGAAAGGTATTCTGAGCATGAGGGCAGGCAGGACAGAAAGCTCTGACTCAAAGGTGGGAGGAGATGCAGAACACTGAGTCATGGCAGAGCTATGCCATGCCCACACAGGGAGCTTTCACCATTCCTGGACTCTGAAACCAAAGACTCAAGAAATACATCTAGTGACAAATAGATTCTCTTCAGACTGGCTTTCCTCGTGGCGATGGGAACATTAGCTTAGAATCATAGGGTTAGAAGGGACCTCATGAGGTCATCTAGTCCAACTCCTTGCCAAAAAAGCAGGACCACTCTCACTAAATTATCCCAGCGAGGAATTTGTCTAACCAAGCCTTAAATATCTCCAAAGATGGAGATTCCACCACTTCTCTAGATAAGCCATTCCAATGCTTCACTGTTCTCCTAGTAAGAAAGTTTTTCCTAATATCCAACCTCAACCTCCCCAGCTGCAACTTGAAACTATTGCTCCTTGTTCTATCCTCTTTTACTACCGAGAACAGCTGAGCTCCATCTTCCTTGGAGCATCCCTTCAAGTAGTTGAAGGTTGCTATAAAATCCCTCTTCAGCCTTCTCTTCTGCAGGCTAAATAAACCTAGTTCCTTGTTTAAGAAGGAATCTGTTTTCTTCCTAGAAGAACATAGGTTGCCACTCTGAAAGTTGCACCATGCTTCTGACCATTTGGGAGCAGAGCTGGTTGCAGCATCAGCAGGATGGTGAGCAAGAAAGGAACTGAAACACAAATTGATCTGATGATGATGTAGCAGCTGAAGCCTCTGTAACCAATAGGAGCATCCCACAAGGTAGCAGGAAATGTGGACAGCAATCCAGTTTCTGCCATAACACCTCTAAGGGCCTAGCCAACTAGCAGTGACTTGATAGAAGAACAGCTGGAGATCATGATACTACTTTAGTTGTATGTTTATCCCTTTCCCCCACCCCTCCTTGGTGTGTCTTGTTAGACTGGAAGCTCCTTGGGCAAGAACTATGAGCTCTGATGTATGTGGCAAGCAGCTAGCACGCGGCTGGCTCCAGTGGAATGGAAATTAGAGTAGTAATAAGGCTAGTAGCCAAAGTGAAAAGGTATCTGAACTGCTGTGCCAGGCCTCTTGCCATTGCAGGGTCTATATGCTCTTCTAGGTGACACTGTATCAGAGAAGCGTGTCCCCAGTGACTCCAGTGGAGTAAGACCTATTTACACCAGCTGAGGATCAGACCCCCCCCTCCCCAACGCCAGCCCATGTGGGAAGGCGTCTGGATTCTATCAATGTGTCCTCATTTAGTTTTAGAACAGTCACATTTACTGGGGTGCTGTCCTGGCTAGGAATACCCACAGTAGGTTCACTTTGAGATTCCTGGTGCATCCTTGGCAAATTGCTTGAGATTGAGGGGGAAGGGTGGCCTTGCAGCTAAAGCACAAAGTGGGAATCAGGGGAGCTGGGTTCCCTGTCAGTTCAGCCGATCCCCTGCTCTGTGTCCATTTCCCTAGCTGGACAATAAGGATAGTACCTTCCCTGCCTTGTACTGAGGCTTGATTCATGAACATGAATAAATGATTCTGAGGTTCTTGTCTGGCTGGCGCTACAGAAGTGCAAATTATTCTTAATTATAATAAACACTCTTTTCAGAAGCAGACATGTTGGTCTTTCTCCTTTTTTATCTGTGAATGATCCTAATGTGCACAGCTATTTCTTTTCTGCATTTTCATGCAGCTTGCCAGCATGGCTGAGGCTTGAACAAGTGATTGGCCATGGCCTTTTTGCCCTTGTTTGTCTATTCACTACTGGACCCTGGACAGATTAGCAAGAAGAGCCAAACTATTTCCTCTAGAGACCGGAGGGCAGTATTAACGTAATTCAGGCATGAGCAATGAAAGATTCCTGACATGAAATGTGGGAAGAGCATGACATGTCTGTGCATCTGAAGGGGGTAAATGCAATCTATATTGCCCAGGAGAACACTCCACAGTGAACCCTAGGCCAAGTCTATATTGATGGTGGCAAAATTGCCACCATCAGTTCAATGTTGCTGGTCTGATTGATTGACTGGTTCTTGATTGATCACTCAATCTGGAGTTTGACTTAGTAACTCCATGCCTGTAAGAAAAGTAGCGTGGAGTCAAAGGGACAACATTTCCCTTTGACTCAGTGCAGTGGAGCCAGGGAGTAAGTGAGCATTAGAAAGTCTAAGGATGATGCGCAAGTTATTGTATGTAGCTTGCACATCTCCTTTCAGCTGCTGCCACCTGGCCAAAAGTGAAATACAGTTGGTATGAGGCAGGCCACACCTCAAGACCACTCAAAAACTGTATCTACTTTAGAATGGCCCAGAATGAAACCTCTTCTTAATGAACAGGCTGAAGTCATGTCACAAAACTATCTATGCTTTTTCTCTGTATGTTTCTGGGTGGAATTCAAGGAGTTGATGTTACTTATAAAGCCATAAATTGTTTGGGGTTGTGGTTACTAGAGCTGATGATAATTAACTGTTGGCCCAACTTCTCTTGGGACATGGCACATTCTCAGTCACTTGCAGGCTTGGTTTAAGGACTGTTCAAATGGAAATGATGACTTTGAAACAGAAGTGATTGGGTGGGGTTCTTTGGCCTGTGGTAAGTGGCCAGACAAGATGATCATGATTTCACATGGCTTTAAAAACTACAAATCTGAGGTATTCTTCTGTACCACACACCATTGTTGTGTGTTGTCAAAGGCATTTTAGCTAGCATTCCCCTTAGAGAGAACCACTGAGTGCTAGTTGTTACACTCCGGATATGCTGACCCACCATGTTTAGAGATGCTTTGAAGTGGAGAGTGAAGCAGAGGGGAAACATGAGCTAGAGATTGTCACCAATATTGAGGGAATGGTGGTGGTGGTGGGGGCTAATGCTGTTTTCCATGGATTATAAGTAGGTGATACTATCTTGTATGCTGAAGAAATAACATTTATTTTTTGGGGATCCACTCTTTTTTAATTTAAGCAAAAACAGAATTTCAGCAAGCATTTTGTTACTATGTTGAAAAATCAACTTGCCTTACTGTTTCCTGTCCCCGCCCTGCCTGCCCCCCTACCTTCCTGATGCATCATAGCTACAGACTTCTCCATAGGCAGAATTCTCCCAACTACTTTAGTAATGTGTTTGGAATCTTCTTAACATTGCTGGTCTACTGGCTCTCTCAATGTATTATGTGTATGGAGGGAGGAAACTTTTTAGAAGGAAATAAGGAGAGAGGAATGAAGTACTGCAGCAGCCATGTAAACATTTGATTCTTTCATTCCCCAAGGCTTAATTTGTCTAAATAAAAACTGAAATCCATTAGGAACATCTCATGAGAATGCAGTCTTATTGACCCTAGGATGCTCTTTGCTTTGAGTAGCATTGGTTAGGAAAGTTCTTTACTTCCTTGTCTCCACTGGTGGCTGTGAGAAGGGCTTAAGCATCTGTTTCTTATCTCTTCTTAAGGACTGAATCTCCTGGTGATTTAAAGAGATCATGGGGGAAAAGTTACTGACAAACCCTCACTGGGTAACACAAGTGAGCAATACACCCCTTAAAGGAACAATGAGGTGTTGGCTGGTGGTTGATTGTGACCAAGGAAGCAAAGAGCTTGGTTTGTACATTGCTGGGTTACTTTAGGCAAGCTGTGTAACCTCTTTGTCTATAGGGTATGCTGAACTGTGCTCATGGGGGCATCTGAGTGCCTTTCAATACAGAGGTATCCATTATGACTAGCACCTGTTGTTTATAGACCTCCCACCCATCTCCCATAGGGTCAAAGAAATGCACCTTGCAATTAAAGCACAGGGTGGTAAGGTGTGTGGTCTTAAGTTGCTGTGGGACTTCATTTCATGGTCTGGAGATGGTTCCCGAGAATGCTTGCTCTTGTGCTTCCATTTCCCCCTCTGTAGGATAGAATGAATATGTTATTTACGAGGCTTTTGGGACACTTGATGTTTTTAAAGTGCTTGAAGATATTCAGGTGCAAAGTCCAATAAGTGCAAAACATTATTCATAACTAAAAGAAAACAAATGCATTCCCCTCTATGAGGAGTGACTCAGGCACCAGAATGTCCAATATACTGTCTGCAAGTGTGTTGTGAAAGTTGCAGTACAAAAAGTCCCTGGGAATAGCTCTTGAATTCAGCTTAATAGTGTAAAAAAAGAATTCTGCAAGTTTTATAAAACCTGTGAAGGACATAGCAGGAAGGATTTTGCTCTAGCAGACAATCTGCAGTTGGACTTTTTTGTTTTGTGTTTTGTTCTGAGAAATTGGGACTCACTTGCATGACCTAATACATCTTAGTGGCAGACTCAAATGAGGGGTCAGTTTCTGAGCCTGGTGCATGAGCTTTCAGCAGCACAAATCCCATACTGATACTTACATAAAATCTTAAAAAGAGCTGATGGTGTGCAGAGGCATATCAGTGCCTTAATTTGCTCTTAGGAGGCCTCTTTCCATTACAATCTGCCTCCCTTTGGGTGTGAAACTTACCTGTTTTTTCTTTCCATAACACAAAGTGCAAACGAATGGAACATCTGCTGCCAGTGGTGATTCTGTGGGTCTCCTGCATGGGGCACTGAACTAGATATCCTGGGGCAGGACTCAACAAATGTACCTCACACCTAGGCACTTGCTCAAAAACTGGGGCATGTAGGTGTGTGGCACATTCGGGGCCCCCCATTGCTGAAATGCTGCTGCTGCCACTTTCAGCAGTGCTGCAGGGTGAAGAGGGCCCTTCCCTCACTGCCACCAAAAAAACTGCCTATGCTGCAAAGAAGCCCCCTGTCACAGTGAGAGAAAAAAGCCACATGCTGCTTTTTTGTTTTTTGGTGTTGGGGGTGTGTTGCCTCCTGTGGTACTGTGGTGAAGCTAGGCACCAGGGTACAATTCCTGGGCACCATGGCAACTTGGCATCAGGGTTTTGTCAAGCCCTGTCCTAGGGTGTGTGTATACTGCAGTCATGGAGTGTGAACGATTGCCTCTTGAGCTAACATGTCCAATTTTGATCTAGTTGGCTCAGGTCCTGGAACAGGGAAGACATCAGTACAAGCTGTAGTGCAGCCTGTGCTTGTAAGAAGTTATCCAGGGCTCCTGGAAGGTTTGTACAGCTCATGCAACTGCAACATTGGTGTTCCAGGACCCAAACTAGATCAGGTATGTCAGACCTTGCCCCGGACACCTTAAAGTCTAAGGATATACGAGCAGAGAAACAAGACGAGTATGGAGAGGAAACAAAGAGGTGGTTTTGGTCAGCATGATAAGCAGGAACGTTCTGCGCACACACAAAATGGGAAATGATTCTCTAGGAGAGAATACTGTAGAGAGGAGCCTGGGGTCATAGTGGGTCACAAGCTAAATGAGTAAACAGGATAATACTTGTTGCAAAAAACAGAGGGGTGGGGGGAGGAAAACATCATTCTGAGATGTATTAGCAGGAGTGGTGTAAGCAAGACAGCAGAAGTATGTCTCTTTTGTTCTACTCCACACTGATTAGACATCATCTGGAATACTGGCTCCAGATTTGGGTGCTGCATTTCAGGAAAGATGCGGACAAATTGAAGAAAGTCCAGTGAAGAGCTACAAAAATGACAAAAGTTCTAAAAAACATGGTCTATGAGAGACGATTGGAAAAAATTGGATTTGTTTAGTTTGGTGAAGAGAGAATTATTTTTTTGTGGGAGGTGGGGGGGAGGAAGGGGGTTTCCAAGTATGTAAAAGTGATTACTAGCTGGGAGGAAAATTGCTTTCCTTAAAGTGTGAGGGTAGGAGCAGAGGCTTAAAGGATGGTCAGTTTAGGTTGGACATTAGGGAAAAAATTGCTACCTGTCAGGGTAGTTGAGCACTAGAGTAAATTGCCTAGGGAGGTTGTGGAGTCTCCATCATTGAAAATTTTTGAGAGCAGGTTAGGCAAACACTTGTCAGAGATGGTCTACTATAGATAATGCTTGGTCCTGTCATATGTGCTGGGGACCGGACTAATGACCTCTCGCAGTCCCTTCCAGCCTATCCTATGATAAACAGTGGTTTAATTCTATGTCTGAATACAGCTGTACAGACTGGCTGCTGTAAAGCCCTATATACCCCCACAGTGCGTACAAGGCTAGCATGTTGAGGATTTCTGTAGGTATAGTCTGCAAAAGTGCATCTCTTGCTATTACTGCAAATGGCTCAAGAAGCAGATGCTAAAGTGGAATTTACAAAGTGGCTCATGCCTCCCAGAAAGCCAAGGACCAACATGCATGGCCAGTTGTGCCTTTTGGTTTTTGATTGGGAAGCTACAGGAATAGTTCCCTTGTGATTCCCATTATCGCTGCTTGGAGGGTAGCGATGAGGAGACCACAAACTATTTCCCTAGAGGCTTTGTTGTTGTCATTGTCCCCACCATGGACTTGCTAAATGTCTTTCTAATCTGAGAAGAGCAGTTGTGCTGCTTTAATTGGTGAGTTTATTTATGGCCCTTTAATATGACTTGTATAAGTCTTACAGTTAAGGCCCTACCTGAATTTTGGGAAGATTGTTTTAAAAATTGCAGATGAATTGCTGAGAAGCAGTGGAAAATTGCCGAAAGGTAAGAATGGATCTTATTTGCAGTTATGAAGTCCACTGTTGCTTTTGTATGATTTTTTTTTTTTTTTTCATTGTCAGCTGGCTGGGACTGACACCATGGGCCTACAACTGAGGGTAGTTATTCCGACTCTCAGTCCTGGGCTAGACAGGGCTCCCATTGTCAAAATCCCAGGGGAAGCTTAATATTGTGGAATCTGCAGTTTTTGCAACACTGGAAGTTGTGAGGCCTTATTTAACAATCATATTATTATTAATCATTTATGAGGCTTCACTAAGACCCACCTCCAGTGTCTTTCTACGTGATTATAACCTGTCTTGTGTGACAGCAGGCAAGAGGTCAGGTAGTGTAATAATTTTTTGTATTCTTTAGTGACCTGATTGTGGAATGGGGAGTATCGGAAATCAGCCCTTGCATCCAGCGTTCCAAAGCTGTTTAAAATTGTGTTAAAAGATGGCCTTGTTCTGCCGTAAAGGTAACTTGTGCAATTTTTATTATAAAACACCCTCAGCTGCAGCCACCAATGCTACGTGATCCCGCCTAGCCTGGTTATTTGTGGCATTTGGCATGTGTTGCTATGTTGGAAACCTGGGAAAAAATGTGTAGGTCACATCTGAGACCTTTGCTGTAGAGTCATGTTTACTTGTCCAGTTCTCTTTTGAGAATGAACTTATTCCATTATTTTTAGGCTTTGTTTAAAAAGATACTACTTTAACTAGACTGTTTTTGTTAAAGCACCCCTGGTGTGGATATAGTTACACAGTATAAACGTGCTTACACTGGTAAGGCTTATTCCTGTGTCAGGCACAGATATACTGGTTCAGCTATAACAGTGCTAGGGGTTAACCAGTATAACTACATCATTTTAAAAAAAACCACTCCCTTAGCTGACGTTGTTCAACCAGTATATAACTGTGTGGATCAAGTGTTAGGGTTTGTTACTTTATAACAGGGGTGGCCAAACTTATAGAACTCAAGAGCCACACAAGCTGATTGTGAAATCTTTGAGAGCCGCACTGAGGCATATCCATACTTTTACCTACTCCAAAATTACTAAATTGAACTGCAATCAATTTTTTTGTAAAAAGAGGGAAAACATTGATCCTACAATCAACTAATGTCAAATTTTAACAATTACAAAAAGTTGCAATGAAAGCTAGGACTATAAAAACTTAGCTGGGGTAGGGGCAACTACCTGTTTAGGTTTTTGGAGTTGCCTGCAATGTTCCCTCTACACTGCTTCCCTAGGAGCTGCCCGCAGTGGAGAAAGGGAACCTAGGCATTGCTGCAACCCCTGGACCTCCCTCCCCGTAACAGCCCTGGCTGCCTTCTTCCCCGTCACTGTTCCCTTAACCTCCTCCACCTTACCTGGCCAGCCAGCTGACATGAGAGGGTGCACTGCTCTGCCCTGAGCATTCATCTGAAGAATGCTCAGGGGACTGGGGATTTAAACTGTCCCCCAGCCTGGTGCCAGGAAGAATGTGTCGGGTGGGGCCAGGTCCATTGATGGGGCTGTTTTTCTGAATTCTTTGGGAGCCACGCTTTTACCTTTGAAAAGCTGCATGCGGCTCACTAGTCACAGTTTGGCCACAGCTGCTTTATGATATCCATTCATTAGTATTCTGGGTCTTGGAGGTAGGAACAAAGCTCTGCTTGGGTCTGACTCCTATATTCTAGCCAGCCCAGTGTCCTCTCTTCAGCAGTGGACAGAACAAGAAGCTTCAAACAGCGGTCTGAGGAAATCTGTCATGGACCATTCTACCATACGGTGGCTGTGGGAGATGTTTCTGCTGAGCATCAGTCAATTGCTAATGGGACTTGCATCCCAAAGCATCAAGTATCTGTATAGCCCACCCCACCCGCTCCTGTGAAATTAAATAGAAATGGCCTTCTTTATCTAGCCAGAGCCTCCCTCTGGATCAGGCGTGGCCAAACTGCGGCTCGGGAGCCACATGCGGCTCTTGAAGGAAAAATTGTGGCTCCAGGAAGAATGTCAGCAAATCAATTTAGGAAAACAGCCCCAGCCTAGGAGTTCAGGAGGGGGTTGTGATGGTGGGGAGAAGCGCAGCATGGTCAGGGATGGCAGGGAGAAGTGTGGTATGGTTGGGATTGTAAAAAATTTGCCACTAGCCTGCAGTCTTCTACACTGAGCAGCAGCTAACTTTTTTTTAATGTATAGGGCTAATTTTTGTAGTAACATCAAGTAATTATTAGAATCTGACATTAGTAGGATCAATATTTGTCCTCTTTCTATAATAAAATTAAAATGTGCAATGAATTTTAAACTTAGTGATTTTGGAGTAGGTAAATGTATATGGTTATATGCCTCAGTGCGGCGCTCGAAGGTTTAATAATCAACTTGTGCGGCTCTTGAATTTCATAAGTTTGGCCACCCCTGCTCTGGATGATGATTGAGGCCATCATGATAGGGGTTTAGTTCTTTATTGGGTAGTGGGTGCTCCTTAGTATCTTTCCTGCCAGAGACTGGTTTTTCTCTTGGTTGAAGCGCAGCATTATCTATACATAAGATTCATGGACCAGGAGCTGCTAAATTTCTGTTGCTGGCTTTAATGCCAGCCCCTTCTGTGGTCCTGGGCACGGCATTTAATATCTCTTTCATTTCCCTATCTGTAAAAAGGGAATTAACGCATGCTCCACAGGGGAGTTGCAGATGATTTGTTAATGTCTGAGTGCTCTGAAGATGAGGTGCATGTAAGCGCTTGGAAGTTCTCCTGCTCTGAAAAGTGAACAGAAATATCTTGTGGCTTCTCTCATTTGCAGATTATTCTGTGGTGACCTAGAGTAACTCATGGAAATTTCTCCTCCTCTGTAGGCTGATCCTGGATTCTGTGAACAGCTTGACTTGTTGAACTCACTAAATCAGTGCTGTTGAGACAAAAGTGCTGTTGAAATAGTGGCCAGAGCTTGCTTTGCGTATGTGGGGGCGGTGGAATAGCGTAGCTGCACTGACAGTAGTGAAGTACTGTCATCTCTTGGAGTTCAAGCATTGTCAGTCTGGCTATGGGAGCTCTGTACCAACTCAGAGCTGTCCAGCTGGTTCAGAAGGGGCTTGGCTTTTCAATCACAAACAGTGAGGCTGCTCCTGTGACTCAAGGCATAGTTAAGTACTGACGGTCTCCTCTCCATACTTCTGTGTCAGATGACAGGGTCATGTGTTTCAACTTCTGTATGTACATAGCTTACATTATCTCTTTTCTCCTCTTGCTTTATCAGCCCACTCCAGAGTCTGTCTGTCTGGCCCAAGAAGGGCTAAATGAGGGGATGAAAGAAGGAAGTCCTCTTAGTTTGTACTTTTTCAGTCATGTTAAGAGGATAATTTAGGGAGGATTTGATGTTAAGCCTTGACCTGGCTCATCTTATTTGTGTGGGGGGGGTCGGGGGCAGGGAAAAGGCCCCAATAATAAGCCTTCCTCCTTGCCAAGGAGATTAACAGCATGTTTTCTCTTAAAACCATTTTAGAAATGGCTTTAATGTAGCTACAAGAGCTATAACATAGGCCTGGTCGAAACACTGCTCTTGCAAAGGTTGCAGCGAAGAAGTGCAACTACCACCTTCCCACCATGTGGACTAGGGTAGCCAAAGTCTATTACAAACTGATTTACAATAAAGCAATTTAAGACCTTAAAAACTGTGTGCAGCTGAGTTAGCAGGTAAACAAGCCAGGTTCCTTGTTGTCTCCTGCAGGAAACTAAAAGCACCAAATGTGGTTCTGTGAGCTGCTTACCTCCACAACACTCGGAGAAACGTTTGAATAACAGCCACCCAGATTATTTTGGGAGCAGGGGACAAGGAACCAGACAGACTGTCCCTCGCTTGTTTAAATGCTTTTGCTCCTCAGAATGAACAGCTTCTAGATCAGGGTAATAAAGTTAATTGGTGGAAACTTTAGAGCTTGTCTGGAAATTTGCAGGCTTGTAAGAACAAACCACAAGTAAGATTTGCTGTCTGGTTTCTGGTGTGGGTGGAAATGTTGGGTTGTTTTTTTTTTTTTTTTTTAAATTGTCTGCTATCCTCTTAAATTATCTAACTTCAGGCCCAGTGCTTTATAGAGGGCTGAATGGCGGGACAATAATAAATCGGAAGAGCTCACACTTCCCTTGTTTCTAAACAGGAAATTGATTCCCATATGGTGCCTTTTGACTTAGTAGTTAGTAGTCAGTACTCACTAGATGTGAGGATTTGATGGAGGAAAGGAAGAGAGGGGCTTGGACACTCAGACATTCCATTATAAGATTGAACTTGCTGGTCTCTTGAAGGTGATCCTTTTCTGCAGTGCTCTTAACATTGCTGAACAGCTAAAACAGTGGATTAGAATCATAGGGTTGGAAGGGACCTCAGAGGTCATCTAGCCCAACCCCCTGCCAGAGGCAGGACCACTCCCACTAAACCATCCCAGTCATGGTTTTGTCCAGCTGGGCCTTAAACACCTCCAAAAATGGAGATTTCACCACCTCCCTCGGCAGCTCATTCCAAGACTTCACCACTCTCCTAGTAAAAAAGTTTTTTTTCTAATATCCAGCCTCGACCTCCCTAACTGCAACTTGAGACCATTGCTCCTTGTTCTGTCCTCTGTTATTACCGAGAACAGTTGAGCTCCATCCTCCTTAGAGCATCCCTTCAAGTAGTTGAAGGTTGCTATCAAATCCCCCCTCAATCTTCTCCTGTGCAGACTAAATAAGCCTAATGCTTTCAGTCTTTCCTCATAGGGCTTGTGCTCCAGCCCTTTAATCATTTTGGTTGCCCTCCTCTGAACTCTCTCTAGCATGTCCCTGTCCTTTTTGTAGTGGGGAGCCCAAAACTGAACACAGTATTCTAGATGTGGCCTCACCAGTGCAGAATAGAGGGGAATGATCACATCCCTTGATCTGCTGGTAATACTTCTTTTGATGCAGCCCAGTATGCCATTGGCCTTTTTGGCAGCAAGAGCACACTGCTGACTCATATCTAGCTTCCCATCCACCATGACCCCCAGGGTCCTTTTCTACACTGCTGCTACTTAGCTGAATGTTTCCCAGCTTGTAGCGGTGCATGGGGTTTTTTCGTCCCACGTGCAGGATTTTATACTTGTCCTTATTGAACCTCATAAGATTTCCATTGGCCCACAGTTCAAATTTATCTAGGTCTCCCTGAATCCTGTCCTTGCCCTCCAACGTGTCTACCGTTCCCCCCAGCTTGGTGTCATCCGCAAACTTACTGAGAATGCAGTCTATTCCATCATCCAGATCATTGATGAAAATGTTGAACAGAACCGGCCCCAGGACCGACCCCTGGGGCACACCACTCATGACTGGTTGCCAGCTAGACATGGAACCATTGATTCCTACACGCTGAAACCATTGATCTAGCCAGTTTTCTATCCACCTTATAGTCCACCTATCCAACCCATACTTCCTTAATTTGCCAATGAGAATGCTGTGGGAAACTGTATCAAAAGCCTTGCTAAAATCAAGGTATATCACATCAACGGTTCTTCCTGCATCCAGAAAACCAGTCATCTGATCATAGAAGGAGATGAGATTGGTCAGGCATGATTTACCCTTGGTAAATCTGTGCTGACTGTTCCTGATCACTTTATTTTCCTCTAAGTGTGTGAGGATGGATTCTTTGAGAATCTGCTCCATAATTTATCCAGGGATTGAGGTGAGGCTCACTGGTCTCTAATTCCCCGAATCCTCCTTTTTCCCTTTCTTGAAAATAGGCACTACATTTGCTTTTTTCCAATCCTCTGGCACCTCCCCCGTTCTCCATGAGTTTTGAAAGATAACGGCCAGCGGTGCTGCTATCTCATTGGCCAATTCCCTTAGCACTCTTGGATGCAGTTCGTCCGGCCCCATGGACTTGTGTACATCCAGCTTCTTTAAGCAGTCCCTAACCTGACCTTCCGTCACCAAGGCCTGTCTTTTTCTCTCCCCTCTGCCACACCCATGGTAGTGGGCTGGGAGCTGACCCTGCCTGTGAAAACTGAAGCAAAAAATGCATTGAGCACTTCAGCTTTTTCCTCATCCTCTGTCACGAGGATGCCTGCCCTATTCAGCAAGGGGCCTACACCATCCCTCATCCTCTTCTTGTTACTAACATACTTGTAGAATACCTTCTTGTTATCTTTTACATCCCTCACTAGCCGCAACTCCACTTGTCCTTTGAGCTTTCTGATTTTATCCCTGCAGTCCTTAGCAATATCTTTATATGCCTCCTTGGTCATCTAACCAAGCTTCCACTTCCTGTAAGCTTCCTTTTTATGTTTAAGCTCAGAGCAGAGTTCTCTGCTAAGCCATTCTGGCTGCCTCACATGTTTATTCTTTCTCCTAATTGTAATGGCAACTTCCTGTGCCCTTAGCAGGGTTTCTTTAAAATATAACCAACTCTCTTGGACTCCTTTCCCCTTCAGATTAGCTTCCCAAGGGATCCTGCCCATCAGTTCCCTGAGAGAGCCAAAATCTGCTTTTTTGAAGTCCAGGGTTTGTGTTTTGCTTCTTTCCTTCCTTCCTTTAATCAGCATCCTGAACTCAACCATGTCATGGTCACTACTGCCTAGCTTGCCATTTACCTCTACCTCCCTGATCAATTCTTCCCTGTTTGTGAGCAGCAGGTCGAGCGGTGCAAGGTCCCTAGTTGGTTCCTCTAGCATTTGTACTAGAAAGTTGTCCCCAACACACTCTTAAAAATCTCCTGGATTGCCCATGCACTGCTGTATTGGCCTCCCAGCAGATGTCAGGGTAATTGAAGTCCCCCATCAGCACCAGGGCCTGTGATCTAGAAGCTTCTGCTAGTTGTCCATAGAACACCTCATCCACCTCCTGCTTCTGGTCTGGTGGTCTATAGCAGACCCCCACCACAACATCCCCCTTGTTGCTTTCCCCTCTCAATGTAACCAACAGACTTTCTACTGGCACGCTTCCACTTCCATAATGGAGCTCTGAGCAGTCATAGAGCTCTTTTACATATAGTGCTACTCCTCCCCCTCTTCTTCCCTGCCTGTCTTTCCTGAACAGTTTATATCCATCCATGGCAGAGCTCCAGTTGTGCAGACTATCCCACCATGTCTCCGTTATTCCTATGATATCATAGTTCCTTGTCTGCACTAGTACTACCAATTCTTCTTGCTTATTTCCCAGGCCCCTTGCATTAGTGTATAGGCGCCTAAGATACCCGGCTGATTGCCCTACTTAGTCATGTTGATTTCCAATTCTATTACATAAACCTCCTTGCATTTTTTCTTGGAGTTCTCCTCCCCCACTTTCCTCGCATATTGGGGCTTTAGTAGAGTACTTATGACATTTATTTGATTCTCCCCCCCCCCCATGTTCCAACTACCTTTTCTTTTATTGCTGGTGCTACAGTCCCAGCACCCCCCCCCCCAAGTTCCATCCCTTCCCCTAGATCACCCACATTGTCACTTACCTGTGGGCTTTGGTCTCCTTCCCCCATTGAACCTAGTTTAAAGCCCTCCTCACTAGGATTAGAGACTAACTCTTGAGTTCTGTTTCTGACCCTGCCATTTACCTCTTTGACACTTGCACTCTCTCTGCCGTGACTTTCCTCTTTGATGTGATGTGTCTATTCAGTGTTAGATTTTTATTAACACTCTATACTTCAGCACCTTCTGTCTGAGGATCTCAACATATAAACATCAAAAACTTCCTTGGAGATTGGCAGGTATTAGCTGTGTTTTATGGTGAGCACAGAGATTCTCACACCAGGTGGCATAGCAGGAATAAGGACCCAGTGTTCCTGACTTCCAATCCAATGTGTTAACCACAAGACCATTGTGCTTCTTTGGATGAATGTTGCTGTATATTGTGGATTTGATCCTGGAAGGCTGCCCAATATTGTTCCACTTCATCTGGGCGCATCAGGTGGCTTTAGAAAGTGAGCCTCAGCCTGCTGGGGGACAACTGGAAAGTAAATCTCTGTTTGACTTTTGCTAGCTCTGGACATTTAAGGAAATGTGTGTACTGGGCACCTGAGGCTTGAAGTGTAAGGTGCTAGAGTTTATAGTGCCAGGCATACTGGATGGAGAACAGGAGGAGAGGTGACCCTGCCCACTTGACCAGCTGCTGGAAAAGGCTACAAATTATATGTTGCATGAGCTTTTGTGGGAGAAAATCCCACCTTGTCAGATGTGAGATTTTTTTTTTTTCCCCTCACAAAACCTCATGCAACAAGTAAATTTGTTACTCTTTAAGTGCCACAGGACCCGTTTGTTTGTTTTACTTAGCTAGACTAACCCAGTTGCCCCTGCGGAACCTTTTATGCTGGAAGTGACTCTAATGGCAAATTACAAATGAAACAATATACTTCTGGCTTTATCTGACTGGCCTAGGCAAGGCTATTTGGCAGAAGGCCTGTTGGGCCTGTGTTCTGTGGAAGCAATCTCTCTGGCTTGTACCGAAAGGAGCTTCTGTATAAGGACTCCTTTTTGTCCCACCCATGCCAGCAGGGCTTCCTCTTAAAGCATCTGTCAGTGCTTGGGATTTCTTTCTTGTCTGGCTTACTGGCCTGGTCTGACAAAGTGGGAGTTTCTCCCAGAAAAGCTCATGCAATAAATAAATTTGTTAGTCTTTAAGTGCCACAGGACCCTCTGCTTGTTTTATTGAGATCTTTAGTGTTCACAAATAGCACAGACTACTTCTAAGACTCAGAAGGACAATGGGCTGATTTGGTCTGGCTGACATTTTGAGTTCTGCTCTTCCAGGGGAGTAAAGATATTTTGGAACTGATGCTGGGTGCTCCAGAGGCTCAGCTGCCCTGGATAGCTGTCAAAAGAGTGTTGTATTGCTAACACCCCCCACATCTGCACCTATCTGCAGCAGCACATAGGTGTTATCTGCACTGTTGTGGTTGCATTTGCTCTGATTAAGGCTCATCATTGCACTTTGCTGGGTCACTGCACCATTGCAGTGTCTGTGTAGGCCAGTGGTTCTCAACCTTTTGGAGGTTGTGACACACTTGGTGGCATATCAGGAGCCTACAGAACACACCAGTCCATTTCCACCAGGCCGAATCCAGCCGTCTCCCTTGCTGTCTGCAACACACTTAACAGTATGTAGCAACACAGTAATGTGTCCTGACACAGTGGTTGAGAACCACTGCTGTAGGCGTTAAACACTATCATTTTGTTCAGCTGCATCCTGGCAACTGCTCATCCCAATTCAGTTCCTGAATGACTCTGCCATGACCTCTGATCATGGCTCCATGCTCATGAGCACAGTAAACCTTTCTCTTGCACAATCTAACTCTGTACATGTGTCTCCGTACATCTACAACTGGTACGTGTGAAACTTGAAAGTGTGCTTTACTAGTGGAAAACTGGACAAAGCGGTGGATGGGGATCCTGTGCCAAGAGCTGTGCAGTTGATACCCCACAATGCAGTGCAGTGGGGATGCCGCATGTAGATGCATTTTACCTGAAATGGTATGGCAACTAGGATGGATCGCAGTGTTACAGCTTGCAGTCTGAAATGATGTGGTTTTCCTAGTGCAAGGCAGGCTTTTCTCATCCTCTTAAGCTTTGCAAGGTCCTGTGCTCAAATTTGTCTGCTAAAACTTATCCACCATTGCACCTGCTGCTGGTGGATGGGAGTGATTGGGCTTCATATCTGGCACTCTCTGTATATGGTAGAACTACTTCAAGGGGTTATGCAATGCACTGCTTACAATGCCAGCAGCTGCTTTTGATCCCCAGTCATCTGCACCAGTGCTCCCACTGGTGGGGCTGCATCCAGTCACAAAAAGAGGCAGGAACCCTGAGCAGAAAATTCCCTAGGGAAGACAAGGCCCTGGTGACCAAGAAGTGGGCCAGGAATACCCTGCCCTGAAGCTGTTGTAGAGAGTGACTTACAGCAGTAGGGATTCCTCTTCCTATGACTCCTCGTGCATTATTGTGTTAGCTTTTAATGTGTTGGAACAAAGACTTTCATCCTGTTGATTCAGCCTTTGTTCCGCAAACTTTTCACTCTCAAAAAATGTCAAAGATATAGACATTTATCCTAGGGGCTTGCGTCACTGTGAAAGGGGAGGGATCTCTAGCCTGTGCCTCTGTGTCGTCCCCCGTCCCCCCCCGCGTAAATGACTTGACCTTCCTCAATGCCTGGTGAAATCTGCCCGTTCCAGCTACCACTGGTACCTGCGGTTGTTGCTCACGCTGGCAGTTCATTAAAGGCTCTGAGTAATGTTCCTTAAAAGACTTCCGAGTAACATAAATGCCAATCTGCCAGACCAGCCAGTTTGTATACATTTGTGCCATTTGCTGCTGCCCCAGGCTTGTTCTGCCGTATGTTTGGGACCTGAGAGATCCAATCATCTCTGTGTTTAAAAAAAAAAAAAAAAAAAGTTTTCTCTCAGGGGAGCGAAAAGAGGTGAATGTAGCACAGTAAAATAACTGTGAAACTATCAAGCTTCTCATCTCAGGCACCTAACTCATCATTAATAACAGTGATGATGAGAAGCTGACATTGTACTTGTCTCAGGGGTGGGGAGTGTGTGTTTCTAGGTAATTGGAATTTTCCAAGGCTGGGTTACAGTGATCTAGATGGGTTGTCCCTTATGCTATTGTAGCTCTACAGCTGGGACAAATTCATATGATGGACCTGATATGATTAGCATTGTTCTTTATCTTCTGCAAAGTGACTGGGGCTGGACAGGTCATTTTCTCACAAGGGTTTGGTTTCCTGTAAGTGTTGAGCCTGTGCATGTGAAGTTTGACAGCCTGTGCCAGGTACTTATTAATCTGCTAATATGGGAAACTCTGCCTCCTTTCATCCATGAGCAGCTTTGTTTGCAGAAGCAAAGGTGTGAAAAGCAAGGGAATGTTTTATTGGTCTAGGGTGGGGTCTCTCCACATGAACACCTTCTGTGGACTTTTTTATTCCACAAAGTAGTGGTGGGAGACCTGAATGAGAGAGAGGAAAGATCATGCTTTTGGGACCTGGCAACAGATTTCATGGTGACAGGTAAACAGGAAACACCAACACAGGAGAATGCAGTGGTACCTTCCCAGCACAGTCCTTTGAATTTGGTGCAATGGCAAGACACACCTGGTAGCTTTGATCACAGCAAAGCAGTTGGACATTTACTGTTAGCCTGGGTGGGTTTCCACTCAGTGTTCAGTGCTGTGGATCCCAGTGCTCAGGCAATGTAAGTTGGTAATAAACTTCAGCAGAGGTGTAGGATCTGGCCCTTTGTGAGAGAAGAGAGGCCAGGTCGGCACGTGAGCTTCATAGGAACAGTTAAGGAAGTTTGACACCTGCAGGACTCAGTCCAGATCTAAATTACACAGGCCACTGTCTTTCCTACCCTTTGGGACAGTCCCTGATCATTAAGAGCTGCTTAAAGAAAGTGTAGCAGGCAGCAATTCCACAGCCATGAATGGAGCCATATATTTTTCCCATCACCCACCCAAATCATCTGCTGGTCTGAGAACATCCGTAAATGGGGCTGATCTATACAATGTCCAAAATACAGAGACTGTGGAGGGCTAGAAAATAAAAACCAGGCTGTTGAGGCTGACAGATCCTATCTAGCTACTGAATGGGCCCATGCATCAGATGGTTTAGTTCACAGTCCATTTAGCTGATTGAATGTGGCTGAAATAACAATGATTGCTGCTTAGCAGCCTAGGTCAAAGTCAAGTGTGTTAGAGAAAGTTTGGAGGGAGGATTCAGCCTTCTGGCTAAGGTGGCCTTAGGACTCCTTTCTTTTTCCCTTTCCTTTTTCTTCCCAAGATGTTTTTGTGGGAATACTAGATCCATAGACTGTGTGAGTTGAGTGGCAAGAGAAAGTACCAGTCGTGGAACTTGCAATCCTCAGTGTTTTTGGAGGAGCAAACAGCTTGGTCCTACCCCTTCCATACATCACCCTGGGGAGGAAGGAAAGTGACAGATCTGGGAGATGTGAAGGAGGAGCATAATGTAATGGCTTCTTAGGAAGGTTTTGGGCTCAGCCCTTTTTAAATAAGGGTTTGGGGGATGGGCAAGTGATTATGCATGACCTAATTTGATTAAACGAATATAATTCAAGTATTAAGGGCTTAACTCCATTGAGGACACGGACCTTGGTTTTGGTCTTTTGCCTAGCCTAGTCTATAGATTCCTCAAGGCAAATCCAGCATCTCCATCTTTACTTTCAAAACTTTTTACAGCTGACTGCCTGGGCAGATGCTATATTTGTATGAGCCCTGCCTAGGTCTTTGCCTTTTATTTTTCATATTGGGCTGGTTGGTCCCGTTTGCCACCCTTCCTTCGGGAGGCTCCTGGATGAATGTAGAGTTTTTTGAGGCAAAACTTTGGAAAAGCAGCAGCATGTTACACTCAGTATTGCTGTAGAAAGTACTTTTGAATTCATAGGCAGGCCTGTCTCTGGGGAGGATGAAATGCAGGGCAGGGGATGCCTTTCAGCTGACTTTTTCCAGGATACTCTGAACTGTTGACAGGGAAAGGAAGGGTTGGAAAAAACTCACTCAGAATCTGATAATGTATCTGGGTAAATGAGTAACTGGGGGAGAGGTTAGAGAACATTCTTTACCTAGCCAAGGGGTGGCAAAGAAGTTGGGGAAGTAGCTAGCTAAGAATCAGAATGGCAGGGGAGTTGCAGGGGGTGCAGTTTTTCTGTAGCTGCTTTTCCTCTTCTGTGGGATGTTTTCATCCTAGTCATGAGATGCAGCATCTGGGACTAATCTGCTTTCCACAAACACTCTCTCTCAGAGGCACAGCAATACAGGACTCTAATTAAGAGTAATCTCTTGTATTTCACTGGATCTCAAGGCACTCATAATCACTAATTAAGCCTCGCTACTATTCTTACTGTTACATATGGAGATGAAGTCACTGTGCCCTTGGAATCAGTCCGTGATGGAGCTGGGAATAGTGCTTGGGTGTCTTGACTCCCAGATCCAAACTTCACCTGCCAAAGAACATTCCCTCCCTGCCACCCTTAGTATGGTAAGTTCCAAACAGGCAGCAATGTTGGTCTAGTTCAGCAAAACAAACAAGAGGTCCTGTAGCACTTTTAAAGAATAACAAAATTTATTTAGTCTTTAAAAGTGCCAGTCTTTAACAGTGCCACAGGACTCCTTGTTTGTTTTGTATGATAAATGGCTCGATAAAAGCAGTGAAATGTGTGCAATTGGAGATGGTGCCCTCTTTGTCCATGTCCTGCTTAGTCCATAAGAGTTTGTGTGCCCCACCTAGCACAGAAAGCATGTGTTCTCGCAGTCCATTCAGACAAACAAGACACCCGTTCAGTGCCAGCTCAGCAACAGTGTCCCCACTCTGGCCTCTGTCTTTTTAAGTTTGTGGTTTCAGTTTGATGGAAATGGGTGTTTCCTAATGCTGAGTAAAACAACTCCATTAGCACACTTTTAGGGGAAACTGGTGTGCTGTTTAGCTTATCAGGTGAGCTGCACTAGCTTGATGAACAGTGCCTGAAGTGGTAGGAGCCTGATGAAAGAGCCATGGGAGTTTAAATGGGCCTGGAGTACAGTGATCTTCAAAGGGCCACTGACAGATGAGAGAGAGGATGCTGGCATGGTCAGTGTAGGAGGATGACAGTTTAGGAAAATGACAGCTGGATTAGGTGCTTGGTTACTATGGCAATGGGGGCTGGCCATATAAGTACCATGGTAGATTGGGAAAACTGTCTTAGGAGAAGCTCACACTAGCTGCCCTGTTAAGCAACCATAAAATAAGAGCTCCCATATCTATTTTAGCCCTTTTTAAATCCCCCCCTTCCTGCCTTGTCTTGTCCAGGAAGAATAGCATTCTCATTCACTCTTTCTTCCTGCTGCATTCTGCCTCCTTAATGGTGGTGACCTACCAGCTGCAGTCTCCTAAAGAGTTAAAGCAGCTCTATTATAAAGATTCTTGTGTTGTATTGAGTCCTGAGGTGTGTGCAGCTGTCTTCCTCCACCAAGACAGTCTGCAGTGTCCTTCAGAAGGACAGCCCCAACTGAGCATGCTCAGCTCCCCTTCTGTGTTAATCTGTTTTCCCAGCTATTTGTGACTTAGCAGTGATTTGTTCTAGTTCTGTGGTGTCTCTCTAGGGAAGTGGGAGCCACAGGCCTGCATGGGTAGCATTGCAGCAGTCTTGCAGGAGACTTAACTTCTTTTCTTTGTTCTATGCTTTTGTATCAACTGACAGTAGGCATTGGAGGAAGGAGCAGAGTTTCTCCTTTACAACTGCATCCGGACTAATCTCCTGTCAGACTGGTTCATGCAAGGGACAGAAGCATGCACAACACTAGTTATAACAGCAAGGGAATAACCACAATTGACGATTGAGTGTTTTTCTTTGGGGGCTTCCACTTGCATGCTAGATCTATAGTCGCTAAACATGACCAGGAGATTTTATTCTTCATCTTGTCTGATGCATAGTGTCACCTAGAAGTAAAACAAAAGAGCAAAATCTTCCTGTCTTTGGTATTTAGCCCTTTCTCTGAAAAGGGCTACTGCTGTAAAATATCCCATATATAGCAGCATGGGCTCATGGCCTGAGCATCAAAATTTCCTTAATTCTATTCCCAGCTCTGACCCTGCCTCCTTGCATAGCCATGGTCGAGAGACTTCACTGTTCTGTGCCTCAGTGTCCCCATTCTGGAAAAGGGGAATGGTTATATTCAAGATGTGTAGGAAGGTGGAACTGTGTTGCCTGTGCTATAGTAGAGACACTGACCTTAGCCTAATTTTGATGGTGGCTGGCAGCAGACAGTGATAGGAATCGTTTCAAGTTTTGGATCTCTAACTACAGCCTGCCTGTGTGGCGTTTAGAGAGGAAGGGTGCCCCAGTGGTTCACAGTCTGTGACTTTGTTCCACATCTGTAAATGGAGATGGTAGCACTGCTCTCCCTCACAGGAGTGCTGTGAGAATAAATGCATTAAAGATGGTGAGACTTTAAGATATTGTGCTGGTGGACCCTGGATAAGTTTCTTATGTGAACAGATAACCCTAGCCGCTCTTCATCATCTTGAGCCCTGCAGCTCTTGGCTAAGGACATTGTCACAGTGCCCTGTACATCCATCTGTCTGCTTTGTCAGGGGGCTATCTATGGTTGAGGAGGATATTAAACAGTGACATGTTGCTGGCTCCTCATCTGTGGGATCACAGTTAGCTCTGGTGAAGTGAGGCCATGATGATGGGATGTGTTGAGATCTACAGGTCAGTGATAAATAGCTCCAAGGTGTGATAGTACTTTCATCTTGGCTGCAGTGGTACTGATGTTGGCCAGTCCAGGGGTGTCACACTCATTTGCTGTGGCGAACCAGGTTTGACTTAAATGTACTTCCAGTGGGCTGTTCATACCATAAATCAAAATACTACTTCAAAGCCTCTGATGAAAGAGCATGCGATAAATAAATTTGTTTTTAAAAGTATCACAGAACTCCTTGTTCAAAATTGTACAGTACTTTTGTGGCATTGGAGTGCTGTATATATGAAACTTATTTTTGCAAACCTCCTCCCCCCACCCCCATTAGGGGGGAGAATGTGGTCTCACAAAGTGCAGTCTCTCATACCCAGCAGTTTTTGAGGGTGCGAGACCTGACACACTATATATCTTTCTTTCTTTCTCTGAGAGAGTGCGATCTGCCAACTTCAGTCAGAGGTTCATGGGCCATATAGTCAACACGCCTGCTCTCATTAATTTCACCTTCCCATCATCACCACTCACCTTCTCACCACTTCATGATGGCATCCCCTGGTACCAAATGACCAAAAAGCACAAGCTGCCTTTTTCATTCTTAATCCCCCATTTCTTCTCTGGTGTCACTTTCAGCTTTCCTTTCACAGGTCTGTACTCCACCCAAAAGTGACTCATTATTAATAAGCTTGGAGAAAATCAAAGTAGCAGCTTCCAGGGTCACGGGAGAGTAAAGAAAGCAAGTGCCTGCCTGGTATGCTGGTGGGAATCAAACAGCTGCATAAATGGTAACATTACTAACTGCTTCCATTGGATCTGGCTTGTTTAACCTAATCCCCGGAACCAAAGGGAAGGAGAAAAATCTCCCATGCAGCTCTGTCAAAAATAAGATCACTATCTTGAAAGCTATTTTATTAAAGGAGGGAGAGATTCCATTCCTGCAGACAGTGAATAATGCACAAGTGCACTTCACAGTGGGAGTGGGGTGGAGTGTTCATGTGAGCAGTGGGTCCTTGCTTGCTAGTCTGCCCCCAAGCAATCAAGTGTGTGCCTGGGCTTGCTTCTTAGAACAGCTTCTGTTAGTTTCAGCATGCCACCGTGAGACCATCCATGTAGAACACGGGGTAGCTGGTGAAACCTGTTAACTTGGGTTATGTCTTCACTGTAGCACATAGGAGTGCTCTCACATCAGTGATCGCAATGTAAAATTCTAGTGCAGACAAGATGTGGCTTGTTTATTATCTAGACTAGCTACCTTGAGGTGAGCACTAGGTGAGGGGTGTAGGGTTGACCTTAACTAACACCAATGAGGTAAAAACTGCCTGTTCCTAGCCTCCGCAAGTGTTTTACACTGAAAGTTATCTTGACTTTGCAAGATGTGGATTTTACATAGATTGCTATGAAAGTACAGCCTCCGAGGCATCCTTAATTGCTTAGAACATCATAAATTTTAGGTGCTGAGTTTCTATTTAAGCGCAGTTGTGCTGCATTAAGCTTACCTGAAGTGAAGGTTGAGAATTCTAGTTAGGAACATGAAAAAATTAGTGTCTGCCTTAACCCTAACTTCACCATGTGCCATATGGATAATAGTTTCTGTGCCTGCTTCCATAAATGTATGCTGTTTGTCCCATTCTTGCCAGAACACAGGATGTGACATGGCCAAGTCAGGGCTTGAAAATAAACCTCTATCTTTTGGATTTCCTTTTCCTTGAACTGTTTGCTTGTGCAGCACTAACGTTGACTCAGCTTTCTTGCATATAAGTTTTTATGACATTTGACATGACTGGTAGCAAAAGTCATTAGCCCCAGAGATACCCTGTCCTCACCCAGCTTTCTGGTGGCAGCCTAAATGAGATTTGCACACTCCTGTGTAAGCTGGCTAGCTGCCTTAGTGCTCCTAACCTACCTCATTAAAAAAGCAAGGCTGTTTACTCATCTCAGGCATCCAGTGTGAGTCATGTTGTAACCCTGCTTTGCCTGAGGAGATCCTTACCATCTGGGATTTTTCCTACGGGGACTATTAATGAAAATCAGGTTTCTGCCCTGTGCCACAGTGAAAAATGAGTTACTCCTGAAATCAGGAGATTTACTTTTCAACAGGAAGTCAAGGAGGAGCAATGATCTGCTGAGTCAGCTGCATTCATTTGAAATAGGCCCCTGGAATGTAGGTTATGTGGCGCTGAGATTATCCCCCCCCCCCCCTTTTTGGTTCTGTGTTTGTCCAGGGTCTATCGTCATGGAGCCCTGCTCCACAACTAGGACTCCTAGATGCTACCTTGGTATCCATAATCAGCACTTAATTTGTGTGTGGGCTGAACCCTAGCCCCTGTAGGCTTGGCACTTCATAGCCTGGACACCTTTGGGCTTGCCACAGCAGTTAGGAAAGTCGGAACATCGTCCGGCACCTCTTTTATTACAAATTAGGCACTGCAGATAAGTGATATTGTACCTGAACTAGATGTGCTCAATTCTGTATACTGATGATCAGTGCCCATAGTGCATATCCAGTGGCCATAGTGCATATCTATTTGCTGGGATTGTTTTAATTTGGATTGCTGAAATAAACAGAGCCATGACTTGATTTATGGCAAGTGGCATTTTACAGCCAGTTTCTCCTCCTTTTTCTTCTATGAATGTTGTGCTTACAGAGCACCTCCCAAAGCACTCTGCAAACATCGCATAGACAGGAATTGCTTTCAGAATGCTGCAGGTGCTGAAGGGCACACAGCAGGGCAGTTTAGGGCAGGGAGGAAGGAACGTGCTATTCATTCAAAACTAGTGGAGGACTGGACAGCAGAACAACCTAGCATCTGTGTACAGCCCGAGTGAAGCCATGCTGGGTTCAGCCTGAGATGACAAATAGCTTGCATAACCCTTGGGCCATACCTTAAGCAAGTGAGGAAGCTCATGCATTCTCTACATCTCCCACATAGAAAGTAATCAGGCCATTCATACAACACTAGTCTGCTTGTGTTAGCTGGGAGGGAAGAAACATCAGGATTGTTCAGTCCCAGACTGCAGAGGCTGGGAGGGAGCTGAGGGTTGAAGACCAGGGCTGCATGTTCTGAATAGATCTTATTGGAGCACAGGTAGAACTTCTGCCACTTCCAAAAGGGCCTTGGAGAAGGACCTCTGCCAGAAAAAGTGGGTAGAATTAATGACCTGTCCTTTATGACAGCAGGTGTCCCATCTGCGACATAGTGTTTCGGGCATTTGAGAAATGTTGGGAGCTTCTAACAATATGGGAAGGTTTCCTTGGTAACATAGCAAGTCATGTGAATAGGTGCTAGGGAACCTTTGGTCTGGTGTCCTGGGCCTGTGCCTTTGCTCCATGGGGGAAAGAGGTGCATACTTTTCTGTAGAGCTCTCCCCACCTAGCTGGGGGCTGAGGATACCTCAAGCTTTTATAAAGCATGCTCCAGTCACTTCAATTTTGGCTTAGCTTCTGCCTTTCAGAGGCCAGCAGTCCTTTTACTGAGAATCATGTTCCACTGGGAAGGCCAATTTTCACTTCTCCCCCCACCGAATACCTTGATGCTCTTTACTGAATGACTGAGACCCCATCATCCTATGGAAGTGATCCCTGCATGGCCCTGGCATAAAGCTCCCTCAGTGAGTTGGCTGTTTGGCATGTGTTTACTGGAGTCAAGTGGACTGGAAAGCTGCCTTGCCCCCACTGATCTGCCTCTGTGGAGTTCCTCTGAAATAAATCCTCACCCTTTGCAGCTTTGCTCAGAGATTCCAGAAAAGTAAATACTATCCCCCTTTACAAATGGGGAAGCTGAGGCACACAGACCCGGGACTCACCCACAGTTTCAGAGCTGGAGATTAGAAGTCAGGGGTTCCAGACGTTGCCTGTGTGTCACAAGTCTGCCTTGCAGGGCCCATTCTTTCCCACTCAGTGCTCTGCCTACCCTTGCTTGCATCAAGATTGGTGCAATGTGAGGGTGGGTGTCCTCTCCTCCCCAGCAATGGGTGACAAGCTACTCTCATTGCTGGGTTTTTTTTAACCTCCTCCCACGGTGAGCTATCTAACATGCTGTGCCGCTTGCTTCTCCATGGCTGGCAGGCTGAGGCTGGTAATTGCCTTGATGAGATCGTAGCAGTAGAGAGGTAGAAAAAAGCTTTCATGTGCTCTTTGAAAATATCAAGGAGAGAAGAAGGTGGGGAGTGAATGTGCTGAAATTCAGCAAGATTAGAGGCATAATTAATGTGCAGCCCATGTAAGTTTATTTTTAGGGTTTCGCAAAAGACTTCCAGTGTTTAAATTCACACTGGCACAGGAATGCTCCAGATTAACAGAAGCCTGTGCACTATAGGGCAAAGTGAGAGAGACTTAATTTTTGCAGAGGAGGAGGGGGCATTCAATACTTGATCATGTTTAGCAAGTGACAGCTGACTGACTCACTCACTGCAGGTTTCTTGCAATGCATGTAGCTTGTGCCATGATCCAGCTAGGGCAGACACAAGCATTAGATCAGTGCTCAGCCGTCTCCTTACCAGTCCCTCAGATTTCCCTAACCCTGTTGAGAAAGGCAGCAGGCCAGATCCTGGCATGCAAAGGATTCAGAAATGTTGCATTAGATGACGCTGTCCTGTGTGCTGGCACTACAAACCATTTCAAACCTCTGCTTTAAGGCCTCTCCTGGTAAACAGACGCTTGTATTAAAGAGCTCTGTGTGCACACTTAGGATAAGTGAGAGAGGTGACAGTGTCTCATAGTGGCCACGGAAGTGGATCAGCCCAAAAGCCATACATAGAGCCCTGCGTGGATACAAATATGTGTATCTGTATCTGACCAGCATCCACAAGAAATGTTCCGTGAATATCCGTGTTGTATCCGCGGATGCAGCTATAATGTGGATATCTGCGGATTTGCAGGGCTCTAGCCATATGTGCTGTCACTAGCAGGGTCAGGGGACCAGGCACACTGCACTCCCAGCCCTACCTTTTGTGCAAGGCAGAAACCAGGTTGGGTTTTCAGCCTAAAGCCCCAGGGTGTTGTTTGTAAAGGTGCTGGTCATCTCCAGCTCCAGTCAAATTCCCCAGGAGTGTATCTACATTGTGATTATTTAAAAAAAAAAAGGCTAAATCTTCGTGCCAAATCTGACCTGTGTTGGTTAATGCCAGCTAGTGGGGCTCAGAGTGCAGCATTAAAAATAGCAAGGCTCCAGTGCAAGTTAGCATGTTTGCATGACTCTGAGACCTTTCTCCCCATGGGGTCTTAGTCTACCCTGAACCCAAACCTTTACACTGCAATTTTATAGTCCTGGGAGCCATATCAGCTACCTGAGTCAACCCATAATTTGAGAGCTCATCCCCTCCCACAGGGGCTGCGTGCCTAGGGTGGGAGACTGCAGACAGTTTAGTTTTCACAATTGCTTTTTTGCAGTGTGTTGCCACTTCAGCGTGCTAAATATAGGAGCTGAATGATTTCCCAGTTCTCTTCTTTGTTGCCTTTTAGCAGACACAAAAGTGACAGGATGCTGTTTCCTCCTTTCCAGATCCATAGCCTTCCTCTGTCCCCCTATTCCCCTCATGCTCTTGGATTGTATGTGACCGTGGCAGGCCTGGTGCATGAAGATTTACTGAGAGCTTGTTACACTAAGTCCACTGGATGTGCCCTCTTGACATCTGGTGCTATTGTTAACCATGTGCATCCAAGAACTAGTAATGTGGTACAGAGCCTCTGTCCTCCAGCTCCCTGGTTAAAATCCATGCTAGGGCTATAGTGATTTGTTGAACGTTGGGCCTGTGTATCAGGACCTGAACAATGTCCAAGTGTCCACCTCATGCAGGTGTCTGTAAACTGGCACCTCTTGGTCCCCACTCTAGTCCCTCATTGACCATGGGCAGAATGGGCTGCACAGACTGAGCTCTCTCCTTGTGGGTGGATGGCTTCCCATTTGCACATGCTTGAGGCTAGTGGGCAGGGCTGGAAATCTGCCTGGCTGAAGCCTTTGCCTTGGCTACTCTGGGGCTGCTGACCCTGCACTCAAGTTCACCCATTTAAAAAGTTAGTTCTTGTGCCTGTGACCCCCCCCCCACCTCAAAACAGTGCAGCCCCAGGGTGCAGGTGATGTGCTCAGAATAAGGCGCTCTCATAGGTGGGAGTGTGGACACAAGCTCCTCCCCCAGGAACAGCTAGTTGGTGCTGGTGTGATGCCATCTGCCCTCGTTCTGAGCCAAGCAGTCTAGGAAATGAAGCAGGAGTTTGAAAGTGTGTCCTTCTCTCCTTTTGTTCACAAGTAGCCATGTCTGAGCTGTGTAAATCCCACTTCTGTTTTTGCAGCATCTCAAAACTCCTTATTCAACCCAGACCTGAGCCCAGGCTGGCTAGTTTTACCTTGTGGGTCTTGTGGGAAATAAATGCACCCTGTATCAAGTTGGAGCCATGCTATCTCTGCACAGTGAGGCAGTGGCTGTAGTTTGGAGGTGGAATCTAACATGGAACATTCTAAGTCTGTTCCGTCCTTTTAGGTCTGTTTTCTGTAAATCCTATAAGTCTGAGTATACATGGTCTAGTCTTGTGCTCAGTACAAACTATAAATTCACTGCCAGACCATGAGCCATGTGCTCAGATTTGTGCCTCTGTCATCCCAGCTATGAAATCGGGTGAAAGCATCAGGCTGTGCATTCCCAGTTGAATAAGGCACTTGCCATCCGGATCTGCGTTGGCTCATGCTGCAAGATGTTTGCTTTGCACGGTTGGCGTGGAAGGCAGGAAGCCCTGTCTGCCTTATAAGTGACACACTCTTCTCCTGCCTGACCTGCTGGCTCATTAGTTTACCTTGCAGCTATAGCATGAGTAGCAATGAAGCTGAGCTGGGTTTTGTTTCTGTCCCTACAGCATTAAAGTAGTACCACTCTCTCTTCACTTCCCTAATTATTACCTCAAAAAGCTTACTAGACATCTGCCAGCAGAGGAACTAACCCTGCTAGTCAGTAGGCAACAAGGGGGAAAAGCAGGATCTCCACTGAGCTTCAGGAACAATGCCCTGGTGAGCAGCTCCACTCCCCCATAGGAGAAGAGTCCTGAGATCCATGGTGCGAGTCAGTCCCAGGGCTCTAGCTCTCATTTCTGTCTCTGGCTGGTAGAGGACTGATAAATATCAAGTCCCTCCTAATAAACACCTGTAGGTCTCTCATTTTGGCTACCAGAGGGGAAAATGTGTTCGTTTTTTTTCTCCCCCACCTCTCCAGGGTCCTTTAGCCCAAATGCTCTTGGATCCTCCAGGGAATGCTAATTGTTGGGTTTTTTTTGTGTTTTGTTTTTTTCTTGAGACTTTTAGTGATGAGGTATGTTGAGGAGGAGTCACCTGTTCTGCTGCTTCATTTTTCCAAGCTGTTACCAAGAAAAATAAACCTGTTTCTTCTCACTTCTGCGCATGCCTGCTGGACTCTGAATAGCTATAAAAAACCCTGAGCTTTCCTTATGCAATTGCAAGGTGAAGTGATGAGCAGCACCAGAGGCATTGGAGCTGGGCCTCTGTAGACTCAGGAGGAAAGTGTCGCTGTAGTTCTCTTTGGAAAGCTATCTTCACAGATGTAAAAGGCTGCAACTGTTTGTTTGTTTATTTGTATTGCAGTAGTGCCTTTGAGCCACACTTGTGGCCCAGCACCCCATTGTGCAAGGTGCTGTATAAATGCAAAAAAAATGGTGTCTGTCCCTATGTAGCAAATCAACAAAGATTGATTTAGTTTAGGTGCCCTCCCTCAACTAAGGAAAGCTTCCTGTTTGGCACGTCACCAAGAACAGATGGTACATCCATGAGTTGAGAAGAAACTCAAGAATGAAATGGCTGAGCAGCTAACAAAAGCATGGGACTTCTCATTTAAAATCCACCCCCATGCCGGGAAACTAGCAGGTAGCAAATGTGCCTAGCACCTTAAAAATAAAGCCTTGGGTAGGATCCAGGGAATTAAATCAGTGCTGGGAAAATTGGTTGAAATGATTGGTTTAAAAGAGGATTATAAAACACATCTCTGGTGCACTAGTCTGATCTGGTGTAATCATTCCTATCAGCAGAAGGGAGTGGAGTGAGTGGGTGTGACTGGATGTACCATTTGCTCCCGTTCTGCCCTTCTTCCCTCACCCCCAGGTCTGCTCCGTGAGCTTGAGTCTGCGAGTTAAAAATGAGTCCCCAGGTCTGCTCCTGAAATGAAGGAGTGACTCTGGTCCCTGAGGGCATGTCTCCCAGCTCTTTATGCCAAGCAGCCCTTACACTTAAGAAAGGTATGGTGCTAGGAGCTGTGGTTTAATGTGTTTCAGTGAATTTTTGCTGCAGTATAATGGCAAAGATGCAGCTCTGACTGCCTTCAAAACTGCATGTGATTCAGTGGCCTGTGTGAGTGCTGGACGGGCTGGGCTCCTGGGGTAGGGGACTGGAAGTCAAGTTTGTGGGGGTGCAAAAGCCAGACTGTGCTTGTCCCGAATCCTTTGAAGCACCATTGTGTTGGCAGCCTACTCTCTCCCAGCATAAAGAGAGGAGCCTATTTGGCTGTAGGCTTTGCAGGTCTGATGAGCAGAGGTGTAGCAGTCAATAGCTAGAGCCCTCCAGACCAGCAGTGGTGGGGTTTGAAGCTGCACTGGGGTGGCTGGATGTTCATAGCTGCAGAAGTTCATGGTTGCTTTTGTTCTCTGACCTGGATCTTGGTTGTCCATTTCCACCAGGTCATCTCAGCCCACCACCCTCCTGTCTGAACCACTCACATATATCAATGTATTTGTCTCAACCTGCAAAGTAGTACAGGGTCGTTATCCCCACTTTACAGCTGTGGCACAGAGAAGAAGTTATGTGCTTGAGGTCATATGAAGTCGGTGACCAAGCAGGGAATAGATTCCAGGTCTAGTGGTTAAAGCCTTGGCCCAGGATCGAGGCCAACCCCTTTTTTAACTTGCAAATGCATGTCTCAGTCATTTGATGCTCACTACCGTGGGTGCGGAAAGGCTGCCTGTTTTAATGTGGCTGTGGCTTCTCTCTCCTAGGTTTCCATGTGATTCCCTCTGTGTCCAGCATTGTACCCGAGAGCTGCCTGCTGATTGTGGTGGGGCTGCTGGTTGGAGGACTCATCCGGGGGGTCGGGGAGAGTCCCCCGATTCTGAAGTCAGACATCTTCTTCCTCTTCCTCCTCCCACCCATCATCTTGGATGCTGGCTACTTCCTCCCCCTGCGCCAGTTCACAGAGAACCTTGGGACCATCTTGATCTTTGCTGTGGTGGGGACACTCTGGAATGCCTTTTTTCTGGGTGGGCTGATGTATGCTGTCTGCCAGCTCAGCGGCACTGGCCTGGATCACATCGGCCTGCTGGCCAACTTGCTCTTCGGCAGCATCATCTCAGCAGTAGACCCAGTGGCCGTGCTCGCTGTCTTCGAGGAGATCCACATCAATGAACTTTTGCACATCCTGGTGTTCGGGGAGTCCTTGCTGAATGACGCCGTCACTGTTGTGAGTGAAGCACAGGGGCAGAGTCTGGGAGGGTATGAAACCTTGTGTCGAGCAGTGTCAGGCTGGTGGGAGAGCTCCATCAGACCAGCAGAGTCCACACTGGGGGGCAGGGTGGATGTGACTGAGTTAGATGTTTTGCTTGCTGTATCCTGGCCTATGAGCTGTGCTGACTTAGACCCCCTGTTAACCTACACTGCAGCTTGGGGTGTGATTTGCATCTTGCAGCAAGATGCTGAAGCTAGTGAGCAGTAAGGATGTGGTGGGACAAGCTTCAGTGCAGGCTGCATGAGTGAGTATGTACTTGGGGGCAGGGAAAGGTGAGCTTATGCAGCTTGGCCTACCACATCCTCCCAGCTCTTTTCAGCCAATTGGCTAGATGATGGCTAGCACAGGTGTGTCACATGCTGGAGATCTGTTCTCCCTACTGCAGTGTAGACATGCCCCAAATTACATGTTGGTGACAGTAGGATTAGCCCTTCTATAGGGTTCTTCACCTGGAAATCTCAAAGCATGTTCTAGAGGAAGGTAACGAATGTTATGGAGGAGGGAAGGACTGAGGCACAGATGGGCTAAGTGAGATGACCAATGGCAAAGGCAGGAACAGAGTTTTGGTCAGTGTTGGCAGAACTGCTACAGGTGTACAGTGCTCAGGTCCTTAACTGACTGACTTGGCTCTGTGGTAATACAAGTAATTAACAGTAGCTCCATTCCCAATGGCCCCCCTCTGAACTATCCCAGGGAGTGCTGGTGCCTTCTGATCACGTGAGTGTGCAGGGGGAGGATTCCTCCCTCTGGTGGTGGAAGTGATGCATCCATCCCTCTCCACTACTGCAGCAGAGGTGGGGAAGGGCCTGACAGGAAACCACCTCTCTGATACTCACTCGCTATCACTTGGTAATGAAGCAAGCAAACTCCACTTCCCCTCCTTCCCCAGAGGTTCTTCAGGCTCGAGTCTGCTTGACTGTTTTTAGCTCTCTTTCTTTGCTTAAAATTGTACAATTCCTTCCTGGTTCCCAGTTTCAGCAGGGCCTGATGTCAGCTTTTCACTACCCAGGGCAGCAGCCTCTACTCTGCCCCATCCTGCAGCCTGCTCTGCACACTCCATCTGGGTAGATCAGCATTGCCTGTCTGTCTTACTAGGGTTTTTTGTGTTGGTTTAAGCTGGAGAAGATCAACATGTTTTAGGGCACTCGGCTGAGCCTCAAATTCCTCCCAGCACCTGAGGATTTGTTTTAATGCCTGTATAAAACTCTGCTGAGCTTTCTGATGAGGGCAAAACTGCAAGACTGGCAGAACTATCCCGCAAGGGCAAAGGGTGACCTGCTTTGCTTTGTGCTGCTGGCTGGAGAGGCACCCCCGCATCTGGGAAAATCTTCCACGGCTGCACCGTGCCTGGTTTCAGAGCCTCACCTTAGTTGGCGCAGGTTTATTCTGTGCACCCAGATCTTGCTCCTCTAGCATGCTCTCCCCAGCAGATTACTCCCTGCCTAAAGGGACAGGCTGGTCAGGAGCAAGCATGTCTGGGTACATAGGATTCACCAGCAATTGAGGTGGTGGCGGCGGCAGAAGAGCACAGTGCTGGCTGGGCAATTGGAGGGAAGAGGTGGGTGAGAGGATGTTTAATGCTGATTGAAGAGACACAGAATAGTTCAGCAGTTTGCCACATGTGCTGCCATCGAAGCTTCACAGTAGAATGCCAAGTCCCAGGTGAGCATTTTGTGGTACCAAACAGTCCTATCTATGGCATCTCAAAACATAAATAATGGCCTACCATGATCATTGAGTAATTCAGAGGTCCAGCTGATGGGAGAACTAAGGAATCTCCAAGTCCTTTCAGACAGCATATTCTGGACCCCTGGTAATAACGGGTTCTGACATCAGCCATCACTAAATAACAGCTGTAAGAGCTTTTGGCTGTAGATTGTCAGCACCCCTGTGGCAGTGTGGGCACTAATCTTGGTGTGCCATCACTGTCTCTTAACATGGGTTGAGTCGCAGGGGATAAGCTCTGCTACATTGGCTGTGAATGTGCTGCCCTGCTGAGCCCTAGAAATTTGGGTTTGTGCTTCCTTTCAGCAACAGAAAGCAGTGACTTTGCCACCGATGCGTGCTCCCTCCTTTGGCAGGTGTTGTGTGCAAAGGAAAATTACAGGGCCCTTCCACATGTGGAGGAGCGTGGTCCCAGATTTGTGGTTGGGTGTGTAGTTGGAACCTCAAGCCTGCCAACACTTTTAGAGTTGGGCCTGTGAATTTGGGGAGACTCTTGCCTTCAGGTTGCAGGAGCACACTAATAACCTCTTGATTCTGTGTGATGGCCACATCCTTTCTGGGGATCTCCACAGGTGAGTGGTGTGAGGCCTGTAGCAGCAGACTTCTCTTCTCCAAGCTTTACTATGTAGAGTCCTAGGTTTGCACAGCCCTTATGTGCTCCACCTACAGCTTGCCATGTGTGCACACTTGGAGTGTGCCCGCCCAGCCCTCCCTTCAGCTTGGGCAAAGCCTGGATGGTGTTAGTAAAGGGATCAAATGTCAGTTGTCTTGCTGGGCAAAAGTAACTGTGATTTTGTGGTGGTTTTGGTTTTGCAGTGCTGGTCATTGCCTCTATTCTCTCACTGCCTGGCCCTGCAGAAGGGGGCAGGCATCTGCTAAGGCTCGGAAAGAAGTGGGGGTTTCTTGTTCCATTATGGGCTGGGCAGCTTTCATCCTTGCTGGGTGTATGAGGTTTCTGGCACTTTCTGTATTGGGATTCTGGGAAAGGGCCTTCAGTTCTGTAGATGGCAACTTGTCTAACAGGTTTATCCCTCTGTTGGGTGCACAGGTGTGGCTGATTCTGACTGTGCAGGGCAGAACCAACCCCTCCTAGGGGCCCTCTTTTGCTGCTGCTTTCCCTTTGCTTAATAAACTGTCCCTCCGGAAAGTTGTCTTGTGATCCTGCTCTGGATAAACAACTCAGTCTTTCAGAAGGAGAGGCTGTAAAACTCCAACCCAGTGCCATGGAAACAGGCGCAGCAGCCTCACTGAACAATAGCTTGGAAAGGAAAGAATAAGCAGGGTGCTTTAGCTAAGGCCAAGCTGGTGTCTGCATTGTCACAGATGCTGGACCTGCCCTGGCTGGTGGTATGGTGGGCTTACACCTGTGTCCCAGGGTAGAACAAAGGAAAATGCATCTGCATTCACCTCATCATTGGGCTGAGTGAGGGGTTGGCTGTAGTGGGTCGACTCTGGTAAGAAGTCTTTGTGTGGTTTGTGGGCAGGGTTAGGGTCCCAGCTGGCCCTGTAGGGATGGGGTAAATTGGCATTTAATGCACCATTCGAGGCAATAATCTCTTCTTGCAAGGCACAGATTTGGGAGCCTTGGGTAGGGAAGAAGTGGCAAACCCTTAGGGAAGAGAAGTAGCGACGCCCCAGGGAATGATGTAGGGCTCTGGGCCTCCGTGTTTCCAAGGGAAATCCAGGTCTGAATGCCAGGGCCATAACTAGGCTGCAGCCAATGGGGCAGTGCCCCAGGTGCAGAACTTTAGAGGGCACAGGGGACGGATTCGGCTCCCAGCAGCAGCTGGGGATGGATCTGGATCCATCCTCAGCTGCTGTGGGGAGCTGGATCCGTCCCTTCCACCCTCTAAAATTCTGCACCTGGGATGTCTGGTGCTGCTGGGGCTGGCCACCAGAAGCCACTGCCACAGCAGACTGAGGGGGATCCAGATCCGTCCCCAGCCACTGCTGGAGGGATTCGGATCCCTGCTGCCTGCTGGCAGCAGCGGAAGCTTCCTGCTGCCTCTGGTGGCGGTTGGGAAGCTTTTTGCTGCTGATGGTGGGCTGGGGGGGGATCAGGATCCTTCCTGGATTGGGGCCAGTGCGTGGGGGGGGACTGGGACTGCTTGTCCCAGGAGCCAAAAATTCTAGTTACAGTCCTGCTGAATGCTGGTTAGGGAGGGAGCCAACATTGGCTTCTCTGTGTTGGGAGGTTAGTGCTTCGGACAGCAGAACACCTGCTTTCTTCTGCTTGACTCTTGGAGGCAACAGCTCCCACTGTGTGTTCCATCAATTCACTTCGAGGTGTGGGTGCTCTGAAGGCTGATGAGGATGCTGATGCATAAGCAAAGGTGCTATGACTGTCTCTGACTTAGCCCATGAGTTCGCCTACGCTGCCTGTGACTTCCTGCCCTTTTGCCAGGCCTTAGGGAATGTGTTATCTCTTTGCATTCATGGCAGCCTGTTGTGAATTGCTGCTCTGGGGCTGAGGCTGCTGCTGCTGGCCCTGTCATTGCTCTGCTGCCACTTACACAGTTCTTTGAGCTGAATCCTGTGGTGCTAAGAGACTTCCCTGCTACTGAGTTTCAGATGTCATGCTGGGTTCAGCTAATTTCAAAAGGATAGCCGTGTTAGTCTAGTCCATTAAAAAAAAAAAATAAGAAGGAGCTCTGTGTGGCACTTTAAGAGTAACAGATTTATTTTGTGCACGAGCTTTCGTGGGAGAAGATGGGATCTTCTCCCACGAAAGCTCGTGCAAAAAATAAATCTGTTAGTCTTAAAGTGCCACACAGCTCCTTGTTGGTTTTTTTTACTGGGTTCAGCTAACTGGTCAGATGCTTGGGAGCAACCTGCAGTGCCCAATAGGCATGAGCTGCAAAGTTGCCTTGTGGGTGAGGTGGCAGAACGTACATAGGAATTCTTGAAGTTTGCTCCCACTTGCTGTTACACCATGCAGCCCAGTGCAGCTTCTAGATTTTCATTCTCAGTGGACCTTACCTGTAATCTGGCTTTTCCATTTAGGATAGTAAACTCTTGGGAGCCGGGACTCTGTCTCACTGTGGCTGTACAACTCCTAGCACGAGGCCTATATAGCAACTGGAGTTTCTAGGCCACCCTGGGATGCAGATTACAAGAGCTGCGAGGCTTGCTTTGGAGAGCAGCACTCAAGTGACACACCAGCAAACTAGAAGGGAAGGTGGCATGGAAGGCTTCCCCTTCCCAGCTGCTGCATCCCTGGGGCTTGTGTCACACACAGCCACATGCCGCTTGCTTTTGCAGTAGATCTGATGAAAGAGATGTTCTGGGGCAGTAATTACCAAAGGGTTTGCACGCAGCAGGATTAGTGCTTGCTCAGGGACTAGGATCTTAGATATGTGTTTCCTTGCTATGTTGGAGATGAACGCTTAGTCCCTTTGATGCAGATTGCACGTTGGCAGCCTGTGATCAGGGCTCCCCCCATGGAGAGAGTCCATCCTCCCAGCACTTCACAGGAGTGTGGCTGATTGGCTGAAATAGTCTTTCCCCCTCCCTTTCCAGGTGCTCTACCATCTCTTTGAAGAGTATGCCAACTTTGAGCAGGTGACTGTCATTGACATGATCCTGGGCTTCCTCAGCTTCTTTGTGGTGTCCCTGGGCGGCGTCTTCATAGGTGTCATCTACGGGATCATTGCCGCCTTCACCTCCCGCTTCACCTCCCACATCCGTGTCATTGAGCCCCTCTTCGTCTTCCTCTACAGCTACATGGCGTACCTGTCAGCTGAGCTCTTCCATCTGTCCGGCATCATGGCGTGAGTACTGGCAGGGCGGGAGAGTTCATGTCAAGACATGGCTGTGAGCCCTAATATTCTCGCTGGCCTGGCTTAATTGTCTGATTTGAACTATGTTTGGCCTAGCCTGTACTAGAAAATTGTCAGCATAAAAGTGTGAAAAATCCCCAAGCAGCACAGCTAGACCAACCTAAGTCCACAGGTAGACAGTTCTGGATTGCTAGAAGAATTCTTGCATTGATCTAGCTGTTGCCTGTCAGAGAAGTGGATTGTCTGCACTGACCCAAGAACCCCTAATGTTGATGTAGGTTGTGTCTACACTGGACCACTGCAGTTGTCAGGATAGCATGTTAAGTGTAGATCTTCCCAGTGAGACAACTGAGGATGTTGCATCAGTCAAGCAGCTCTATGCCATTGTCTGTCCTCCCAGTGACTTCAGAGGAAGGTGGATGAAACCCTACAGTAGGCAGATCTGACATAACCTGCCCCTGGGGGTGTCTCTTCCTGACGCCTGTTAGTCAGAGCTTGTCTGGCCCCTGCAGCAGCAGCATTTCCTGCAATAACTCTGGGGAGTCTTGTTGTTCATAGGGACTGGAGGTTCCTTTTCAGATCATGCCATGCTCTTGGGCCCAGGCTTGTCCTGGTTTAATTACAGTGATTCTGCCAGTGCCAGGCCCTAGTGCAGACTTGTGAGCTGGCAGGAGTTGGTGTTGTCAGTGCAGTACATCCGTGTCAGGGGTTTGCACTAGTGGACCTGACCTAGAAATAAGGTGAGAACTTGCTAACAGTGAAGGCAATTGGCCATTAGTGCAGCTTTCCAAGGGTGTTTGGGAGGAGCCCTTGTCTCTGGCATTTTTTACATCAAGACTGCGTGTTTCACTAAATTGCTACTCGAGTTCTGATGAGTTAGTTCAGGGACGTCTTGGGCCAGTGTTGATGCTGGCCCTGGAGGGATGAACGGTGGCTGCCCACTTGCAAATTGACTAATGCTGGGTCCCAGGTGGTCACCAGTGAGACTCAAACCTTGCAGGGATCAGAGGCCTCTTCAGGGTTTTAAATTGGTTTGGGACAGGAATGCAAATATCCATCATGTTTGTTCCAGGAGAACCATGGGTGGACCACATAATTCCTACTCAGCCGCCATACTCTTGTATGCTCAGGTAGCTCTGTCACCAAAAGGCCTCCTGGTGTGTTAGATGGGGAAACTGAGGCATGAGAGATTTCACAGCAGTCAGTGGCAGAGCTGGCAATAGAACCTGGTCTCCTGCTCTGGCAACTCTAGCTCTGTGGCAGGCCCACAGCAGGAGGCAGAATCTGTTTCGCTGTTCCAGGCCCACTCTTAAATGGGTGCTGAGCCTCTCAGGGTGTGTCCACACTGTGAACTGTGTGGTAGCCAATCTCAGAGTCCTGGTCAATTGGTTCAGGCCTGTGGGGCTTAAAACAGTAGTGCAGGCATTCAGTCTGGTGCTCGAGCTGGAGGTCAGACTGTGAGACTTCGTAAGGGGGGAGGGTCCCAGAATGCAGGCTCCCTCTGGAGCCTGGAGGCCTAGCCAAGCAATGTGCAGCCCAAGCAGAGCCTATCTCCTCAGCCCAGCTTCACTTGTGCTCTCTTTGCTGTGTAGTTTTGGAAGAGTTTGTTTCAGTGCAGGTAGCCAGAGTTCTTTCATTATATAGACTCACAAAGATCCCTTCTGTAGCCTCTCCTTTCTGCCCTTGGGGCTAGAGAGCAGCCCTGTCACCTCCTTGCCCCCTCCATGCACACTCTGGTGGTGGTCTGCCTTGGTGTCTCAGCTGCAGTGTGGCTGCATGAGTCATTGCAGCATTTTGTTGCCAGAGAAGCCAGTGTGCCAACAAAATGCCCTTTGCATGAGCCAGGGGCATGGTGAGCTGGGGAAAGGGCTGAATTCCAGCCATCTCCTGTCTTGAGTCATGTTCCTGAGCGGTGTCCTGCCTGGGGACCCTATCTCCCTTTTCCTTGGTGCCTCAAATAGCTGCATGTGGGTCCCAGACTCTGTACTGGTGTTTTGTCCCTAGGCAGCGCTGCCTTTCTCTTGTCAGGTCTCTGGCTGGTTGGCTGAGATGACATAAAGCCAAAGGATCCCTATGGGGCTACAGAGGCCAGCACCGCTCCAGGGCACAGGGCTGATGGCCAGTTCTGCTGGGGGCTGGTTTCCATGGTTGCTGCTAAGTCCTCTCCCCCACCACCTGCTCCCCCTTCCTGCAGGCTTATTGCCTCCGGTGTAGTCATGCGTCCTTATGTGGAGGCCAACATCTCCCACAAGTCTCACACCACCATCAAGTACTTCTTGAAGATGTGGAGCAGCGTCAGCGAGACCTTGATCTTCATCTTCTTGGGGGTCTCCACCGTGGCTGGCCGGCACTACTGGAACTGGACCTTTGTCATCAGCACGCTGATTTTCTGCCTCGTTGCCAGAGTGTTAGGTGAGACACGGGGGCCCTGCTGGCTGCCCTGGGCAGTGGGGTCATTACTGTGTCTAAGCCAAGAGCGCAGACTCCTTGAGCTGGAGAGCTGCAGTATGAAGCTGGGTCATTCTACTTCCCTTTCAGCACCTTAAATAGGGGCTGTTTCCATTCTCATGCTCACTCAGTAGAGCATGGAGCTGGAAGGCTGCAGTTGCCTGGTTTCTAGGGAGTGTGCAACACAGTAGGGCTGGGTAGATCACTTATCAGACCCCCTGGGAGTGCAAGCTGCTTTATGCTCCAGCACTTCACTTTTGGAAGGCTGAGTTCCAGCCTGCATCAGTCAATTGCTGACTGAGGCCAGGCTGTCCCCTAGTCACTGTCTCCCCTGCCCCCCCCCACCCCCCCACATTGGAAAGACTCCACTTGCTATGTTCCCCCGAGTGACTTAAGTGATGGCTTGACAGCCCTGGAAACAGAAGGCTACTGCTTAGTCACAGTAGCAGTTTCCTTCTTTGATACTGCCTCAGATCTGGGCAATGGAGCTCCCCCTGGGGGAGGCAACTCAGTCTGTATGGCCACTTTGAGCCATCAGGCAAGGGATAATTGGCATGTCCCTTTAAGGCCACTTGGGAACCACACTGAGACCAGCCCTGTCTGTCCTTTGTCCACAAGCAGCCTCCAAGTGGGGACATCTGGCTCCTGCCAGCCTGGGCTAGGCCCAGACCAGCAAGAAGTTTCAGCGTAGTCTGTCAGGCCACCTGTACTACCTCTAGGATGGTTAGCTGAGATTTGGGAGAGGGGGACGTGCAGACCATGGGGGTTGTCAGGTATTTGCTTTCACCCCTGGAGGACTGTCTAGGGCCACTTTCCCTGATGATGTGCCCTCGGTGACAACAGCTTGTGTGGCGTGTGGCAGGTTACATTGATGGAATAGCATGGCTGGTCTCCATCAGGGGACATCTGAGCTGTGTGTGTGAGTGTGATTCTGCTTGTGTAACCTGGAGGAGGCCTGTCCTGTCCTCCTTGCTCACTTTTCAGGTGTCCTGGGCCTCACCTGGTTCATCAACAAATTCCGCATAGTGAAACTGACTCCCAAGGACCAGTTCATCATCGCCTATGGTGGCCTGAGAGGGGCCATTGCTTTTTCACTGGGTTACCTCCTAGACTATGAACACTTTGGCATGAGAGACATGTTCCTCACGGCCATCATCACTGTCATCTTTTTCACTGTCTTCGTGCAGGTAGGTGGAACTTCCCTTTCTCTCCTGGGTGTGGCACCAGGCACCCTGAGGCTGTGGTGGTGGGTGTCTGTCAGGAATGTCATTTCCTGGGAGTGTCTGGCTGAGAGTAGCTGAGGGGCAGATGTCAGGATCTGTGGCAGATGCTGATGATGAGCCTTGTAATTCCTACTGTGGTGTGACATCACAATGGGCCACCTGGCAAATGTAGTAAAGGCAAGAGCACTGTCATGGAACTTGGGACTGCTGTGTGCACCAAAGCTTGATCACTTGGTGAGCTCTGTTATTCTCAGCAGCTCCAGCCTTTGTCTCGTGTTACTGTGTGCTTCAGGGCCTGCTATAAGGAGGGTGATATGAGCTCCCAGGGAGCTGATCCCTGCATTCCAGGGCATGAGGGAACAGGAGGATGGCTTGTACCACATAGGCAGAGGGATATGACCCACCTAGACAAGATACAGCCTACTTCTGTCTCTAGCCATGGCTGTCCTAGGCCTCAGAAATGGCAGGAGGGCCTGGGTCCATGGTATCATCTAACAGATTTGCTCCAGTGCAAGCAAGGTGCTGCCACTGGGAACAGTGCCCCATGCTTCACTCTGAGCAAGATAAGGGCTTTTGTGGGGTATAACTGGGCCTGCTCTTCCCTAGGGGATGACCATCCGCCCTCTGGTGGACCTGCTAGCAGTGAAGAAGAAGCAGGAGACAAAACGCTCCATCAACGAAGAGATTCACACCCAGGTAACAGCACCCCCAATCTGATGTCTCCCTGGCACTGCTTTCCTCTACTTGTCTGCCTTAGTCCTCCTTGTTTCTGCTCCATTCCCACCCTACAAATAGCTGTAACGCAGGTAGGTGTTCTGAGCAGGTGCTGCCTTTGAGGTGGGTGAGTATCGAGGGGTAAGGGGGAGACAGTTAAAGGACCCTGCCAGTTTGTCATCTTGGGTGCTCAGTCTCAAACCAAGCCCTTTCTGCTGTAATGAGTAGTGGAGCAGCTGCTTGGTCTAGGCCTGCACTGCCACCCAGAGGCTGATCTTAATATCCCCAAGCTGAGCAATATTCAGTCTGCTGGTCCACCCCCCACCGCTGCTGGGCTAACTACAGGGTGGGTGTAGCATTGGGGGATTTGGGGGAGACGCCACTGAGACTGAACACGTGTTTGCTTTGCACCCTCTCCAGTTTCTGGATCATCTTTTGACTGGCATTGAGGATATATGCGGGCACTACGGCCACCACCACTGGAAAGACAAGTGAGTGCAGCCTGGACAAGCAGGCTCCAGTGAGAGACAGGTGCACGTTGGATGGGGGATGCTGGGAAAGAAGCAAGAATTCTAGATGCAGCCTACATGCTCCAGAAGCCCCTCCACTCCAGCTTGTTCCAGGAACCGGTGGTCAATGACAAAAGGAGGCTATGCAGCCACATGAGGCTGTGCTGTATGGAGGATCTGCGCTCCCCATCCCTAGATAGACAGATGCACTAGCTGGAATGTCCTCATTCCCTTTGACAAATTGGCCCCCATGTAGAGCACATTCCAAAAGGGCCTTCCTCTGTGTGGGACATTCAGCTTTGACTACACCTCCTGGATGACCGCTCTGTGCGTGGAACTGCCAGAGATTGGGGGGGGTGGAGACAACTCACTAGCGAGAGAGGGTTTGCCAAGCCCTGGCAAGGGTGGGCAGCAGGATGTATCTCTGCCTTGTTTTCTTCACCACCTGCCCCAGCATTCCTCTGCCATGCTCAGTGGATCCAGTGCCCACGCTGGTCCCTGATATTAAGGCCAGTGGCACCTGGTCACCTGCAGGCATATTGAGGCATCAGCTGTTGGCAGGTGCAGCTGTTCAGTCTCTGAAGCACATTGGGGCCTGGGAAGGGGCTACAGACCCAGATTCCTCTGCGCCCACTGGAACCAAATGCTTGGTCTGCTGGACTTGCTGGTTCTATGGGAAGATGCAGGGTCTGTGGGCATTACACCAATCAAATGGTGGGAGAGGGGGAGCTTTGTTCACTTCCTGACACATCCCCTTCCTGGAAGGCTGAATCGCTTCAACAAGAAGTACATGAAGAAGTGCCTGATCGCGGGGGAGCGGTCTAAAGAGCCACAGTTGATCGCCTTCTATCACAAGATGGAGATGAAACAGGCCATTGAGTTGGTGGAGAGCGGGGGGCTGGGCAAGATCCCCTCTGCCATCTCCACAGTCTCCATGCAGTGAGTATGCCTTACAGCTTGCTTTACGGGGTGAACCACTCTGTCGCTCCCCCAGACTCTCGGCTAAATTTCCCTTCCCTGTGTCACTTGAGCCAGAGGTGCCAGTCGTTCTCTCCAGCTTTGTCTTCTGAGTGCCTTCTCCCTTGACTGCTGCCATGAAGCCCCAGCTTTGAGACTCGCTTCCTCCCTTATCTTCACTGTCCCTCTTCACAGGAACATCAACCCCAAAGCACTGCCCGTGGACCGCATCCTGCCAGCGCTGTCTAAGGACAAAGAAGAGGAGATCCGGAAAATCCTGCGCAACAACCTCCAGAAAACCAGGCAGAGGGTAATGACCCAAATCAACCTCTGGGCCACTACCCTTGAGGCTCAGCCTATCCCTTCTGGAGGGGACAGGGACAGGGAAATGGAATAGCTGGGATTCATGTTGTTTCTTACCCCTCACATCCCCATTGTCTACCTGCATTATTCTCAGTCCTTCCCTTCACCCTACCCTCATTAGCCCATAACAAGCCTGAAGTAGGACCTCAGCTGCCCTGAAGAGTCACACAGCTGGGCTGGAGGTAAAGTGGGCACAGATAAGAAAGCTGGCCTAGTGGCCAGTGCCCTGATCTGGGATTTGGGTGGTTTGAGTTCAGATCCCTAGCTCTGCCATATGCTCCCCATGTGACCTGGAGCAACTTGATTTATGTCTCTGTCCCCCAGCTGTTGAACAGGGAGATAATCCTTCCTTTGGCCATTGGACTGTAAGTTCTTTGGCACAGGAACTGTGCATTTTGTTCAGCACAGTGGGAGGGCCTGATCTCAGCAGGGGCATCGAGGTGTGAATAGAGAGCAAAAGTCTCTTGTGCTGCCTTGCACAAGTGGGAGGGAAGGAAGCTGCTGTTGGAGAGGCCTTGCAGAGCTTGTCTCACGACTGGATTGTTGGAAACCTGGAGACAGCCCTGTCCCGGCACTAGGGTTCAATTTACCACGCGGCTGCTTTGCCCCTCACATGGCAGGATCCAGGGCTCTGTATCCGAGGGAGAGTGTTTTGACTGTTTCCTGTGTGTCTAATCCTGAATCCTTATTGGGTGCCTCCTCAGCTGCGGTCCTACAACCGGCACACCCTGGTGGCTGACCCTTATGAGGAAGCTTGGAACCAGATGCTGCTGAGGCGGCAAAAGGCCCGGCAACTGGAACAGAAGGTGTGCTGAGTGCGGGGAACCTGGTGGTGGCTTCATGCTGTGTGGGAAGGGTGGGTGGTGTTTGTATGGAGAGTTTCTGGCTCCTGCTGAAGGATGCTTTAAAAGCTGGGCCCCAGTGGCAGTCAGCAAAATGTGCCAACACTCTGGCTGACTTGCCTTGGATTGCATGCACTCCTTTCAGATAATACTAACCCCTCTGTCTTCCTCTCACACCCCATATTGGCCTCCCATCAGGGAACTCCTGCCTGCTGTGAGATGGAGGTGCTTCCCAAGGAAGTATCCTTCATCCCTGCTGCAAGGGAATGCTTGTGGCTCAGGTGGCTGGCCTGGAAGCGCGTCCCTCACCCAAGCATCAGAGCTAGCCTGGAGCACCTGCCATCTGTTTCCTATAAATCAACTTGGAGCCTCAGTGCTTCTGTTCATCTCATTCACAGTGGGACACTGCCACAATCCTGGCTCTTTAGAAACATTAGGTCTCACGCCCACGGTGCTATCTTTCTCATTTCAGATGAACAATTATTTGACAGTCCCAGCACACAAGCTTGACTCTCCAACGATGTCCAGAGCACGCATTGGCTCAGGTAAGTGGTGGCTGCTGCAGCTGGGTAGTGGGGTGAGGTGGGTGAAATATTGCTTGGGATGGCGCAAGGGAGATGTGGTGATAGGGTGTTGGGTACAGCAACTGTTTGCTGAGAAACAACCCCTTTTCCTCTGCATACTTCCTCTTTAAAGGGCAGCTCTGGTCACAATGACACAGTCCACTGCAGTTTCTGTTCCTCTTGCCTCCGTACCAGGAGGTAACTTGCTCTGTTTGTGGGTCAAGAAGTATTCTTCCCCTCTCTCTGCCAGTGTGACAAACTCCCACCTCTCACAGCTCTACCAGCTATAAAGATTCTACAGTGGGAACATACAGTAGCTCAGAGACTTAACTGTGATGCATGAGCCATAACAGAACCAGTTTGTTTTCTGATGGCTGAATTGGCCATGCAGCGTTAACAGGAGTAAACTTGATTTGAGCAGAAAAGTCAGCTAGAAAACTGAACCAGAAAGTCCAGCCTAGGCTGGGTTTTGTTGTTGTTGTTGTTTTTCCTTTTTTTTTAAGCTAAGGCAGCACTTGACACACACTGTGGTGCCTCACAGTAAAACTAGTCTCCTCTGTGCACCTGCAGTGTTTCTGCCCTTCGTTCCACGACATGTGGCTTCTCCCTTTTGGAGGGAGAAGAGTGGCCAGGGTGTCAACAGCTCAGAGCTGTGAGCCAGGACCCCTGTGTTCTATCCATGCTGTGCCAGTGACTTGCTGTGTGGCCTTTGTCAAGTCCTTAAACTATCTGTGCTTCCATTTCCCCATCTATAAAATGGGCTGTGATGGTCCCCTCCCATGGTTGGGTCTGTTGTGCCACTGACACTCTGATCTCCACTCCTGACCCCAATTCACCTTGCTTAGCTAAGTGACCACTCACTCCTGAGGTCAGTCCACACCAGCCTCCTGTGTGTAATGAGTCCCATGCCGTGGCTTTGTGCCACTCAGGGGATGGTCCCTAAGCAAGCACCCCCAACCCCCAGATACCACACTGGGATCTTCCATCCTACAGGGATTGGGACCCTTCCATGATCACTGTGGACTTATAGCCATTCATTTGTTAATGAAAAGGATATGGCCAGCTTCACTCACACCCTCTAAAGTTCACACAGCTTTAGATAAAACAAACACTAGTTTATTGATTAGACTATGCTTTTAAGATAGTTCATAGCAAATCAATGCACAATCATTTAATGAAGGAGTCAGATATTATCGTAAATAAAAGATACAAGACACATGCTAAGTAACATTATCATCCAAGATTACTCATAAGATCTGGCTTATTTTCCTCATTTTTTTTTTTTCCTCACAAGACTGGCTGCTGATAGTGTTCAGCCAGTGTTGGCCCTCCTGGCCGTGTGGATAGGTTCAGTCTCTTGGGATTGTTTTTCCAAGCGGGTCTCCCTGGCAAAAGGCCCCTGCCTGTTTCAAATGTCTGTATTTATATTTGTTTTCAAACCTCCTTTTGCCCCTCCTTTCCTGGGCTGAAGGGATTTTCTTTGTATCACCTGAGCCAGGGAGCTCAATTTGCATTGTCTTTGTCATGAACCTCTATAGGCTCCATGCTGAAATGACCCTGTTGGTTTGACTCTGAACCATGTAACATGCTTCACTTGTGTGCACATACATGAGGCTGTAGGAAACATAACAATATAGCAGAGCATTCAAAAGGGAACCTTGTATGGCACATTTTGTATCAAACCACACAATTACCTTGCAGAAGTGAACAGGAAAGTTGCACAGATCATAGCCCATTGTGGATCCCATGACATGGGCATACAGTATTCCCTGCCTCCCAACGAGGTTGAAGCTGAATGTAAGGTTTGTGAAAAGTTTTGAGGTCATCAGCTGGGAGACAGACAGATGGGCAAATTTATTTTCCCTTGCCGCTTCATTTATTGCCATGTCATTGTGAATCCCCTCCCAGGATGTTGGGAAATTCCAGCTCCAGACTCTGTGGTTCAAGCTCAGCTCCAACAATAAATAGAAATACTTGTGTTAATTTAAAAATGTATTTATCTTCTCTGCAGCCTGGCCTGAGGCTAAGAAGTTGGGTTTTTAATACATCTGATTTGATAAATAAAAGCTGAAGGCAGACACAATTTTTTTTTTTAAATGACTGTAAAAACCACCCCCGCTTTCCTTCCCCTCCTTGTGTTGATGGGACAGACTGGCACCTGGGCTTCAAGTGTGGAAGCTGAAGTTGGCTGCTTTTCAAAGGCCTTGTTCCCTGCAAAGGATCATAGCCCAGTGCTGTCCAGGTTCCTAACTGGCATGCCTTCTAGTCCCCACAAAGGGTTAGCTGCTGTTGTTAGTGAGTTGCTCAGGATAACACCCTGTGCCGTTGTAGCAACATTTCGAAAAACACACGCTCCTCCCTTTAGCACAACCACATTAGAAGGGCAGGGGAAGCTTGTGCTTCTGCCAGTCCAAGCCCTCACTAGCCAGTCTTGTGCCTTCTTTCCCTCCATGGGAGCATGCCCACCACTTTAGGGAATGCTGTATTGCAAAGGTGGAGTCTGAAGCACACTCTGGGACCAGAAAAGAAACCTTATTGCCCATGGGAGTGAGAATGAACAAGGAACCTGGTGGCAGAATGTTAAGCATAGAAAAAGTTGACACTTCCCACCTGTGACCACGAGGGGGCCCTCTGCCAGCTCTCTGCATGGTGTGGAATGGGATACTGCCACGCATATGACCCTGGTTCCTGGAGAGGACTGGGGAGACGTGAGCTTGCACTGACTTTGGGTAGAGTGTAGCATGCTCAACACCCTAGAGATCAAGCCCTGAGTCTACATCTGAGCCTCCTGCTTGGAGCAGATATCACGTAAAGGGGACAAGTCCATGGCAGGGGCTCTGGGCCCTGCCACACAGGGTAGATTCCCAGGCTATTCAAAGCCCCCGGACAACACAGATATTCTTAAGGTACATGCAGCTCAAACCTTGTTTTTATATAGGCAGCAGTGTCCTCTCCCCTGGGCTTCCTAGCAACGGGGTGAGCAGGTCTGGTCAAGGGGCCAGTCTTGTTGCTGTTTATGTTCGAAGCCTTGAGTATATTCCCTATTCAGAAAGTCAACTCTGGGTGGCACCGTGTGTAATGGTCATGGGTCTCCAATGCCACATCTAAACACATGACCTCAAGCATCTTACCAGATATCCAAAGCCTCAGGTTCACCTGCTTGGCTGATCAATAGCATTATGAGTGCTTTTTAGATACAAGTAAACCAAGGCTACACAGGGGTTAAATGACTTGCTTGGAGTCTTGCCAAGCCGGGAATAAACTGTGGAGTCCTGAGTCCCATCCCTGCCATCCTAGCCAATAGACACTGCCCCTCTCCACAGTTCTTTAATGCATGGTGTCAGAAAACTCCCCCAAGACCTCTGGGTGAGTGGTAAAAGCGGTGTCCATTGCAGACTGTTGCTGAGATGCTGAATGTTTTTGCCCCTTTCCCTAGACCCGCTGGCATATGAGCCCAAGCCGGACTCGGAGAACCTGCCCATCATTACCATTGACCCGGCCTCACCCCAGTCACCAGAGTCTGTTGACCTGGTGAACGAGGCCCTGAAAGGTGAGAGCTGCCTCCTACCATCTCCGGAGGAGGATGAAGAAGGGCTCGTGATGCGTGTGAAGGAGCCTTCCTCCCCAGGCACAGATGATGTCTTCACCCCGGGCACTGGTGACAGCCCTGGCAACCAGCGAATAATGCGGTGCCTGAGTGACCCTGGGCCTCGGCCGGACCCGGAGGAGGGAGAGCCATTCATCCCCAAAGGGCAGTAACAGTGGGTGCACTGCCAGATCTGGCCTGCAGGGGGAGCTGCTTGCACACAAATGGATTCTTTTATTTTTCTTTGCTTCCCCTAGCACTGGGAGGATGAAATGGGGCTGAACAGAGCGGGGCTGCTGCCCAGTGAGTGGTGCCATGGCAGCTGAAGAATCTCTTGTCCAAGCAGAAGAGACCCCAGCAACTCTCAGTGAGATGAGGAGCCCGTGTGCTCTAGCTTGGTTTTTTATTTTTCCTGCACCACCTTGAATTGCCTTCCCCTGGCAGCGCCACAATGTTGCTTTAATAGCAGGATCCCAACAGAGCCACGTGCTGCCTGCTCCACGGGCACCTGTTACCAGCAGAGCTGACTCGCACAGGCACTTCGTGACTGCTGGAGAAACCCTCCTCTGAGGTCAGATCTCTGTTGAATACCTTGCATGACTATCCAGTGCGGCCCGAATCCTCACCAACTCAGGGACTGTTGCAACACGTGTGTTTGTGGGTTATGGCCCAGACTGGCTGCATGAGGGAAGCAGGACTCTGGGCTAGGACAAGGTGATTTAGCCTCTGCCCTGCTTTATCCGCTCGTAGTGAGCATCCCTGGAAATGAGGCCTCACCACTAGGCCTGCCACAGTGAGATGGTGTGCGGAAAGAGAGGAGTTGGAAACCCCCCGCTATCCTGCATGTGCTAATATAAAACCTGCCTCCTTCCAGTGGCCTTGATGGTGCTCAGCTCCCACTGTCCCCCAGCTCATCAGGAACCTGGCCTGGTTTAGAATCTGGGCTATGGCTGCTGTTGCCTTGCATTGGTTAGTACCTTCCTCTGCCAGGCAGTCACCAGTTTTTTAAATGACTTTGTTCAGGGTTAGGGTGAATGCAGCCTTTTAGATTCTTCAGGGGAGTGGTTAGAACTAACAAAATATTCCATATAGCCATAGGGGGTCCCTGTGATTCCACACTGGTGTCGGACTGTCCTGGAATGCTCCTTGCACTCGACGTTCCTGCTGATAAAACCTTAATCTCGAAATACACTAAGAAGGAACTGCTGCAATCCACGAGGCAGAATCTGAACCACAGGGAACCGCCAAGCTGGGGTGGCCAAGCATCTGCTGAAAAGTCAGCTACCTAGTCCTTCGTTCCCTCCATGGTCAGCTGACTTGCTCCCTATTCTGGCCAGTCACCAAATGGAATACCCTAACTGCCCCCTCTGCTTGGTTGTGGGCTTTCTGGTCTGATCTAGACTCCTCTTTTTAATCCTTCCTCCCCCACGTACAGAGCTGTATGAAAGCACTGAATGTTTCTTAACCAAAGACAGTTGGATGGATTTATTGTACATAAGGCACACTTTAAAAACAAAACAAAACACTACATGTACTTCCCCTACCTTGTGGCTTAATGAACCTGAGTTGGGCCTTGGGGTTTCCCAGCCCGCACCCTGCTTGGCTGGGAGTGCCTTCTCCATGGCTGTGCATGGCACATTTCTTAGGGTAAAGCTTTAATGGCATCTGACAGGCAGGGGAAGTCAGTCTGCCATGGGAATAAGGCCAGGGTGTGGCGACCCTACAGGCTCCATAGGTTGGAGCTAAGTTTTTGGATTGGGGCTGTAGGGTGTTCCAATAGCTGGTGTCCCACCCCCAACAGTGGAGCAGTTCAGACCATCTCTCATTTGCTTCCTGGCCTGTAGGGCTGTCTCAGGCTCCCAACACCCACTAGACTCTCTCTATTCTGTTCCCACCCTGCTTTCCTGCCTCCCAGTGTGGTAGAATCACCTTGAACCAGCCCTTGCTATGCTCCCCCTGGCCTGGGAATCTGGGTCTAGAACTCATTGGCTGCAAAGCTTTTCTCCCTGCTTCGTATTCAGGGAGGGGCTTTAAGTTGCTGGCCAGTAGGGATACTCTGCAGAGCCTATCCTTAGGCTGGCTTACAGAACAGCTGCTACTTTGAGTCTTTGCCTGTAAAATGAGGGCTGGAGGAGGCAGGGCCTGGGCAGACTGGTCCGAAGCAGGCCAAAAGCCTTCTGTTTTTGAGCTGCTGCAAGTGCTGCCTGTCCTACAGAGGGTACTCTAGGGCATGTTGCACACATGGCTTTGAGGACACTTACACATCCCTGCTGCGCCTGCTGGGGCATTCTGCTCTGCCCCTTGGGCTGTGCCTTTTAGCCCCCTGGTGGCCATCTGCCCAAATGGCATCCTCCTACTCTGCCTTCACTAAATGCTCTGTGTGTGTGTCTAGTGATTTTGTGGGCCTGGCTGGGGGTGCCTGCCTCGACCCAGCTGGCACCATATGTGAATCCATTCCACCATGCGAATAGCAAGTCTCCCATCCACCTGCTCACCCAGCCTCTCTGCAGAGGCTAGAGGACTAGTGGGGGCTGGGGTTATCCGCTGATGTGCAATATCTGTATGATGCAGGGCTCTCTGCCGCACCAAGCGCCTGGGGCAGGAAGTCCACAGTAGCCTGGCTCTCTTGGTGCGTGTGCAGTGCTCTGCCTCCAGGAGGAATAATTAAGCAATGAAAATTCTCTCTTGTATGAAACACCAGTAAAGAGAATTCTTTTTTCATGACTATTCTAATAAATTAATGTTGATTTTTAGTGGTTTTTCATTGATCGTGGACCCTTCCACTTTCTTCTCTAGAAGTTTCCAGTCCAAGACCTCAAAGCAGTGCCAATAAACCACCCAGCCCCCCGCCTTGCAGGAGGGTGAGTACAATTCTCCTTCTGCTGATGGGGAAACTGAGTCACCTTGGCTGCACTTTGCTGACTCACCATGTTGATGTTTGGTGACAGGGCTGGTGCTAGGACAAGGTCTTGCTCCTCTTCTGTGCTTGAGTTATCCACACCTGCTTCCTTTTAACATCCACTCCCAGCTGGTCTAGGTGAGGGGTGCATGCTTTGTCTTGCCTCTTCCCTACCTCTGGGCTCCAAGAACCCTATGAGGCACTGGAGATGAGCAGTAACAGACAGCGTTCTTGCCCCATAGCAGCTGAACCTGGAAGCACCCACTCAAAGCAGGTCACAGTCTAGCCTCCTTCTGTTCACCTGTTAGAGCTCACTGTCACTGATTCTGGCCTCCAGCTCCCTGCCGCTTCTGTTCCTTGCAGAGCAAGGCCCATGGGGGCAGTTCTCAGGCCAAGTGCATTCCTGAATGCTGACTGTCTTTTCATGGCATGTGTGAGGCAGCAAGGAGCTGGTGTGGAGGAAGATCCCCCCCCCCCCCCGCCAGATAGTGGTGAAGACTCAAATGTGAAGCCTTTTGGGTGCTAAGGGTGCAAGCTGCTGTTCTGAATCTAAGGGCTATCTCTGCCCTCCCTGCACAGGGTGTAGGAGAACAACAGAACTATTCTAAGCACAATCCCTGTGGTTTTTTTCAGTGCAGGCATCTCTGTAACTCCAAAGCAACAAAGCATGTCCTTGGGAGTCTCAGGGACTCCAAGAGTCAGGGCGTCTAAATCCAGTCAGACTGGGCCTCTAGCTAGAAGGGGGACTGCTGAGTGTGGGGGCACTGTGCAGAAGAAACCCTGTTACTCGGAGGTGAGCAGAATTTCTTAGGGTGTATCAGCCCCTCCCACCGACCTGTTTTGGTCTGTTGCTGTAGGGTTTGATTGCCAAATTGGCCCCCCAGAGAGGTCAAAAGGACATGCCCTAGACTGGGGCTTGGTTGAGTTTAGACATCAAAGGTGAGAGTCAGCATGTTCCCATCAGCCTTCTGTGCCCAGGCAAGCATCTGACCTGTTAAATCCTGGCTCCCGAGTCCTACTCCAGGTCCATGTACTACCAATCATTTTGCCCTTGGTTTGTGCCAAGAGCTGCATGTGGCCTGCACAGGGTTGTCAGATGTATCTCTACTTCAGTGGAGTTACATAGATCAATCCTTTGCCCAACCAGGGGAAACCAAAGAGCAGGTGCTTGTTAATCCACCTGGGTCTTGGTTTCAAGCCTTCCAGGAAAGCTTTGTAGATTGCCACGATCCCTCTAGCAATAACCTTTTCTGGTGCCAGTCTCTTTCAAAGCTTGTGTGGGCTCAACAAAGAATAAATAGGCACTTCTGTAACTGCCTGGCTCTAGGCCTGTTTTGATTTCAGCCTCTCAATGCCCCTGTGGCATAGAAACTGTGGGTGGGAAAACTGAGGTGTAATGATTAGCTCATCTAGTGGGAACAGAGCCCCTAGAGGCTGATTCTCAGGTCAGTATTTAGGTACCATGTCTCTCTGGAACCCAGAAACTGAAAGGAAAAGAGTGGATATCACTGAGCAATAAGTTCCAAAGGGGTAGCTATGTTAGTCTAGTTCAGCAAAACAAACAAGGAGGCTGGTGACACTACTTTCAAGGATTAACAAATTTATTTATTGCATGAGCCTTCATGGGAGAAAATCTCACTTCATTAGATGCTTTCTGCCAGTCCAAGAGGGCACCAGCAAAGGGCTGGATTCTATATCTAAGGGCTCCCAAACAGTATCCCAACACCAACTGGCTCAAAACCCCACCTAGTCTCCTGGGAAATCATGCACTATTCCCTTAATGCCATACATGGGCAGTGCTTCCCCACTTGCAAGCACCGGTCTGAATGTAGCGCATAAAACTTTTAATAGTAACATAAGAAGAACACATAGAGGAAATATCAAAGCCAGCACTGGTTTGGAGATAGTGTGGGACAGGATTCCTATAAAACCCAATAAGCAGAACTCACTCCACCCTGAAGTATGCAGTGTGTCCTTCACTTCTCCATTACCCCCACACTGACCATCATAGTTTTAGTGTCCACCTATCAAAGGGAAGGGGAAGGCCCTCAGCCCTCCCTCCAGTTGTCACTGCCCACTGGCCCCACCCACCCATGGGCTGCTAGCATCACCAGAGTAATACACGACCAGAGTTTTGGAGTTGCTGCAGGACTCCCAGAGGGCCAGAGCACATCTTCAAGCCTTCCCCTGTGTTCTTATGCCTGTTTCCATCCCTCTCTGTCTGAATGGTACAAAGCCAGGCAGTCCTCTGCCCCGGCCAGCCTCCTGGCCACTGTCTCCCTTTTTGGTTTGGGGCATGGTATAGGACTTAAGTTATTCCACCAGTTTGTCAGGCTTGAGGCCCAGCCTCCCTTCTGTGAAGGTTCCCTGATTTGTGGGCAGAGAGGAGCTGGGATCCTCCTGGAATCTGCAAGCACCCAGGCCTCATTAACAAGCAGGGACCTGACTCTTCACTTGGAAGCTGCCTGTATCTTGCTGGCTTAGCAAGAGGTCTGGGAGTCTGGCCAGTAAGGGGTTGAAGTATAATTTGATGGGCCCCAGAACCTTCCTAATCTCTTGGTCCCCTTCCCATACTGTCCAGGCCTCCTTCATGCATGTGTGGGCCCAATTTCTATAGACTCTGGAATCTGGGCCCTGGAACTCTGGCCTATCAGATTTGTGGGGCCCTGGAATGGTGTCCTAGGCATTCCCATGTACTTTTAATGCCTATGGCTTGCCCTGGCCAGACAGTTGGCTGATTCCATGACCTGCTGTTTCCATGCTGTGCAATGTTCACAGATCTTGCCTCCTGCCACCAGTGTGGTCACATCGCATCTCACCCCCAGTTTTGCACAGTGCAGGGGGAAGGCAAATGTTCATTCTGTCCCATGTTAGACTAGAAGGCAGCACCAGCTGTGATCTGCCTCAGCTACACAAAGAATGAGCAATGGATGGTGCAGGCATGATTCAAGGAGACATGCTGTAGTCACAGGCAGGGGCTTTGTGAAGCTGGACTGATGGACTCCTTAGAGGAGCATGACTCTGGGCAGATTTGTGCATAGCTACATATCAGACCACCTCCCACCCCCCACTACCTAGCTTTTGCACAGGTCCTTCTGCTAACCTGGCACCAGGGGTTAAAGTATAGTTTGTCAGGCCCTGGAACCCTCCTAAATTTATGGGCCCTCACACAGGTCTGGGACCCCTTCACAAACCCCAGCTACTGCACCCTAAATGCCTGCCTCCCCAGCCCAGCTACTGCTCCACTGAACATGTGCCTCCCCACCCCAGCTACTACCCCCCAAAGCCTGCCCCCATCAGACCTCTTTCCCCATGTCTTCCTCAATCCTCATTCCCTAAGCTTCCTGCCTCCATATCCCCACTCCTGCCCTCCTAATCCCCCAACCCCCAGCTCCCCCATCTTCATCCTCCCAACCTCTCCACACCCACACAGCCTGACTGCCCCCAACTCCAGGGCCCCCTTACCCACACTGCGGAGGTGCCAGGCCTGGTGGGGAGGCTGCGGTGCCGGTTGGCTGGTGAGAGGGTGACAGGCCCAACACTGGGCCCAGGCCACGTGTGCTGCCCAGGTCCAGCAGGAAAGGGTGGGGCCACCGCAGGCCCTGGGAAAGGGAGGAGGGGTGACTGGGCTCGCCGCAGCCCCTTTCTTGAGCTGGCCGTAGGGGAATGTTCTGGAACATTTTGTTCCTGCATGTTCTTTCTATTTTTAGGGGGCCCTGGAACGCAGCATTCCCATGCATTCCCCTATTTTTAGGGGGCCCCAGAACACTGCCCACCTAAAAATAGTGGGCTAGGGCATTCTCCCTTACTTTAACCCCTGCCTGCCACAGAGCCCTGAACTAACTCTTCCTCACTAGCATCCAGGCCATTCCCGGCCTCCTGTGATGCTGGCCCTCACAGGTAGCAGCAGGCTCTATTTGCATGGAGCACAGATAAATTGGCTGAGGATGTATGTGCTCGTGTCTTTTTAAACAGGCACTAGAGGGGCTGTAGAGAAGCTGGGTCCGTGGGCTTGTGGAGTTGCAAACCCCCCTTCATCCACAGGGCTGATGGTCACAGAGTCTTAGCACTCAGTTGTCTGCTGCTGCCAAGCGGTTATTGGTTGCTGTTAGACAGCTGCCAGCAACACTGCAGCTGTTCACTTTCTGGGGCAAGGGCCCCATACAGAAATTCTGTCAGCAGCACCTTTGCAAGCAGATGCCTCTGTCAACTGGAGGGCTTTCCCCACCTTGGTTTGAAGAGAGCCAAGTCCCCACTCCTGAAGGGCAAGCCTCATGGTAAGTAGGGCTGGTGGTTAGCCTGTCAGACCCAGCACAGTGCATGGAACCTACCATCACCCAGGCTGCAGCTCTCATCCCATCACCCAAATGGTCTGGGTGAGGCAGGCAACTGGGAACACCAGGAAAACATGGACACTGGGTGTTTCATTAAACTAATTAACTCCACTAATGAAGGTGCTGGTGCAGGTGGAGTCATCCCCCCCCCCCCCCCGAGTCATGGCTTTAATTGAATCTCCTCCTCTGTGCCCTGAGCCCAAGTAGCCATTCTGGTGGTGGAGGGGTGCAGGAAGCTGGCCTGAGAAGTTTTGGGGTGTGTGTGGGACCCACATTGCATCTGGGCCAGTGTGTTCTACATCTCCTCTGTAGTTCTCAACAATGCATACCCCTGTCTTCTGTTGGGTGGAATTGGGCCTGCTCACATCATTCTGTGTCCTGGAGCCCATTGTGGGCAGGGCCTACCGCCACAAGTGAAGGTGAGCGGGTTGCTTTGGGCCATGCACGCGCTCAGGTTCCATGTCTATGGAAACTTCCTCCAGCCCTTGGAAAGAAGCACACAGCATGAGCACGTGGTCCATGGAAACACACGCTCCAGCCTGGCCTGGCCTGTTTGCTCTACGTGGGGCAGGGTGAGATTTTTCATGGTCACATCTAATCTCCAGCCCTCGTCAACTTTAGTTTCCAGCTGTGGCCAATTAAAGGACCAGCAGTGTCCTAGAGCAGCTCTTGAATTTGGTTTGCAGAGCTCAGTTCCTGCTGAGCAATTTGATCTTGCTACCCTGCAGCAAGAAACAGTCAGGTGCACAAGGTGTGGCTTGCTGAAAGATGCAAGCTTGGGGTAGTGAGATGATGCTAGAACGGGGGGTAATTGTGAGGGATTTGGGAAGTGAGGTTATTCCATTGCTCAGCCTCAACCTCCTCTAGCCCTGAGAGGTCTGCTATGTTAACCCTGCATTCAGATGCTGGCTTAGGTATGTGCATGACTAGTGCAGCCAGCAAGGCAGTCTATGCTGGTGTGAAGAGGGAGGGAGGAGCTGGTGACCTGTTGTGTCAAGAAAGGAGGGCAGCATAGAGTGATAAAACTATAGCATGCATGTCAAGCTCCTAGCCTGCCACCTGGCCTACTGCAGGGAACTGGGGGCCTGGCCTTATGTAATACCTCCTTTAAAAGACAGACTTTGCAAACCTGTTTCTCAGACCCCACTTCTTTCCACTGAGATGGGCAGGGGCAGCAGCCACAGCCCAGAAAGCCTGTTTCCTCCTGCAGGTGAGTTGGCATCTAGCTTTTCAATGGCTTGCTGGATGTTTTCTGCTGTATTTTAGACCACAGCCCATCTGCAGCAGTGTGCATTGTTTGGCTGAATAGGGGTGGTACAGAGCCAACCAGCTGGGACTGGATCCCTCTCTGAGGTGTCCGTGTGTGAGGGTAGAAAGGCTGTTTGTGCTCTGGAGAGGGTTGGGTGTGGGCTGCCTCTTGGCCAGAAAATGTTTAAAGTCATTAGACAAGGTAATAAAGCATTCAATTTTTAATCCACCCTAGAGCACCTTGATGCTTTTCAGCAGTAGCTGCTACCTAGCCAGTTGCTCCCCATTTTGTGGTTGTGCATTTAATTTTGCCTTTCTAAGTGATGGGCTTTGCATGTATCTTTACTGAATTTCATTGTGTTGATTTCAGAGTAGCCTGTCAGTCATTTTGAATTCTAATCCTGGCCTCTGAAGTGCTTGCAACCCCTCTTATATTAGTGTCATCTGCAAATTGTTATATGCATGCTCTCCACTCTGTCGTCTAAGACTTTAAGGAAAATATGAAATAGGGCCAGATCCAGAATGGAGGAAACATGCAGGGCCCCACTAGAAACATCTTCTTTCCTCCCAGTTTGATATGGAACCATGAATAACTACTCTTTGAGTGCAGTCTTCCAACCAGTTATGCACCCACCTTATAGTAAATTAATCTAGGCCTTATTTTCCCTCATTTGCTTATGAGATGAGCCTGTGTGGAAAGCCTCACTAAAATCAAGATCTCCCACCTCTGCTGGTCCCCATCATCCAGCAGGCCAGTGGTTTGTGTGTTACAGAGTTAATAAGACCTTGCTTCTGCAGCTGTCACCCCTACTACACGTGCTTCTCCGCTAGTACAAGAGAGGACTGTGGCATCAGGAGCTGGCTGAACAAAGGTGACTGAACTGCACCCCTGCCTGAGGTGCTGTGTCAGGCAGGAACACTCCCCGCCCTGAATGGAGAGGAAAAGAATTGATTTATTTGGGTGATGCTTGGGATAATTCCCCAAAACCCCAGCATCTTGCAAACCTCTACAGCACTTGGGTCTCCCTAAAGCAGGTGGCAGAAGGATTCCTGCTCTGGGAAGCAACTGCCAGAGAAGAGACAATTGCTGGTTGCTGTGTGCTAGACTGGGCGCGTCACCGAAGTGAGAAGGGAACAGTGCAAACTCAGCAGGGCTGTTCCCTGGTCCAGGCTCAATCTGTCAGCAGGGTGGGGGAAGGAGATGAGCAGCAAGGAGTGACGCAGGTGTTTTATGTCATCTCACTCATTTGGAACAAAGCTGATGGCAAACAGCCTCCAGGCAGAAGGGGAGTGCCATGCTAGAAAGTCAATGTGTTTACCATGGCTTGGTGAAGTTGCGCAGGACAGAGATGCAGAGAAGGGCACAGATGTGGCAAGGGACAGAGGAATGTAGCCCTGTCCTGGCACCCCTTAGGGCAGGTCACCCTGGATGTTGGAGCCCCTGGGGCCACAATGCTGTTGCTTGGAGCCCATTCCCACCTCCACCCCCCAGTGAGATAAGAATTGGCCCTTGGACTGCGCAGGCACTGTCCACAGCATGTTGTCACGTGCCTGCAGGCTCCTTCGCGTATACACTTGCATATATGCAACCATGGGTAGACCTGCTTGTGAACACATCTGCAGTTATCTGAGGAGCTAAATGAAACTGGCTTTTGAGGGATCAGGCTGGGACTTGAGAGCCCTGAAAAGTCTGTCTGCTGCTAGTGGGTTCTCTGATAGTGACTTGTGTATTAGAAGAGAAGTATGTCTTCCTACAGTTATGGAGAACACCCCTCACCAAAGGCCCATGGTGTTAAAAGCAGCGGCTGGGACCAGCCCAAGTGGCTGGGACCATCTCACCTCACCTACGCAGCCTCAGCAAGATCCAGAGGGGCAGCTGTGTTAGTCTAGTTCAGTAAAACAAACAAACAAGGAGTCCTGTGGCACTTAAAGACTAACAAATATATTTGTTGAATGAGCTTTCATGGGAGAAAATCCCACTCTGTCAGACACTTTGAAGATGGGGGAACTTACAGAACATCAGCAAGGATTTCATAAACTACAGACAGGGAGAGTTTGCCTACACTGCAAACAGCAGCAAGCTCTGGAGTCCTATGAGGCTAAAAATAGCTGTCCTGATGTTCCCAGTTGTGGTAGAGCCTTAGCTCTAAGACTCCTCCTTGCCCTCATTGGATTTCAGAGGCCAGGCTCCAGCCAGATTGGGGACATCTGCAGCCCTATTTTTCACTCGGGAGTGAGGTCCAATCAGTTGACCAGGTGCTGAGACTGATGTGGGGTTTTATTTTGAGTTTTTGCACTGTAGATGTAGCCAGAGAGCGCTGCTCACTGAAATGCAGCCATTTCTGGGGTGGAACTGAGCAGCTGTTGAATAGTGCGTAGCACTGCGGTAAGACATTTGAGAGGAAATGATGAATGCCAACTGTATCTAGTTGAAAGGGCAAGAGAAATGGAATTACCCCACCTGCAATTTGTCGAGGCTACTAGAATAAACATTGCTTTCATGTCAAAAACGTCCTGTGAGATCTCTCACTATCAGGAATTAATTTGAACACTGTGTGAACGCTGCCTGCTCTGAAGTGCAGCATAGCAGCCTTATGGGGAGAATGAAGGAAAATGAACCAGCTTTATGTCATTTAATGCGCAGTTGGAAGATGCTCCATGATGGGCATGTGCAGGCTAAGACCCTGAACAGAATAGAGGAGCCAGGGCTAAAGACTGCACTGTGGGAGTGATAGCAAAGAACATGCTGTGCTAGGGAGGTCCTGGCCCTCATGAAGCTTAGATGGGGCTCTGGGCCTGGCCTTACCCTGGACGAACTCCTTGCTGAGTGTGAAAGAGAGGGTGAGAGGCTCCAGGGGGCCTCTCTGCTTTGGTTGAGACAGAGCCATACGAGCGTTCAATGGACCTGCCAAGGTTATGGGTCCTCCAGAAGAGCTGGGGTGGGGGGGAGGAGGGCAGGTGAGAATTAGGACAAACTGGTGGCTAGTGCCCTGCCTTTCACTGGCCAGCTACTGAGGAGACCCAACATGCTGTCTGGATCCCGATGTCCCTAACAGAGGGGCAGAGAATTCATGGGGCAATCTTTATTTTAGGCCAGCGCTGCCCTGCTCACAGACCTGGAGACCGAAGCCTTCTGTTAAATGCCAAGGGCCTCCCACCCTGACTCACATGCCTCAACTGTGGTCTAGAGTCCTGGCCTTTATAAGTGGGGTGTTCAGACTCCTGGTGACCCAATGCATTCTGAGCTGGAGGTGACCCAGTTTCTGCAGCCCTGTCCTCACCCAGGAACTCATTCTGCCCCCCACAGGCACATCTCTGATGCCCAGCCAGGTGCTGGGAGCATGGAAGTCCAGCAAAGAATGGCAAAACACATTGATCTTCTCCAGGCTTCCAGGCCTAGGCCTGAGAGGGGGCTTTGCCTGCAGCAGAGGAGCAGATGTTACCTGGATCCTGCTCACAGACTTGTTTAGCTCAACGTTGCTGTGTGGACATGTAGCTTGGAATTAGCTCTCCTAGAGCAGTGGTTTTCAAACCACAGGTTGGGATCCAGTACTGGGTTACAGGCCCTCAGGTACTTGATTGCTGTGCCCCCCAGGGCTGGTGCAACATCGTAAGTCCTGTAAGTATTGCAGGGGGATGCTGACACTTGAGGGGCACCAAAATGGGGAGCACGCTGTTGCAGTGTGCTCTGATGTCATTCATCTGCACCAGCATCTGCTGTGCTTGCAGGGGGGTGCCAGAAACAGTAGTGCAGTTCCTGGTGCCCCCTGCTGTCCCCGCCAAAAGATGGAATGCATTGCTGAAAGATGAAATCATTGGGTCGCAGGCATACAGGATTTTTTTCAGCTGGGTCCTGAAAAGAAAAGTTTGAAAACTACTGTCCTAGAGTGTGTTCCTGGCTCTGTGCATGCATGGTATCTGTTTCCCCAGTTGTAAAAGATTGTTAATAAACACCTGCCTCCTAGGGGATTGGGCTGTTAAACTAACAGCACCCTCAGCACCTCATTTCCTAGGGACTAGGGTAATAGAGTGACCAGATGTCCTGATTTTATGAGGACAGTCCCAATATTCAGGACTTAATTCTAATATACATGCCTGTCACCCTCCACCCATCTGTTCTGATTTCTCTCACATGCTGCCTGATCCCTATAGGGCAGTGCTAGAAGCTACCTTGGCAGCTGAAATCTCTGGATGCAATTGTCATTTGCTGTTCATGCAGCTTATAATTTCATTGCTAATTGCTGGGTCTCGGCTCCAGCAGTTAGATTACTTCCTGGTGCGTGCATGGGTGGAGGTGACACCTTCCTCCCCAAGCTTGCTAGAGTCTTCTCTTGAGGAACTTTGTTTTATAACTGGAGAAATGATAAGAAACTAGGTGTGTGGGTAGCTAACAAATGTAGGCGCAGCATGCAGAGCGCTAAGGTGACCCATATACCATGTGGGACACTCATAGTAATGGGTTAGTAATGTTGCGTGCACTGCTGCCCTCTACTGGATGGAATCAGAACAGCTTGACTGTATGTCATAGGCTCTATACTGCCAAAACTTAATGGGGATTTTCCTTTACAGTTCAAATGACAGGGCCTCTGCTTTGGGAGTAAAAAATCTGAGCACTGTCCGCTCTGTCACTATGAAGTTGTGTTGTGGAGCAAAGTGATGGCTGTGACAATTCAGAGGCTATCTTGAAGAAAAAAAAAAGTGCCATTTTAATCCACTTTATTATTTTTTGCTGATTAAGGCAGTGGTTCCCAACCTTTTTTCTGTTGTGGCACACCTTGATACCTTCAAATTTTTCAAGGCACACCACCATTAAAAAACTTGTGAATATTCAAACTAACTTAAATTACTTATGAATATTCATGAACCATGGCACAGTGTTTCAGAAATGCTGCTATGTGGGGTAGTAGGGGTACCAGAGCAGGGGTGGCAAAACACAGGAGGTCATGAGTTGTGTGCAGTGGCAGGAGTGAGTGTGGGGAGCAGAGCAGGGTAGGGGTGGCAGAAGAGACAAGGGCAGCCATTTGGGGAACAGCACAAAGGTGGCAAGAGAGGAGAGAGGAAGGGAGAACAAGAGTGGCTTTGTGGGGAGCACGGGAAAGTAGGGCAGGGGAGCCTGGTGCAGCACCCACTTCCTGCTTCTCCACAGTGGCTCCCTGCCAGCCAAGGCAAATCCTCACCCCACTGCTGCTTCCTCCCACCCCAGTGGGTCCTGTCCTCCCCCCTCCCAGCAGCATGCTGCCTATGATGGACCCTCCCATCACCATAGGGGCCAGAACTAGGCCTCCAGCCCTCAGCTATGCCCCCCCCCCGTCACCCCAACCCCCAGCTTCACCCTCCCAACCAAACAGCCACCCCACAACTCCAGCTACACACCCTCTGCTACATGCGCACACACACACACCTGCCCCACAGAACCCCCAGCAGCCTTCCCCCCACCCCAAGCCCTTACCTGGGCTGTTTAGAGGCTGGCTGACAGGAGCTGCTCCACCCTGCAGGGGGAGATTCACTAACTCCCAGCCTCCCACAGCTCTCTGCTGGCTGGGCTGAAGGTGGAGCCACTGGAATTCTGCATTCTGGCTGCTCCTGCTATTTTTAGGGGGATCCCTGGAACTCCATGTTCCAGTGCCTTCCTTTATTTTTAGAGGGGCAGGAAAGCTGCCTGCCTAAAAGGAGTGGACCCCAGAACTGTGTTCCGGTGCCTTCCCCCTTACTTTAACCCCTGCCTTTTCCCAGCCCTGCACAGCCCACGTAGCTGGGCTGAGCAGGGAGGGAACTTTAACTTCAGCTCTTGGGGATGCTTGTGGCAGACTTTGGGTGCTGCTGCGGCACACCGGTTGGGAACCACTGGATTAAGGCACTGATTCAGCATATTTCTCAAGGCACTTGCTTGATCTCAAGCATGTAACTAGTCAATGTTCATTATTATTATTATTACTATCAATCTCTATTGTGTAGTTAAAGTTCAGCAGCTGCTTAAATACCTTGCTGAACTGGAGCCTAAAGAGTATGTGATTTAGCTGGCTGCATGTTTAACACACTACAGCAGACACACTGCTTCACATATGCTCACCCCCCACCCCAATTCCTAGAAATTTTCTAGGAGGCAATTTTCCCTTCTTTGCAAAGATATGCCTAATTGGGACAACTCAGCCAGTCACTGACTTTAGCTTTTTCACTTGGTTGCTTCTGCCTGATGAGTTAATAAAGCTTTTAGATTGACTTCATGGCTTCACACTTTGCAGCCCAAAAAGGGCCCGTAGCACTGTCAGTCATTTGACTTGCCCAGGTCCACATTCTGAATCCTCTGTTTCAGTGGTTGCTGAGCCACAGTAGGTTGGGGTGGTAGGGCAGGGGATCTAGTTAACTGGATCAAGGAAAACCATGAACTCAGGCCTTTGCAGGTCAGTTGGAGTTAGACCCTGTGATCTCAGGCAATATTGACAATGGCAAATGTTCATACACCATGGTATGTCTACACCTAAAACCTTAGTTTGGACTTGCTTAATCCGAACTAAGTAGTTTGAAGTTAGTTCAAACTAAATGCAGTTTTTTAATTGAACTAACTTTATAGTTCAAACTAGCTGTGCTTTTATTAGTTTGAACTAAAAAAAAAGTGGCAGGTTTGAACTAAAAAGCCGCATTTAGTTCAAACAAACCACAAGGTTCGAACTTATTTAGTTTGACCTAGAATGTCTACATTGGGCTAGTTCAAACTAAACATGCAAATTAGTTGAAACTAAGCAGTTAGTTTGGAATAACCAGCCGAACTAACTAGTTTGAACTACGTTTTGCTTACTTTGAACTGATTTTTTTTTTTGTTAGTTAAAACTAGGCAAAGCCTAGTGTAGACAGGGTTCCAATTAGTTCTGATTACAGCTATGAGTGCTGGAAGCTTTGTTTTCAAATGAAAGCTCAGATGTTCATACAGCAGCTGCTGCTTTAAGAAAAACACCAAATATCACAGGATGGTGAAAAAAACCATGCGATTTGGCAAGAGTGTATTGATTGAAAGGGGATTACTGCTTGGGTGAGTAAGGGTTTCACAGTAATGCTGTGACCAAGGAAATGTCTCATATTGCTTGTTCTGAAGCACATTGATTGGCATGTGGGAAAGTCTTTCCTGTGGAGTTGAGATTGTTTCAGATCACTGTAGAGCAGACACTTGGGGTTTGACTGTCCTTAGCATATCCAAGAATGAACCCACGTTTTCCCTGTTGCTGAAGGTTGCCTGAGTTAGCCATCAAAGCACCACTATGGCTCTTCAAAGCATCTGATGAAGTGGGATTTTCTTCCACGAAAGCTCATGTGATAAACAAACACGTTTGTTACTCTTTAAAAGTGCCACAAGACTGCTTGTCTGTATGACTAAATGCTCACTCCATTTTTTAATAGCTGTGCTCAAACAAATGGATAACAAATCGAAGCTTCAAAGAAATACTGCAGAACTGGAATTCATATGCAAATTTGACAGTGTTGCTTCAGGGTTAAATAGGGACTATGGATTTTTTTCTCATTACAGCAAGTGATTTGGCCTCACCTTCCTCTATATGCTGTTCCCCAGTGTTTGAAGCTTAACTGTTTTGATTTGCTGTCACAGTCCAGCCTTATTCTATGACTTACACTTCCCTGCATTTATTTTCCTCCTATTCTGTAAATTTCCCCATCTTCAAAGCATGTGACAAAGTGGGATTTTCTCCCATGAAAGCTCATTTAATAAATTTTTTAGTCTTTAAAAGTGCTACAGGACTCTGTTTATATGGCTAAAGAACCTCCCCATGCTCTTTTCATTGGTCCACTTCTCCCCATGCGGTTGAATGGCTGCAGTTTAAGACAACATCCGATTGTTAGCCACGTGAGCTCATACCTAGCCCATTCTGGCCATCCTATAATTGTATCGTACTCTAGCAAAAGTGAGTCAGTGCCTTTAAAACTGATCTACGGAGTCAGGAAGCAAGTTGTCCTAGGTTGTGCAGTAAATCAAAGCACAGCCAGGCCTATGACACCTTATCCTTCATCCAACCATGCTTCCTCCCCAAGTGGGGAATACACTGTTCATTTTCTGGTTTCTAGTCCCTGACTCTAATTACTGGGCAGGCTACTCCAATTTCATTTGTCAGCACTGGCCACGTAAGTGTCCAAAGGCCTGGAGAGTTTTCCCAGCTAGGAGTCTTGCACTGGGCATCTCCTTTTGCAAACAAGGTTCAAGTGCCATTAGCTGGCTTTTCACCATCCATACAATGTCACTCACTCTCTCCAGGGGATGAGTAGGAGGAGAGCAGCCTGCGGGTATGGGACTTATAACTCATGGGATGTTGCAAAGTACCAGTCTTTTAATGGTGTGATGTCTTTCTCTGGGATGAGCAAATGGTGGCCCTTCCCAGCCAGAGGAGCAGCCAGTTGTGGTTCACCAGCAAGGTTCTCAGCCAAATGCTGGTGCCATGTGCCAGAAGCTCCTTCAACTACCTGCCCTACTGCTTTTGCAAGGTCAGTACGAGGTGCCCTAGAAGAGCACTTGAGTCACTTGGCTTTATAGAAAGTTTTAGGATTGAACTGCCTGCACTTCTTGAGGAATTGTGCTGAAATCCAGCCTAATCACTCAGCATCCCCATCCAGACACACAAAACACATTGTTTCTTTTTCTTAAGAAATAAGAGCAACCATTCTCCTAAAGTTAAAGTAGCTTCCTGACTAGCTGGGGCTTTCTACGGCCCCCTTCTCCAAAAGAGCAGAGTGCCCCACAGCTCCTAATGAAATCTGTCCTTGAAGCGCCTCACGGAGGGAAGGAAGTGCTAGTTATCCCCATTTTATAGATGGGAAATTGAGTCACAGCAAGATCAAGTGATTTGGCTGAAGTTGCACAGTGGCAGGACTGGGAAGTGGATTGAGATCTCCTAAGTCCCATGTCAATGCCTCAGCCAACACCGTCTCTCATCCACCCATGCTCACGCATCTGCTTTCAGCCTGAAACCATCTTATTCAATTAAGGGAAACAAAAAAGAACAAAAGTAAAGACTTCATGGGAAAGCCCAGTGCATGGGGTGTGGGCAGGTGAGCGGGAAGGGTGTATCTCTCTAACCTGCTGCACCATTTCTGCTGCCCAAAGTGGCAGCTGCCCCTGCAGATCAGCATCCATGTTAAGTTTTAAATCTGCTGGGCAAGTGGGGCAAGTTGCATCCCTTCTCTGGGCCTCCATCTTCCCATCTGTAAAATGAAGGCAATAAATAATTCCTTCCCCTCTTCCCCTTGCCTGTTGTGTCTATTTAGATCAAGGCAGGACCTGTCTCTTGCTGTTGTATAGTGCATTGAAAAGTCCCCTGCAGCCAAGAAATGGAGGGGGTTGGTTTTTCTCCATTGTGCCAGCCCATGAGGGGAAAAGATGCTGCAGTAGGGAATCCCTGGCTGCTTCCCCCACTTGATTCTGGGGTCTGTCCTCTGGGCTTGCCTGTGTCAAAGATCCAATCACTCTCTGCCTGGAGCTGTTGCACAAGGGTTTGGGGGGCCACGGGGCAGGGGGGGAATGCTCCCGCACCATTGTATCCATGAGCACAGGAGCTCAGCTCGATGGCAATAACCTTTCTGTGAGGACAGGGTACGCCCCTCCTTACATAAAGCTACTGGATCCCACCCAGCTTCCTCCTGCTGAGGCCAAACAGCAAAGCCTATCTATCCGGTTCTGCCAGCTGCCTTTGTGGGCTTTGCATCAGGATAGCAGTGTGCTAACAGCCATCAAAACTGAGTGTCAGATGCTACAGCTTGGCTGACACATTGGGGAGCAAACCGAGGCCTTCCCAAGCAAGAAGAAGGCTGGGTTACAACTGGAGCCCAAACCCCTAGCAGGAAGGTAATAGACTGGGCTGCTGATCCAGCACAGAGGAGGAGGCCTGGCAACACCTATCCACCAGTGGGTCACGCTTTCAAATTTGCCTGTCCAACAGCTGGTGGTGGCCTAGAAATAAGTCGAACCCCTGTCCCTGTGGGCATCCCTGAAGCTCCAGCAGAAAGGGAGCTGTGCACAAGGCTGATGTTTCCCATACACTGAGGTTTGAGAGTGTTTTGCAGGCTACTGTGACCTCTCTGCTCGTCTGAGCAGCCACTAACAGCTGGAGAGAAACAGCAGGATTGTAGCGGAAGGACCTGTCATCATTTCAGGGTAACTGTGCCTGTGTTGGCTGCCCCTGGAGCTCCCCATCAGGTCTCCAGTCATCACTGGTTGGGATCTTGTCCCCCCACCCTGTTGAATGTGGCTTTTAAGGTTGCACAGCTCTGTGATGGCTCTTGGGGTGCCTGAGACTGGGCTAGCTACCCTCCTACTGATAAGGTGAGGGAACTTGCCTGTGGTAGCTGGTTGTCAGGTCACTAACACCACCAGCCTCTCAAACACTCTCAGTCCTGTTTTTGCCTGGCAGGTGAACGAGAGGAGCTGACCATCCACAGTCTGCTTGAAGCATTCCCTGGTGACATCCAGCCCTTGACACTGGCTACTGACAGAAATCCCAGATCCTCTAACCTCCGAGGAGCAGGGTTACCTCAGTTTCAGACCTCTGCAATGATAGCCCCAGTTAGCCAGTCTGCCTCAAGGTCAGCACTTGGGCATTGCTTTTTTTCTGAAGCACTGAGCAGTGGTACAAGTTACATCACAGCTCTTTCTGTGGAAGCAACTTTTTCTTAAGCTACAAGCACCACAGAGAAAACTTCAAAAATCAAGAGTTAAACAACCAGTAACCATCCCAGGAGTCACCCTACCACTTGTAGGGGCACTAGCTGGCCAATGTCTTTCCAATTTTCCTGCAAGGACAGAAGGGTCTGGCCCTTTGCTGGTCAGAATGAAAGCCATGTTCAAACTCATCCTTATACCAAAAGCCTTTAGTACCTCATCTGTGGAACACCCAGCTTGCTCTAGTCTATGTGAACCACTCCACATTGGTGTCTCTCTAGAATGGTTAGGCCAAGTGACTTGCCTTTATCAGCCACGGTTTTAATTCCCAGAGGAGCAATGATTTCCTTCCCCATAAAGCAGAATCCAACCCTGCATAAACCAAGCATAGACTTAGTACAATGACCCCCTAAGACACTGCACAGGGCTGCAATAGCTATCAGTGATCCCACCTGACTGAGTCCTGTGCACTGGCCACCAAACCATTGGTAGGTGCAAGAAGCTCCCATTTTTATAATCCCAAGTGGGGCAGGACCTTTGCTGGGTTTCCACAAAGTGCTACAGCCCCCTTATTGGCTCTGGGCAAAGGGCAGGGCATGGGAGAACAGTGCATGAGCTGGTAATGCAGGGAATGTGTCCAGGGCCACTGGGAGAATCATAAGGCCGGGGAGTGTGTGCACAGGTGTAATCAGAGAGGTGTGGGCCACACATGTTAGGAACCATGCCTAGCTCTTATTGTTCCTACATGAGCTTGCAGGGCCAAGATGGGTTCAGAATCAGAACCTGTCCCTGTTTAATAGTGCAAGGTAGGCAATTGTGCTGTTGGTGCCATCAGGAGTTTGTCATAGTGATGTACTATGTGTATTGCAGAGAGCAGCTGCCTCAGTCCCTACCCAAGCAGAATTGTCTGTGGCTGCAGTGGAGGTTAGCTGGGGAAACACACAAGGAAGCAGTGAGCAAGAACACCAACATTGGGCTCAAAGAAAATACAAAGCTGCCAGAATAAACAGCCCTGGGCCCATGTCAGCCGGATGGACCTGCCTCTCCAGCGCCCAGTCCCTCATGCAGTACTTCACCCCTGTGCAAAGTGAGTGTGATGTACCACCTCTTCATGGCAGTGCTTTGTTCGCACTTCCTTGGTGCACTCATTTGGCCCCAGTAAAAATGATCACACAAGGTGCAGGGTATCTGAGGGTTGGGCTCAGGATTTGCTCAGATCTCTTTAAGCGTGGGACAGAGGGACAGGTCTGGGATTAACTGCCATGTCCATCTCCCAGTTTAGAGATGCTGTAAATCCTGGCCTGGCATGGAACATTCCTGGCAGAAGGGGCGGTCTCTGGGGCTTCAGAGCATGCAAAGCTAGCTCTGCAGTGCACCCCATAGGAGCTACCAGAGGAGCAGGCACCAAAGGCATTGGGGCCAGAGGGAAAGAGGCTAAGGATGTCGGTGCCTGTGTCCCTGCACTGTTCCTTTGGGGCTGCTGCAACAGGAATGCAAGTTAAACCAGCCTCCAGCAGCCCCTCCTTGCTAGCCTAGTGCCAGCAGTAGCACGGAGGCAAGGACAGACCTGTTTTTCACTCTCTCTGTAGGTTCTCTGGGCCCTGGCAGTCCCCTTGAAGGATGTGCCTTCATTGGTACCATGGGTCACTGGCAAAGGCCTGACAGACCGCCTGTTATTTACAGACCATAACTCACGCCTGGTGCTCCAAGTGCAGTGTGCTGCAGACTCGTCAAGCCTACACCAAGGTTTGCTTAGCATGGAAGGGGAAGCTAAGGGCCATTTCACCTGCATGAGGTGAGGTAAGCAGGATCCATGCTGAGGCCAAGGAGACTGTTCCTTTCATTATGGGGGGAAAGGGGAGAGGCCAACAAGAAGCTGGGTAGGAGAAGGGTCATAAAGCACTGAGCAGAGCGGGCAGGCAGGAGCTGCTGTAATAGAATGAGAAGCAAGAAGCCACCCTTGCTGTGGAGGGCAAAGGAGCCAGGGAAAAGGTCTGGCCACAGTGGTGAGAGACGAGGAGGCTTCAAGCAGGAGCTCAGAGGAACTGGCCCTGTCAGACCAGCCTTGATGTGATCTCCGTACTGTGACATGCAAACCAGGAGGAGGTTCCAAGGCCAACGCGAAGTACTTCCAGCTTAACCCAGCTCCGGGTTTGCTGCCTCATTGGTGACCGTCACTGTGACAAATGGAAAGAGAGACTGTAGCCGTTAGCTAATGAAGCATGTCCATCAAATATTTACCTGGCAGACCCCACTTGTTGGCTGCCTTCATTAGCTAATAGGCCAGTTTATTCAGCTTAGGGCATTGCTTGGTAAACAAACGAATTATTAATGGTTCTGGAAGCACCTTTGGAATTAGTGCAGGCATCTCTGTTGGGGAGGTTTAGCCACGTCCAGCGCAGAAACTGCTGCAGGCCAGATGTGCGTGGAAAAGATGTTAAGGTAGGACTGGGGGTGGGTCTGGTCCTGTTCCCCACAGTGGCTCATCCCTTCATTCTGGGATGGACAGAGAGTCAAATCCAAAACTGGCATCGAAGCCATCTTTTGTGGCTTAGAGGAGAACTGGGACTGATCCCTTTACCTAGTTCAGAGACCTCTGATGGGTTTCGGTCGTGTGCTGCAGAAGGTGTCAGAAAGCTGCCAAGTTAGCGGTGTGGGTGGGTAGCCAGGGCTGGTTTATTTGTACACAGGGACTGAACACAGCTCTTGGGCAGTGATCTGGGCCAGCATGGTTCCCCCTAGTCTTCATACTGTGTAGAAAGCAAGGACACCAGGGTGGCTAAGCCCATTGGGGATGCTGAGCAAAAAGCAGGGCGCACAGAGCACAGGGAAGGTGTAGCCAGCCTGCCCCAAAGCCCATGCTTATAGGGCTCTGGCCTAGCCCTGCTCACCCAAAAGCAACCCAGAGTCCCAAAGGGCTGAGCCTGCAGATGCCTATGTGTGCATATGGCTTCATTCAGACAAACACCCCCTCTGGAGTCACAGTGAAGTCAGTGCAGCCAGGCTTGGGAATCTGTGCTTACAGGTGAGGGGCTGAAATATTGCTGTCCACAGGCGCAGGATTTCCTGGTGGCTGACATTTCCGGCCATTTAGGTGGCTTGTCCCAGACCCCTTCCATTGCTTCACTGGGTGGGTCAGGCTGTGCAGCTTGTCCATGGCAGCACAAAGCCACCCCCAGGGAGCAGAGGCGGCCTTAGGTAAGTGGGGGCCCTAGGCGAAGGCCCATCGTGGGACCCCCTAAAAGGCCCCCTATAGGCCCCCACTGCCACCCTCCCCATGTCCCCAGTCTCCCCTGCAGCTGTAACTGCCCTGCCCCCCAGGACTCCTTGTTTGTTTTGCTGAACCAGACTAACATTACTATCCATCTGGAACTCATAAATTATTCTTGGATATGATATTTTTTAAGATCTTTCCATCACAAAGCTTGTAAGTTGATCATCTTTCAGCTAACATAAATGAGCTAAAGCTGAACTACAAAATTAAAATGAACTTTTAAAAATTTTTTTAAAAGTATGTGCATTAATTAATAAATAAAAAGTGGTAAAATTAATGATGGCTCAAAAATAACTAATATACCACATTTAAAATTTTGGCAGTTAAATCTTCCAAATATTTCATAGAGGCTTGGGTTTACATGCACTAGAAGTTTAATACAAATAATTATAATAAATGAAAAGAAAGTTTCTAGTGTATAGCTATAAATGAAAAACATAAAATTTCAATGAAATTCTCTGAAGTACTGAAGTTCATAAGACTCTGGCACCCTCAAAAATATTAAATAGTAAGTACAAAAGAAGCTAAAAAAATACTTACCAAAAGAAGGACACACAGCACAGACATCACACACAGCTGTAAAGATTAGTTGAGGGCAGCACTGTATTTATATGTAGCAGCCTACATGGACCTCCCTGGTAACCTGAGCTAACCAAAGCCAAAGAAAAAACTGTCAGAAAGCCAAACGAAAAGGCAAAAGATCAGGTAAAAAGGAAAAGGCAAAATTTCACAAGTGGAATTAAAAAAATGGGAGCATAAATGGCCACACTGAGGAACTAAAAGATGAGACCATTGGAAAAGTTCCTGCTATTAATTGTACTGTCTATTGGTGTCAAAAGAGCTTGCTCCTGCTTTTTTAGCATGTCTGTGTGAAGGTGATGGGGAGGTAATGGTGAAATCTGCAATTCAGATGAAGCATAGATCCTAACGATAGTTTGCCTTGATGAGCCAAGACTGAGAGGTACTTCCAGTCCTACTGGCTCTGCTAGATGGGAACAATTTCTATATTTTCATTTTCATCCACCAAATTGAGGATGGGGCCCCTTATTACTTGGGACCTAGGTGGCCGCCTGCTTCACTTACCCCTAAAGCCACCACTGCTAGGGAAAAATCAAGGACGGGCCTTTCTGAGAGGCCCCTTGGAGATATTCTCCTGCCAAGTGATCAGACTCGGAATTTCTGCAGCAGAAAACCAACTGCCTGTTGCATCTGATCCTGACAGAGCAGACCAGGAGTAGGAGAATGCCATATGTAGGGGAGGACACCAGTGAGCATTTAGGAAAGGAACTGGGTGTGTGACTAATACTACAGCTGGAGCTGTTGCAGTCACATCACTACAGGGTCCACTTTCGCTCCTCCTGCTTGTTCATTCACTTCAATCTCTGGGCCCAGCTGCCAAGGAATCAAGCACATTCTGGGAGCCACCAGCTAGGGCTGGCCTGAGGCACAGGCGGTTCCCTCTCCAAACTGGCTGGGAACAGGCAGTACCTACTACCTGCCCCCCTTCGAGCTGCAGACAAAGTTGCTCTGACACGCCAAGAAGCGTTATCTCTCTCTCTCCCTGCCATTTGTCTGTGCACAGCTGGCAAGCCCCTGGTGCTTTGGCACCCCGTATGCCCCAGGAACAAGGTGATTGGTGCAGACTGGCAGAGAGAGAGGGAACATGAAAAAGATGGCTCAGTGATGACACAGGCAGCTGGGCTGCTTTGTGGGTGCATCTCCTGGGCTTTGCGAAGGTAGCTACGTTGGATGGCTGTTGGTCTGAGTTAGACAGGCTCCAGGGGGCAGGAGCTGGGTGTGCTTTCTACAGGCAGGATGCCTGGATGCTGCCTGCCGCCACCCATCACCAGCTGCAGCAGGCCCTGTGCAATGCAGAGATTGCACTACTGGGAATGAACAGGGTTCAGGATACCTGGGCATTGAGGGTGGGAGGATGCACAGCTAAGTTTCCAAGAATCTTCTCCACTACAGTGTGCTAGAAGAGCAGGGGCAGGGCAGGTGAGGGGTAAGGTCAGCAACATGGTATAATTTCTCTCCCATTGAGTTAAGTGATGGAGGAACCTGGGAAGATGGGGGCAATGCTCTGCTCAAGACCGTGTCATATAGCAAGCCCTGGCATTACTGCCTGGGTAAGGAATCCCTCATTCCTTGCTAGTGTGAGCCCAGATGGACAGACAGCCTGCCACCTCTGCCTCTTCTCACAGAAGCCTGGATTGCTGTCTCTGAACAGCAGGGGCTATGAAACACAGAGGGTGACTGGAGAGCCCAGTTCCCACCAGAAGTATCCTGCAGGTGCCACAGTCAAGAGAAACATTGGTACATAGACCCCACCATCACCCGTGGCCAGATGATTCCTAAATAGTCAATGGAGGCATTTGGTGCCATTCCATGACCCTGCATCACTGTTCATGCTTTTGTAATAACACCTTACACTTCTCTAGCACCTTTCATCTTAGGAGCTCAAAGCCCATTACAGGTGCTAATTAAGCCTCCCAAGAGGCCTGTATTAGCATCATGATTATTATTATAATTTTCCATTGTGCAGAGAGGTAAACTAAGGCACATAGAGCCTTGCCAAAGATGACAGAGGACTTTGGTGCCAGAGCTTCTAATATTCAGGTGTCATCACACCCCTTTTAGCCTTTGTCCACCTGCTGTGTCCCAGGACATATCGTGTGCTCTAGCCATTAGCCAGCAGCTCATGTGTCATGCCAGAGCTAGTCACGGTGAATTCTGCAGTGTCCTGTCTAGTGTGACATAGAAGGTGTCGGTCACAGTAGACATCTTTATGCTGTGAACATAGGGCCTCCCAAAATCTCAGCCCCCTGCAGAAGAGTGTAATTCAGGTAGCCACACAAATCGTTTAGTGCCAAACTTCAAGGATTTCCAAAGTATTTATACCTAGCTACGTAAGCAAGCACTATAATGTCAGACACAGGTAATCCAGTCTGTAGTAGAGGCTAGAGCCCTGGTTGCACCTGAATGACAATAGTATTTAGAGGTCTCAGCCAAGGCACCATCCTCTTGGGTGCTGTACAAATGGTGAAAGAGGTTCCCTGACAGCAAGAACTCACTATCAAAAGAGATGAGGTGCACACAGGAAGTATGTTGTTAGCCCTATTTTACAGGTGGCAAAATGAGGCCCAGAAAGTGATAAAGTGACTTGCCCAAGTTCACCCAAGGGAGTCAGTGGCAGAGCTGAAAATTGACACCTGAGTAAAAGTCTCAGCCACAAACCCATTCTTCTCCTCTATGAAAGCAGCTGTCTCTTTCTGGCAATGAGCTGCCTTGCCATCCCAACAAGGGACAAAGCATGGATGCTGGCAACTTATAGAGGCTGGAGGAAGGTGTCACAATAAGCATTTCTATTTGGGCAGCCTCATTTGGAGCAGGACCTTGGCCATTGCATGTGAAACCACTTTGCTGATGCTCCTCAAAATGGGCTATCTCAGTTTGTCCTACTTAGGCAGGTACCTATTCTATGGAGCCGTGGTGGTTGTTGAATCCAGCACAGCCAGGTTTGAACGGTGCAGGGGTCTCATCATGGCTCTGACACACAGTCCCCTGGGCCACTTCCCTCACTTCACCTCAGTTTTCCCACCTGTACAATGGGGAGAATACTGGTCTATCTTGTGGTGCTTTGGGTCTAATTTGTTAAGCTTTAGTCCCAGAGACCAGATCAGAGAAACCATTTCCACTGAGTGAGAAATAAAGGATCCTGATAAGAAAGCAGCAAATGGTTTCCCTTGGGGGCACTTTTGTTCTTGCATTTAAAAAAGAAAAAAAAAACCCTGCAAGGAGAAAGGAATTGTGGCTTGTGGAGACATGCAGGAGGTGGGATGGAAGTTGCAGGGTTTGTTAGTGTGAATCCACAGTGCTCTTCAAGATGGAAATGCTCCCACATGCTAGTTGAACTGATCGCACCTTCAAGGCTGTTACAATCAACTGTGCCCAAAAACAATCTCCTGCAAGAAACACATTCATAAGTAACATGGGAAACACCAACATTCTGATTTTTGCCTCTAAGGCATTTGCATTTGCAAGGCTTCTGCAAAGAGATCTGAAGGAAGGGGTAAAATACTGAAGAGGATGCCACCCCACAGGCTTAGAGGAGCTGAAATCTGGTCAGCAGCTCTTGGTGGGCCAGCAGAATCTTGGTGTGGTGCTTAGTAACAATCTTACACCAGAAAACCAGAGTTCCACTGAGTCCACAATGATGGGAAGCGAGAGTCTTCTCCAGCCAAAGGAACTCATGCGTGGCCCAGACCACTACGTGTAGGTTGGATGGATCTGTACCAACCACCAGAATAAGAGAAACAGCTACCAGTGACCAAAGAATGTGCAAAAGCACATGGGCTGCCTGTCCAGAGAGATAGGGAGTACTCATCAAGCCTCCACAGCACTTTTAAGTGCCAAATGTTGAATAGTCTAATGCAGCAAATGAAGAACCCGGTCAGTTTGGGGGTGGGAGGAGAGGACTTTGCATGGTGTGACAGGTTGCTCCCAGGTTCTGGTCCAGTGTGCTGCTGTGATCCCTGATCCCCACTCCTGAACCCCAATTTACCATGCTTTGCCAGGTGACCACTCACTCCTGAGTCGGTTCACACCAGCCTTCTGTGTGTAATTGGTTCCAAGCAGTGAGTGCGCACCCTCTGGCCAGTCAGGTGACTGTCCTCATGCGAGCATTCGTAGCCCCGAACACTGCAGTGGGAACTTCTGTCTTACAGGGATTGGGACCCACTCCTAATCACCATAGTCTCATATCCACCCATTTAACAAAAAAGGATTACCAGCCTTCTTCATTCACACCTTCTAAAGTCTATAATGGAGGCCACAGTTTCTCTGAGCACCATCTTGGGAACCAGATAATGAGAATTCTGACCCCTGGCCTGATCCAAAGTCTACTGAAGTTATTGGGAAGATTCTCACTGACCTCAATGAGCTTTGGCCAAGCCCCCTTCTGCTTCGAGGTAGAACAATCTTCAGAGTTTAATAATGCTAGCACCTTCCACAATGCTTCATAGCCATTAATTAACTAGGCCTCACACCACCCCTGTGAGGAATTTGAGTGTTATTATCGTTCATTGGACAGCTGAAGTTCAAGGTTACATGATGAGTCAGTGACTGAGCTGAGACCAGAATCTAGGCCCTCCCCTAACCACTAGGCAACACTTTGTGACTCGTCACTCAGATGTTTTATTGGTCCGGTGACTTATGTGCACAGGCGTTTTGGTGGCACTGCTCACTACTGCGTATGCACGGACCTCCACTGACAGTTTTTTCCTTATGCGCCTGTCATCCCTTCCCCCAGTCAGTCTGCTTATTCATCTGTTACACGTTGTCTGAATCCTAAATTGTGAACAGCCTGGGGCAGAGGCTGGCTGTGTTGTTTGTACAGCACCTTGCACAATCAGGCCCAGATCTCCAGCTGGGGCACAGTAATAAAGATAATCATTGTCATTTTAAGTTTTCAAGAGCCAATTTAATGTAATTTATTTAGACTATAAAGCGGCACTAAGTAATTAGTCCACACTCTGGGCTTTTGGACAGGATTTAAAAAAATACCACAGTATCTAAGCTGAGGAATCAGAATGATCATTTTTCAGGTGCTTACAGGCCAGTTCTTCAAGTGATTTTAAGCCCCTTATTTCTTAGGTTGTTTGTGAGCTTTAATGGAAAATCAAGGTACCGAAACTCACCAGGGTGGTACATTTATTACTGATTATGTCTGCCCTGTGGGTGAAATGCACCATGGGGCAAAGGTCTTACTTGTGCTTTGAAAGAGCCACAAATGACGCTGTCTTTCACATGCATAGCTGCTTATCTGCCCTTATAAGCTACATCATTATACTGCGCACTAGTGGCCAGATAGCAAGGATGGGGGTGGTGGATAACAGCTGCCCATAGAAGACAGTGTCTCAAATATCGGGACTGACTCTATAAAATTGGGACATCTGGTCACCCTGCTGTGCACTGTCATCTGCAGTATATCTGGGAGCTCTCCATAGTCCATTCCAGGAAGAGAGCAATGCCTTTGAAAACATGATATGCATTCGCTGTGAATAAACAGGAGCTTTCTAGTGAGATCCGTTTGTTAAGGGTGGTTTCTGACATAGAAGTGAGACAATACTCCACCTCCTAAATCCACATTCACCACCTCAACAGCAGCTATGTTTATACAGGGCTTGGGCGATCATTCTTGGCTCCATGCTCTGGGAGGACCAGCTGGCATCTGGATAGTGTGGTCAAGTGATAGAAGAGTAAAGGCCCAATATCATGGAATGGAAGGAAGAGATGTCCCCCCCAGGTGGTAACCTAGATGTATGAAATCCCATGGTTTTATTCTGGATTGGCATTGGTGTAAAGGAGATCAGAACTTGGCTCCCCTCTGAGTAACAGCAGCTCCAGCTTTAATGCCTGAGCCCTGGCAGCTGGAGGAAAGGCATGTAATGATGTCCTGCTTGGGCCGAAGAGCTCTGGACCTTCTTTTCCTCCTAAACTCTTAGTGGATTTGGTCACATCTTATTTTCGCCCTGCCCTTCCCTGCCTGTTAGTCGCAAGCCCATCTCTGGTCATGTTTCCTGCTGCTCTGCACTGTTGCATCATCCACTTTTCTCTCAAATAAGAGACCCCATGAGGGAATTCAGAGCTGGGGAAAGGTGCTGGACCAAGCCTTGGAGACCCACATCCTCTTTCCATGCACAGAGGAGATATAGCTTGAGCAACAGCAGTGCAAGCTTCCCACAGGCAACCCAGCTGCCAAGTCCTGTCCCTGAGTGGCAGGAGCAGCTCCCAAGAGTGAGAGGATAATACAGCTGTCTTAATAGCCCTTTCAACTCCTGACTGACCTTGGCTCTGATGTCCCTGGAGGCCTCTGGAATAATGATTTTAGCAATGCGCACTAGGAACCAGATTCAGGCCCCCACTCCATCCTCTCATCACTGCCATCATGCCACAAAGGCTTTTCTCCTCCTGTCTCTAGTTCTAGCCTCTATTCCTTCACCCACTCATTGGTTTTGAGGTAATCCTGCTGCCTTGTGCTGCTGACAGCTTGAGAAGTCCCTGTCTGCTTGTTTTGGATAAGCCAAAGTTTTGACTAAATTGTCTAATGTTCCTAAAAGGGGCCAACACCTCTTTCATCCAGTTTTAACCTTCTGAACAAGTCAGTTGCATGTCTACCAAAGCCCCACTCAGGAAAACTCCCAAAGGCCTTCAGCTCAGCCACCCACCCACCCAACTCCAAAAGTTATCCCAAAAGCTACACAGTGCCTATTCAGATGATCCCTTGTTATGCCATGGGTACCTCAGCATCTCTCCTGAAGTACTAGCTCTTACTGAGAGACGTGGGAGGCATTCTAGTAGGTCCTTTTCCCAATAGGCCCCTCTCAGTTTGGAATTCTTCCTTTCACACCTGTTTGCCTAATCTTAGACCTGCTGGGTCATGTTCCTGGCTCCATCCCAGACTGTTTCCAGCAAGACCAATAATAGTGGAACTAATGTGTTTGCTATTAACATTACCTGGTGGGAGCAGATCTGAAGGCAGTAGAGCTAACTTCTGCTTTTGCTTTTAAGGCAGCAGTTAACTCTCCAAGACTAATAAAACTTGTCCCCACTAGCCTTTTCCCAATAAAAGTACCCACTGCCCCTTATGATGGCACAGATCCATCAGTTTTAGACCAAGGTACCAGCAGTCCTAGGCATTTTAATCACTATGTCGTTAACACTTTTTCTGAGCATGTACGCACTAACCAGGTCATGACTACCTCAGTATTACATAATTATGCTGCCCATGCAACTCAATCATAGCTCTGAGCTTCTGCTCTACCAGTTGGATGCATTTACTGTGAAGAGTAGCAAAGATTAGGGTCCATTTCCATGACACTCATTTCTGCTGGTGCAGCTATCACTAACCTTCCACAACCATCTGAAGAAGGTAGCTGCCAAAACAAATGATAAGAGTCAATTTGATCTAGAAACTGGCAAGCATAAGCTAGGGTGCATCAACGTTAGTAATACGGAGATCGGCAATGGCCCCACTGTGCACTGTAGCAGAGTGCTGTGCACCACTATAGACCAGAAGTAGCCATACTTCGCTTGTTGATGTCCAGGTGAAGACTGCAGCGTGGTACATCACTGGAACCCTCATGCCAACTCTAATATCTTGGCTGCTGGTGCTGTCACGATTACATCCCATCTGTTCACCGTGATGCCACAGCCCTTCACTTATTCCAGAGAATCGTGGAAAACGAACATCTTATCATCCACATCTTATCATCCACCAGCACCTTAAGGGCTTCCCTCACCACTGCTGGACATTGTGTGAGCCCTTTAGACTCACGTGTTGAACCTTCAACAATGCAACTTCAACTCTGACGAAGCTTTGAAAGCCAAATGGAGTTCACTAGAAGTTACAAATAGACACCTTCTAAAAGATGTGACGTAGAAGATCCCAGAATCTCCTACAAAGCTCATGGGCAACCATAAACCACAGCCATACAAACCATGGTAGACATGGATATTTGATGCACAAATGGAAGATTAAAGACTGTCCAATGTGCAACTGTGGTCCCCAAAACAGACCCAGGAACATATAATAATCCAGCCCTGACTCTCTCTGCTTTTTTGGATAATAATTCTGTTACAAACACTAACTGCAGACTTGTGTCTTGCAGACTGTGTTTAATTTGCTCTTTCAATAAGGCAGTGTTATTTTCCTTGGTTCCCAGAGCTCCTTGCTCTTCTTAAGTTCCAAAGGGGCAGCTGTGTTAGTCTAGTAAAGCAAAAAAAGCAAGGAGTCTTAAATCTGTTAGTCTTTAAGTGCCACAAGATTCCTTGCTTTTTTTTGCTCCTCTTAGAAGCCATTGTCAATGTCAATTTCAAAAGGGATAGCTGTGTTAGTAGTCTAGTCCAGTAAAAAAAACAACAAGGAGTTGTGTGGCACTTTAAGACTAACAGATTTATTTTTTGCATGAGCTTTCATGGGAGAAGATCCCATCTGAGGAAGTGGGATCTTCTCCCATGAAAGCTCATGCAAAAAAATAAATCTGTTAGTCTTAAAGTGCCACACAACTCCTCATTGTAAATGTGCCTGTCTAATGTAATGAACGGGACCTCTCTTTTTTTCCAGAAATCTGCCCTGCCTTTTTCATCCCATCAGTAATGCAACTCACCGTTACTGAACTGTTGTTTCAACTCATCAGGTTTTGGAGACAAATTCTACTCTTCATACAACTCCCAATCAATAGAAATCCTGACAGCTGAAGCCACAAAACTGAGTGCAGAATTTTGCTCTTTGAATCTCATTGCAGCTTTCTTTTCCCACCACATCCAGCACAAACTCCTTGTCTTCCTTGCCTATCTCTACCCTAGCTATCATCTCATATACATGATTGAGCCCCCAGTTCTGTCTCCTCTCCAAACATGCAAGCCTGGAGTGCTCATTTGTCTAGTTTACATTCTTTTTTCTCCTGCCACCTTTAATGCATGGGAGGAGCTCCCAGTTCAAGTCTACAAGGCCACCTCCTTGTTCCCCAAATCCCTCCTTAAACCCTTCTCTGATGTAATGCCTACAAAATATGCAACAATAGACAGGCAAAGGGGGCTCTGACTGCTGTTTCCCTGTTATCTCATGTACCTGCTTGTAACCCCCATCTGTTCATTGCATCCACGTGTTGTCTCTTGTCTTGTAGTTTGAGTGTAAGTTAACTAGGCAAGGGCTGTCTTTTTGGCATGTATGTGTGCTACAGCATCTAGCACAAGAGGGCTTCTGGGTCCTACCTCCACACAAAGCGCACACATTTTTGCATGTAAATGAGAACTTAGCCATGTCTTTGATCCATGGTGAAGCTTTGGGAAGTCCAGTGAACACCGCATAGTCAGATGCCAAGAGAGCCCAGGGATCTGCCTATGTGGAACATATTTCAAGTCAAAGGCCTAAGGCTTTAGCACAGATCAAGGGCTCAGTTACCTGGACTATAAAATGGAATAGAGCTTCATTCACCTTGGGTGCCACCTGTGTTGTGAGTGTGTTCCTGCAATGTGTGGAGATGCTGGGCAGATGGACATTCAGATTATACGTTCTCCAAGGTACTGAACGTACCTTACTTTTTATTTAATCAAAGGCCACACACATTTGCAGCATCATAACAGCCTATAAATCAACAGCTATAATAATAACCTTTATGACTAAAGAAGTTTCAAAAGCACCAAAGGGGTTTCAGAGCACAAATCCTGATTACTCGCAATGAGATCTGTGCTCCTAAATCTCTTAGGTCCTTTAGAAAATCTTCCCCATAAGACTTCCAGGCTGAAATTTTCAAAGGGACTTTCAGGGGCAGGTGGGTGCCTAATTCCTTTGTTTCAGAACTGTGCAGACTTCTTCCTTTCATCGTTTGAATGTTTCCGATGGTAGCAGTCTCAGAAAGCAACTTGCCTCTTAGATCCTATTAGAATATCTCATGATTCCACCTTAACCATGCCCTTAATATCCTTCTGCTCTTCAGTCCTACAGCAGGATGTGATAAAAGCTATCTTTAATAAATCTACAGTCTGAAATGCTATAACAGAGTTGGCAAATTGGCTGCCTGCCAAAACTTTACCATAAGATAACAAGTTCCATGGAATGACAATGCCAGAATAGACAGCACTCTAAATCAGGAGTCTCAAACTCAAATCACCAGTAGAGCTGCATGAGGATTACTACATTAGCCCAAGGGCTGCACCATGCATGATGACAAGTACGGTAGCCCAATGGCTGCACAACTGAAATCCTTTCATACAACATTGCAGATATTGATAGTGATCGTGTCATTGCAGGCCGCAAGAAATAACTTTAGGGGCTGCATTCGATCCTCGGGCCATGAGTTAGAGACCCCTGCAAATGAATGTGGCATAGCACTGGGGATAGTGTTATGTGCTGTTGGGCAGCACTCTGGACTTAGTGGCAGAGCTGAACGGGTGGAAGTGGAGGCACTTGTCTGTTCAAGGGTTTTATTCTCACCTCACCTTCTGTTTCAGATGTTTATTACTTATCACAGAATGACATGAAACAAGCAGTGCAGGGCTGAATCCTGCCCTGATGTACACCCTTGCAATTCCACTGAAGTCAAGTGGATTGCATGGGTGTAACTTAGGGCAGGATTGAATCCACAGAGATAAATTTATCCCCATATAGCAATGGAGTGACCCAGGTTGCATCTGATCCCTAGTTATTTTGAAGTTAATAACTATGAAGCAGGACTACTTGTTCTCAAAAGCAAAAGGCAGAGACTTGTCATCCCTGTTTGACACGCGCCCTCTTTTCCCAGTGCAACCTTCTTGTCTGGGAGGGAATGATCAATGCCATCACTTTATCTCGACTCAAGGATGAGCTGGGTCCCCCATGAAGGGCAGGACAATGCTAACTCTCTCCCTAAACAGGTTCATGTGACCCCTCAATCTTTCTCCTCTCTGGAGCAGGTGTAATCAGTGCTAAGAGATGGGCAGGCTTCATGGAAACATGAGCAATATTTTGACGCTTTTAGGGGTGACTTGTATCCAAGAAAACAGCATTTAGACGGAGTATCATTGCAGCATCTCAAGTGCAGGAGGATGAATTGGATGATCTCTTGAGGTCACTTCCAGCCCTCCATGTCCATGATTATCTTAAGCCATTTCTCAAATTGATCCATTTGCTGGAACAGCCTCCCAGATCCTCTGCACCACACAGTCTCCTCCTTTGTATTCCTCCTTCCCTTGACCCCAAACATTAATAAATTGTAATAAGCAAGGGCATTGCTGGCGTCTGGCTTACAGGAATTGAGCCCTGAGTCCCAGCACGAGAGCCCCGGGACTGTTGCAGTGGCAGCTGCAGCAGTGGCACGCTTAAAGCGCTTGAGTCCCAGCACCCAAGCTGCAGGTCTTTTCCGGATCGGGATGCTCTTTGTAATAAGATGCATAAATAATACTAAGGAAATCACAATCTTTCACTGTTTCAGCCTTTGTTCCTCTATGCTCACTTCTTCCACTCTTTCTCATTTCTCGCTGAAGCAAACTCCAATTTACATTGTAAGATCACTGGGACATGTCTTCCATTTTAATTTACTATAAATCCCACCAATCACAACTAGGTAGAGACATAAATGTTTGCTTTGAAATGTGAACCCCCTGGAACACAAAAATAAAATGTACACATTAAAAAAGTTCCTGAGATGAACATATTCTGAAAGGAGAAAAACATTCCTATTTGTATTAAAGCAGAGCCTATGGGGCCCAGTCAGGTGTGAGGTCACACGGAGCAAAAAGCGTTCTCTTCCCAGAAGAGCTTACAGTTCAAATCCCTGAGCCTACTAAAATTTACCCATGTGCTTAGATTTATAGAAGTGACTGGTCCTGTTGACTTAGAATCATACAATCATAGAAGAGGAGGGTTGGAAGGGACCTCAGGAGAACACCTGGTCCAACCCCCTGCTCCAAGAAGGAAAAAGACCAACTTCCAAGTGACAATCCAAAGTGGATTCCAGCACATGCCAATCACTATAGCCTTCACTAAGCCGTGGTTTACACATACTGTGGATTTCAGTGGCAGTCAAAGGGAGATACGCAAGTTACTTAAAAAACCTACGTATCTTCCTTTGGCTGTGTAATGCCTACTCACTATGGTGTCTTTAGTGTACTGAATTAACAGGAAATGCCCTCCTGTCCACTCTCCACTAATCTTTTTCAAGGGGTGGTCTTACCTTGTCAACTTCCTGATCAATCGAGCAGGTCTCTACAGACCCACTCAATTGATTGGAAAGATTGATTGACAACAGCAAATTTGCGGTAAGTGTAGACCTGCACTCTGAGCAGCACAGACCAACCATGGCAGTCTTGCAGATATGGAGATCTGAATACCAAACAGGATTATCAAGTCCATCCAGTGCGACCTCCTGCATAACACAGGGCCATAGACTGCACCCAGTAATTCCTGCACCTAACCAAACATCTTGAGTGTGAACAAGAGCATATCTTTAAATTGGCACTGGATGTCTTTCTAAAAGACACCAGTAAGGAGGAATTTACTGCATCCCTTGATAGAATGTTTCAGTGGTCAATTAACCTCACTTTTAAAAATGTGCACCATATTTTAATTTTGAATGGCAGTTACTTCAGCTCCCTGAGAATGGATTATTATATCTTGCTTTATTAGATTCAAATCTTCTGGCATGAAATATCCTTTCCCTGTGTCAGAAACTGTAGACTGCACTCAAGTCACATATTAACCTTCTCTTGATGAGCTAAATAGACTGTGTTCTTCTACTCCCTCATCATACAAAAGGCATGTTTAACTCCTCATACCCAGCACTGTAAATGGCTCAGGCTAAGGCTTATTCACACAGTTCCTAGCTGAGGAGTGTCACGGGGTGCACAACTGTGCACCCTTAAGTTATGATCTTGTAACTTTTCTGTTCATTTTGCAATGTGATTGTGTGGTTCGATGCCAATTATGCCATGCCAGTTCCCTTTTGCACACTCTATCTTATTGTTATGGTATCATGTTTCCTGCAGCACCATGTATGTGTACAGATGTGAAGCATGTTACGTGGCTCAGACCATCAGTGCTATCTCTCAGCACAGAGACTGGAGAGGTACATGACAAAGACAATGCAAATTGAACTCCATGGCTCAGGTGGGACAAAGAAAATCACCTTGGACCATGAAAAGGAGAGGCTGAGCAGGGATTGAAAACAAATATAGACACTTTGAATGGTTAGGGGCTTTTTCACCAAAGAAACTCCATCTTGAAATATCTTCCAACTTCAAGCAAGAGCTGGGCCCTGCCTAGTAATAGGAAGAGAATGGTTATAAAAACATGTCATCTGAACATCATGTGAGTAATCTTGAACCATGAGGTTAGGTTAGGTAGTGTTGTACAGTAGCACATGTTTTATATCTTATTTGCTTGTGGTAACTCCTGACTCCTTTATTAAATGATTGTGCACTGATTTGCTATATACTCACTTAAAACCATATTCTAATCCAGTGGTTCTCAATTTTTGTGTCACAACACAAAAATGTGTCACAGCACAGCAGTTAGTGTGTCACAGGCTGAGCTTTCCTGCCCCACCCCATCCCACCCCCAAGCTGTGCCATAATCTTAACTCCAGCAGGCAGCACAGGTGCAGAGAGCCTGCCTGTTTTGTGCTCAGCTCCATTCTGGCTGCTCAGATCCCCCCAACAGCACATAGCTCAGCCATGTGGTGCAGGGTGATATGAAAGCGAAATTTAAGTCCCTTCCTCCTAGACAGGCAGCATGTGAGGGCCCCAGAAAAGGTAAGTATTGCTGGGGCCCTACTGGGAAAAGGGTGGCTGGGGGGAGGGAGCTGGAGTGACCCCAGCTGGAGCAGCCCCAGTTGCAGTGAGGCTGCCTAGAGAGGTCCCAGTCCTGACCCTTGTCCTGGCTGTGGTGGGGCTGGTTGGAGGGGCCCCAGCCCTGACAGCCAGGTAGATGAGAGGGCCTCTGTGGTGGACTGAATGTGGCAGTGAGGTATGGGTTTGGGAAGTCAGCAGGAGGGGTGAGTGGGGGAGAGGGTGGGTTCTGGCAGCAGGTGGCAAGTGAGGGGTTTGGCCTCAGGACCTGTGCTGGGCGGGGAGATGGGGACTTTAGAGCAGGGCCATAACTATAGCGGGGCAAGTGGGGCTTTGCCTTAGGTGCGCCGGAGTGGCTCCGTCGAGCCACTCCATTAAAGGATGAGTTCCTTGCCACTCGCTCCAGGTGCTGGCCATTATAAGGGGTGCGTTCCAATCAGAACACGCCCCAGGCACCCAGTTCTTTAGTTACGGCTCTGCTTTAGAGGATGTGAATGAGCAGAGCTGGATATTCTCATTTCTTTGTCAAATGGGCGAATGAATGTCTATGAGTCTACAGTGATTGTGGAAACGTCCCGATCCCTATAGGATGGAAGTTCCCAGTGTGGTATCTGCAGGCTGGGGGTGCTTGCTGGGGGACCATCCCCTGAATTGCCTGTGGGCACACACCTACTGCCTGGGACCAATTACAGCAGGAGGCTGGTGGGAACTGACTAAGGAGCAAGCGGTCACCTAATACAGTAGGGTAAGTTGGGGGTCAGGAATGGAGGTCAGGGGCTCCCAGAGGCACACTGGACCAGATTCTGGAAGGGGAACGTCACAGGGAGGGATGCATGCTATGCAAAGGGCTTGAAGCCCCAGACTGCAGCAAACAGCACATTGTGATATATTTAGCAATCATCATAAAATGTAAGATATTATTATGACAAACAGTGGAAACCACAGAAATACTGAGAGGAGGGTAAGATATTCTTGCTTGATTGGAAAGTTTCTGGCTGTCTAGACCTGGAAGACAGATCAGAGGGTAGGGTGTCACTGACTTCCCCCGACAAATAAATCATCATGGTACAGAGACTTGCAGGGTGCTTTGGGTGGTGAAAGGGTGACTCCACCAAGCCCCTGTACAAATAAATGACTGGGGCCTCATTTACTCTGGCAAAGAGCTTGGTGGCACGAGATTTCCCATCTGGTGTCCTGATGATGGCACGGGACCAGATTCACGTACGACCCAGCTCCCAGTTCCAGCCCCCTCCGATACCCCCTTCCCCTTTCATTTCCATTCACACGAAGCCCCCAGCCCCGTCCTGCAAACCGGCTCCAACCTGACCCTCTTCCCCCTTTTCCTCCTCTGCTTAACATGCAGAAGGTCCTGGGTTCAATTCCCAGGGGGTTGGACTCGATGATCTCATGAGGTCCCTTCCAGCCCTAGGATTTGATTTGATTTGATTTGATCCTCTCCTGTCCCCATGCGGCTTTAGCGCCTTTGACCGCTGCGGTCCCTTTAAATCCCCGGCTGCTGTCCCTGACCAATCACACGCGGAATTCCCGTCCCCCGAACTAGATAACTCCAGCCGCCGAGCACCTCCTCCAGCTTTCCCCGTGCCTCTGCTTGGCTCCGCCTCTTGCCCCGCCTCACCCCTTGATTGGCATCTCCCGAAAGCCAATCCCTCCCACTCTCCCTGACACCTGGCCAATGAGCGCGTTCGAACGGCTCGGAGCGCTGCGGGGATTGGTGGCTGGGCCGGACCAATCGGAGTGCGGCGAGTCGACTATATAGAACGGCTCCGCCAGCCGCCGCCGCAGTGTTCAGCGCAGCCGGCGCGTGGTGTGGGAGTTGGGCGCCGGCGCACACAGTTCTCCTCAGACTCCCCTCAGGAAGTTTTTTTTCCCCCCTTCTTCCCCAGAATTCTTTTAGCCCTCTGACCCCTTCCGGTTAGTTTCTCGTCCGCTTCCGGGTGACTTCGGCTCGGCTTCCGGCGGCGTTGCCTGGGAGCGGCGGCTGGGGACGATGCTGTCGGCGGGGGTGCCAGGGGCGGCCGGCTCGGAGCGAGAGCGGCCCGGCGGGCGGTTCAGTGTGCTGAGCTGGGAGCAGGTGCAGCGGCTCGACCAGATCCTGGGCGAGGCTGTCCCCATCCACGGCCGGGGCAACTTCCCCACCCTGGCTGTGCGGCCCCGCAGGATCGTGCAGGTGAGGCCGGGCCGGGGCCCCTCGTCTGGTTAGAGCCAGCTGCGCATGCTGGGGGCCTGTGCTGTGCCTGCCCCGGGGGGGGGGGGCAGAAATGAGGGTTGCTGGCCACTGTATATGGTGCAGGGCACTGGAGGGCAGGGGGTGTCCTGGTGCTGCACTGTGGAAAGCACATGGGTCCCTTGCTGCACATGGTGGGGGTGGGGACAGGGTGCCTGACTCCACTAATCGTGTCCCACTATGTATGGTATGTGGGGCAGGGCACGTTGTTCCCTGGGACGCTTGGGACTGTGTGGGGGATCCCCCTGCTATGCATGGCACTGAAGGAAGACTGGCTGGGAGTACCTGCTTTCCTTCACTGGCTCCCTTAGGGAAGTGTGGCTCTTGACTCTGCCTGCATATGGCAGGGGTCTCAAACATGCAGCTTATGGGCTGCATGTGGCCCCTAAAGCTATTTCCTGTGGCTTGCAGTGACACTGTTACTAATGTTTGCAGTATTGATTTATGAAAAGGTTTCAGTGGTGTAGCCTTGGGATAATGTACTAGTCCTCATGAGGCCCTTAGAGTGACTTGAGCTTGAGACCCCTGATGTATGGCACTGGTGGATAAGGTCACTCGTATCTCTTGCATTGGTGCAGCATTTCCTGCCTGGTATTGCTCATGTGGGCTACTGCAGGTCTGCTGCAGCCCTGCATGTGGGGCTTTTGGAACCTGGTATGTCAGCTCATAGGGCTGGTTTCAGAGGGTCCCGTCTGCTAGAGGATTGTGGTTTGGCAAAGGCAGCTCTTCCAGTGGGAGCTGTTCTGACCCGCTGCTGTTTCAGAAACTGCCATAGGGGAGGGAGGGAGCTGGGATAAGCAGAGACTGAGGATCTTCTGCCAAAGGGTGTCTCCCTCACTAGGACAAATTGTGTTTAAATCCCCCTGCTCGATGGGAGAGGGAATGCATGTTTGGGCAAGGGCAGCTCCTCCATAGCAAAGCATGCTGTGGGACTGCCTGAGACTCATCCAGCTGGTAGGCTCTGCATTGGAAAAGGAGGTCACCAGAAATTTCAGAGGCCACTGCTGACTCACTGATATTTTTTCATAAGCCTTTTGTGCACTAGTGTTGGACTCTGCCCTGATGAGGCTGCATTCAGGCTGGTCTTGCACTTGCTGTCATTGTCTGCTTATATGGGGCTTGAAATCTGCCAGCAGAAAATAAAACTGCTGAGACAGTGATATCCAGTCTCTGACCCTTGGCATCTTGCCACCCAGGCTCAGGAATTCTCCAGCTGAAGCAAATACTCTTACTAGCTGAAACTATGGTGGTTGGATATAGAGTGGGAGGAGGGGGGAAAAAATCCTACTAGGCAAGGCCTCTGGTTCTTGCTGCTACCTTGTCCAGACTGAGGCATGTGAGCTCAGGAGACCCAGTGGTCATTCAGAATTGCCTTGGGCTGGATACCCTGTGTCTAATAGTCTACTGGGGCTTGTCTTGGCAACTTGAAGGCAAGGAACAAGTTTTCCTGTTAACCTAAAAATTCCATCTTGTATATGTGACAACGAATTATGCTAGTAACATTTATGTAAATGGCATGTAGCTGCTCTGTAGCAAAGTTCATGGAGAATTCTCTCATTGGTAGAGGGCAACAGGAGACTTAACCTTCAATTCAGATGCTGTCAGCCTAGGCTAGCTTCTGTAACTGGAAGACTGAGCAGTTTTACAAGAGTATAGCAGGAGTGCAAAAAAGGTACTGATGGCCTACTCAGTTAGCTTAGTCTGAACTAGCTTATGCTGTTTTGCACAGCTTAAACTGGTACAGGTCAGCTGCAGTTATCTGAATCTGCAAGGGGTGTCAAATGTCTTTTGTCAGTATAAAAATGTTGGGACCTGATGACCCCCTCACTTCAACTATAGCTCAGCTTTGATTTGTCAGACTTCAAGGCTGAGAAATCAAAGCTGAGCCATAGCTGAATTATAGACAAATTGATGCAGTTAATATAGCTTGCATAGTTACACCACTTGTGTTAATTTCAGTAGATGTTTATGAAAACAGCCTATTCCAATGTGAACAGGCCACTGGCTACTCATAGCATACTGGAAATGGGCCAAAGTGTTAAATTAAAAATGAACTGTAACTGTAAACTCTTAATTAATTTATACTGTTTACTCTGCCCCCTAAACTTGTTCAATGATTCATGTTGATGCTAACTGGAATTTCCCAGAGCTGCAAAATCTGGGTGGCAGGCATTGAAGTGGAGTGACTAAACTTTGAAATGCGTTAACAAGGCCACCATGCTCTAATATGGCTTTTTTTTTTATGGGGAAATAGCAATATTTGCAAGTTAACAGAAAATGCTTGCCATCTGTTTAAGGGCTTCAGGTGATGCAGGATACTATACCCCTGTAAATGAAAAGAGATGGGACCCTTGTTCTTATCATGTTCAGTGGCTTGGTCTGCATTTGTGAAAGATGCATGCACCTGATACACAACATCCTACTTGTATGGTTGTTGGTTGTCTGTAGTCCAAATAAGCTGATGTATGCTCATATAAGGGAGGCTACTTCATTCCATAGCAATGACTCATCAAATATAAAATCAGGCAAGTTGGCTTTTAATTAAAAAGCCTATTCACAAACCAAACCAAATTGGCTTGCACAAAATACTAATCCATTTCAAAGTCTCCTCCTCTTGGAGTGTTTCTCTTAAGGTTGGGAAATGACCACGTGCCATTTGAAAATGTCACATTGCTTTACATAAAAGGTTACAGCTAATGTAGAGCCCTTAAGGTCATGCTAAATCAGATGGACCTCCAAACTTTGTTTGTTAGTGCATATGTCTGACATCAAAAGATTTAATGAAGTAAATGATAGGAAGCTACTTCTAGAGTGCTAGGCTTGATTTATCTAGTGGAGTAGAAGCATGAGGTTGCTAAAAGCCAGGTATCTAGCATCAAATGTTCCACCAATAGTGAAACTTAACACCCAGAACAGTAATGAAACTAGAATGAAACCACCTGAAGTAGGATTCTCTTCCGTGAGAGCTCATGCACTAAGTAAACTTGTTAGTCTTTAACAGTGCCACAGGCATTCTTGTTTTTCCCTTATTTAGTCTCCATTGTATAATAGTTGATTGTAAACATCCTTCAATCTTGACACTAACTGTAAATTCTAAGAATGGCAGTTTCAGATTAGTCAGACAAACTCTGCAACAAGTAACCTAAAAAGGCAGTCCCTTTGTAATGCTTGGTCATATATAACCAGTAACCAAGTGTTGTAGAATACCAGGCCAAAATGCAGGCAGCTTTTGTTAGTGCCTACCCACCTGATTGTCAGAATTTCTCAGCTGTGTGCCATATATAGTGAGATACTCTGCACTTCTGGTGAAACTGACGATGACTCTTTTAGGAATTCTTGGCTACCCACCTATCTGCTTTATGCTCCTTCTAGGAGTGAGCAATAGACTTCAAATGCTCCCCTCCCTCTATAATTGGGGCAACAATCCTGTTACCCCAGCTAGCCTTCTGCATGGGCAGGTATTGTTTGGAATGGTGTGGCATGATACATGAAGCGAACACTTTCTCCAGATATTTAAAGCTTCTTAGAAGACTTTGTGCCTGATTCTCTTGGTGTTGATATAATATGGAATTCCTCATTGACTTCAGTTGGAGCAGGATGAATTGTTAGGGCATTAGTGTTTTAAATTAATCTTTGGCTAGTCCAAATGCCCATGGCCAGAACTGCAGACATATTCCCTGAAATTCACTGGGGGTTGGGGATGTTGAATTTGAACCTAGAAGCCAAAACCTGTTTTTTCTAGCTCTTGGCTCAAAGCTAAACCCAACAGGAGTCTGAGTTCCTGTTACATGGTCAGTATGTATAAAGATCTCTGGTGTGAAACAAACATTAATTTCATCAAACCTTGTTTTGATTCTGCATCACCTGTTTCACAAAGTCAGTTTTGTACAGTAGCCCCCACATCCTATGCAAGTTAATATGCATCTGGTAGAAGATGCATACCTTTAACTATGGTCTAACAGCCAGTCAGTGACTGGCTGTAATTGGTATGAAGTTCATTGCAGCTTCATAATCTGCTAGTTGAATTGATTGTAAACACTTGCATATAAAACATTCTTTCTCAATTGAATGAGAATTATTTTCTGCTCAGTATGTGAAAATGAGCAACATAACTCTGCACTGTCCTGAAATATGGTGTGAGGTTATTAGTAACTGCTTATTGGACCTAAAACCAATATATCTGACACATCAGGGCACATGCAGTAGTGTCTATTTGATATCTCTGAGTAGCTTACTTGGTCCATGTGGTTCATATGTGAATTTTACAATTTGGCAATGTGTTCAGGCAAGCATCCAACTTCAACTGCAGTAGCTTTTTGCCAAGGAGTAATTAGGAAATGCCAGTGTAAGAGCTACATCATGGAACTGACACTTTTACACTTGTGACTTCACTTTTTTCCAGATATTGACACCTTTCTCTAGAATACCTTCTGATTGCTTAAAAGTGCAGTTTCAGACTTGCAACTGGAGAACTAGCCTTAGGAAGCTAGCTAATATAAATAGTAATGTCAAAACTGCACTAATCTAGCTCTGTCTGTTGCCCTTTAATCTTTGATTTCCTGTTAATTTTGCCCCATAATGCAGTTCTTAAAGTCTAGATCATAGCTTTGATACATGAATACTGTTTAGTAGGATACCCTCTCCAGTGGGAAAAGACAGTACTAGGTACTATAAACTGTAGCATGGCTTAAATTGTTAAAATTCTGATTAGTGTTTCACTAAACTAGGAAAACTTTATTAAACTAAAATTCATTTCAGTTAATTGAATCACAACTTTGACTCTTCTTTCTGGAGTTGTCCTCTGATCTGTTGGGCCCAAACACTGTGTTCAGGAGTATATTACTCAAATCAAGTTGAGGGGTAGTTTTAGGATTATTAGACTTCCTTGTTGGTTTCACAGGTTTAATTTTCAACTTTGTCTGAATATCTTGATGCTAAAGGAAGTTTGAGGGCAGCTTGCATTTCATATAATGCTCAAATCTTTTAAGAGGAAGTTACCATCCTCAATTGCTAGCTGGTCTGGTATTTCACATTTTATGGTCTTAAGGTTATTTCAACCTAATGCACATTTAAGTAATTAGGAAAGTGAATCAGCTTCATATTAAATGAACAAAACTTCAGAGGTGTATTTTTGGGTGTGTATTGAGGAGGCATGACTAAAATTGCTGTGGGGAACACCTGTACTATTAAAGCTGCCTCTTGTGGTGAAGCTGGCAGTGTCAAATGCAAAACAGTGATAAACTGGAAATTATTAGGATACACTGTCTAGTTAAGACATGAACTTGCATACTCATGGCAAATGCACTTGAGCAGTTCTAGCTTCTCACTGGTTTGCCTTTAATGAGCTTTGGCAAGGTTACAGGAACTTCAACATGTATCAATATAGCTACTCAATCTAATAAAAATTGGAATGTCATTGCTTTCCCTGCATTAGTTGTAACTTAAGATTCATGGGCCAAAACTGTTATCTAAGACTTCTGTTTGATAATCAAGAGACTTGGAGACAGATCTTCTGATGAACCTGCTCAGGCAACTGCCTAGAGTTTGTGGAGTGGGAGCAGTTAACAGCTGTAGAACAGAAGCAAACATACAGATGTTCACTTTCTTTCAATAGCACACTAATGTAAGAGCAAGCAGTTAAGGTCCTTTTTAAATCTAAAGGCTACATGTTTGCATTTCCAAAGGGATAGCCATGTTAGTTTAGTCCAGCAAAAAAGTCATGTGGCACTTAAAGACTAACAGATTTATTTTTTGCGTGAGCTTTTGTGGGAGAAAATCCCACTTCGTCAGATGCTCCGAAGATGGGTGAACTTACAGAATGGCATGAATAAATGCAAGGGGGTATAAAACATAGGATCAGGTCATACAGTAACAGCAAATCAGAGCAGTTTGCAGCAGTCACAGAAGTGCATGGCTCTCTGTAGCTGTTCTTTGGATTCCCTCCAAAGTTCTATGTTAGTAAGGGAAAAGTTAACCCATCTCTTTATTGTTTTGCTCTCATGACTTAGAACTGAAATGGGGCTTACATGTTTAACAGCCCATTCTAAGAACATTGCTTTACCACTATGCAGGCAATGATTCTCTCTCTCTCTGTATCTCAGGTGGTTCGCAGCCGTCTGGAAAAGAAGGGAATTGCAGTCCATAATGTCAGATTGAATGGTTCAGCAGCAAGCCATGTCCTTCATCAAGATAGTGGCCTGGGATACAAAGATCTGGACCTCATTTTTTGTGTGGATCTGAAAAGTGAAGATTCTTTCCAGCTGGTTAAAGATGTGGTCATGGACTCTCTCTTAGACTTCCTCCCAGAAGGAGTAAACACAGACAAGATCACTCCCATGACTTTGAAGGAGGCATATGTGCAGAAGTTAGTGAAAGTATGTAATGAAACAGACCGCTGGAGCCTTATATCACTGTCCAACAACAGTGGGAAAAACGTAGAACTCAAATTTGTGGACTCTCTCAGACGGCAGTTTGAGTTCAGTGTGGACTCCTTCCAGATCATATTGGATTCACTGTTACTGTTTGGTGAGTGTTCAGAGAACCCCATGTCTGAGAACTTCCACCCCACAGTCACTGGGGAAAGCATGTATGGGGACTTTGAGGAAGCAATGGACCATCTCAGGAACCGAATCATTGCAACCAGGAACCCAGAAGAAATCAGAGGTGGTGGGCTCCTGAAGTACTGTAACCTCCTGGTGAGGGGGTTTAAACCCAAATCGGAAGTGGATATGAAGGCTTTACAGAGATATATGTGCTCCAGGTTTTTCATAGACTTTTCTGACATTGGAGAACAGCAGAGGAAGCTTGAATGCTACCTTCAGAGTCACTTTGTTGGGATGGAGAACAAAAGGTATGACTGCCTTATGACCCTACACAGGGTGGTGAATGAAAGTACAGTGTGCCTGATGGGACATGAGAGGAGGCAAACTTTGAATCTCATTGCCATGCTGGCTGTGAGGGTGCTGGCTGAGCAGAACATCATCCCAACAGTCACAAATGTTACCTGCTACTATCAGCCAGCACCATATGTCAGTGAAATAAACTTCAACTACTACATCACCCATGTGCAGCCCCTCCTGCCTTGCAGTCACTCCTACCCAACGTGGCTTCCTTGTAACTGAACCTGGACAAAAATCTCCAGGATTTATATTCCAGGGTGCTTCCTTGCCTGGGCAGTCTTCTGGAAGAACTGCATCAACAGGAAGTACATAGGACTTTCTCAAGTGTCTTGTTCCTTGGATTGTTGGAACTAGTTCCATCTGCTGTACGCTGTGGCGATTGGATGTGCAGTGTTGTATGGAAACTATAGATTATTTGAGATGTTTACAGGAAGATTTATGGATTATGTAGGCAAGGGGCAGAGTGGGTGGGAGGGGAATTCTAGGGTTAGAGTGAAGGTAGAGCTGCACTGCCTTGAAAAGCAACTTGAGCTGAATTTCCCTGTGGTACAGGATGTGTTAAAGGTTGTGCAGACTCATGGTTTCTGAAGCCAGAGTGGCTGATTCCTTTGAAGGACCAAAGAATCCTGTTCTAAAGTGCCTGTAATATAAACAATTGTACTGTAAACCTTTTCTTTTTGCAGGGGTGAGATCCCTAAGTGCTTGTGTGGAGGTGTCTCAAGGTGAAAATGTTTGTTTGGGATGGGAGGGGGTCATCTGATCATTTTGAGGAGCATAACTAAAATAGATGTTGGATTGCAGGTTACGCATCGCTAAGGCTTTTGGCATGGCTTGCTGCTCCTGAAGGACCAGGTAATAGTATCTAATAGCAGTCAAAGCTAAGTCACAGAGGTGGGGGTTAGTGTGGAATGACTACAAGTAAATGTCAGCATGAGGGCTGGGGAAAAGTGCATTGTGGAGAATGCTGTGCAGAGCTTTATAGAGATGGGAAGGCAGTAGAGGCCTCTCCAAGTATTTGCTAAATGCTCCCAAATCTGCAGTGCCAAAATCCTCAACTGTAATTTGTGTACATAAACAGTAATGCAAAGGATGTTTGGGAGTCTGCCATAGGTTTGACTAGTACAAAGCTGTGCATCTTCTAGAGAATTTGAAATGCTACTAGTTCTTTTGGCATATGGTATGGTTTTAATGCACAAACAGTGGCCAGCTGGGCTATCTTGAAGCACAAACCCATCTATTGGCTAGTCAAACTATTAACTAGAGCGGTTGCTTTTATGTAAGCTGGAGCCAGTTTTAGGTCAAATGTGTAGATCCCTGTTTCTCAAATATGAGAACTCCACTGTGTGAATTGAGCAGATTCTCTTGACATGAGCCTCCCTTGGCTCAAGAAGAAATCTTCTCTTCTGTGCCCTTGGTTCTTTTTGTCAAAAGCAGCCTGTTTTCAGCTATTTGGTTCCACATCTGAGAAACATGTAGTGTTTTAAATTCATAATCTGGTTAGAAATGTAATGTGATCTCTTTTGGGGGGGAAAAAAAACCCAAACCTAAGTTTAGCTTTAGGAAAAGGAAAATATCTCCTTTAAAAAAACAAACAAAAAAAAAAAACCTTTATGCCTGAGAGGGTTTTGTTGTATCTTATGCAAATATTCTGACTTTGAAGTTGTAGGGTGTGTCTAGAGTACAAACAGTCCTGCCCTGAGATGTCTGAATTGCATAGCTGTTCTTTTGCAACATGGGATGATAGATTTGGCTATGTATAGTCTTGTAAATCTGATACAAAAGACATCAGGCATCTTTTGTTCCAAACTGTGAGTGCACAGCTCTGGCAGTACACGACACTCATCACTTCATGGTGCTTCCTCAAAGGCTGATATACTTGAGTATTTTTACTAATTTTTTTCTGCTTGTGATAAAACCTGTACAATGGCTGGGCAGACTGAACAGTTTAATAAAGATTAGATACTTGGAATATGTATAACCAGAATTTTACCTTCTTTGGGAGGAAGGTGGGTGTGCTGTGTGGCTGGGGGATTGCTGTCTGAGGCTTGTGCGTGCACTTTTGTGAATACTGACGAACTCCCACAAATCTGCTTCACTTTCAGCCAGTAAGAATTGTGCAGAACAAGGCCCTTCCACTACCTGTAAGTTAGTGAGTGGGCTTACAATGACCTTATGCTCTCACAGTATAAGATTATTTACAAGGTTAACAGTGACAAAGCTTATAGGTATATTCTGCTACATATTTAACTAGGTGCCTGGAACCTACTCCTGGTGAAATACCTGATTGGGGGGAGGTCAAGGGTTAAAACTAATTCTTCCATGTACTGGAAAACTTTAAAAGGCTGCTTTTGAAAACCAACTAGGATCTCTAGACATGACTCTCCCTTTAAGGGGCAACTTGGTTTTGTACTTTTAACTAAACTTCATATTAATACAGCTGATCTATAGCATGCTTTTTTGCAGGCTTCTCTCATACTACTTACTACAAAGTGTGAAAGTAAATGCACTAAACTATGATCTTTCCAAGGCAGTAACAGAGCTCCCTTGTTTCTAACGGAATGTAAAGCTTCTCAACTACTAAAGGCTTGACTGGAAGGTGGGGGGCTTAAATGAAGGTTGCACTTTTAACTGGTGGAGTATAGTGCTGCACTCCTGTGAATGGGGTGCAGGGGAGATTCACTGTCCAGTTAGTTGCAGTGTGATCTCATGCTGCTATTTGTAGAAAATCAGAAAATTCCAATAGTTGGGCACTTTTATTTCATATGTGCATTTTTTCCTGCATCTGTATCACTTGTCATGCAATGGGCTTGACATAGTCACTAGATTCTTTAGAATCTGTTACAAATAAATACAGTGTATTAAATTCAACAGATCTGTTGTTTACTTCCTACATGAGTAATATGGCTTTAATATTTCAGCTCTTGCCCCCACTGAAATGGCCATCTGTGACTTGCATGAGGTGAGGCTGAATGACTGTTGTATGCACACCTTGGAATTCAGTCATTTAATCTTAAAGGTGTCTAAATACTCACTGTTTGGCCTTTAGGCAGTTGAGACTTAAAACAGGCTTGGTGCAATGGTGGTAGGGGGAGAGCATGCCAGCCACCAAAAAACTTTCTGCTTATCATGCTGTTCTTAAGTATGGTGCACATTCTTTTCCTGAGCTGCTTGTTAAATTACTGCTAGTGGGAGGGTATTAAATGCCAAGCAGTAGTTGGTAGGGAACTGCTTCATCCCACCAATATTGTCTCTGAAAATTGTTGCAAGTATTTAAGCATGGCTGCCTTCTGCTGGCAGTCTTACTGGGCAACATCAATCAATTGCTTGTAAAACAGTGGAGGGGGCTGAGTGGGTGTGTCTGTTTAAAAAAAAAAAAAACCCCCGGGGGGGGGGGGGTATGTGAGAAGATGGCCTTCATGTCTCCTGGGAGGAAGAAAGTTCTGATAGGTGCAGACTTTTAGAAACACAGAGCTCCTGTGTGGTCACTCAAGAGTTCAGCACTTGGTATAGTAAATCTCTTGACAGTCTGGCTCTGGTTGTGGGGGTGTGAGCTCTTCTCAAAACTCTGGCAATTGCAGCCTGCCCCATCAGAAGGGCTGCTCCCTTACTATGAGAAATAGATCTAGACCTGCCTGAGGTTCAGTGATCAGGGTGGCATTTCCAGCAGACAGGGACACTGATGCTTTTCACACAGGGGATGGGGGCAGAATTCCCCCCTAGTCCCAAACCAATGCTCTTGCTGTCACTAGGCTAGCACCAGTCTAATAGGCAAGAATGTACCCATTCCAGTCTCCAGCCAAACCAGGAAAGGGCTTGCCCTTCTATGAGAGATTTTGGCTTTTACTGAACACTACAACTAGCCCTGCTTGTTAAGATGCTTGCCCACTGCTTACCACTGATAAATCTCATTGGTATGCACCTTTCCTGAACTAAACCTTCATATTCAGAAGGATTTTTGTACTGTTACTCCCCCATGTCTGCCTTAAGTCTTCAAGGGCTGAGGGAGAATGAAAGTTGCTTCTAAAATTAATCTATCCAGTTCCTTTTTAGGTTGTCTTCTCCATAGTACCACCAGGTTCCACAAACTGACCATTCACACACTAGTGAATAAAACTGCCTTGGTTTGTGACCCTCAGTGAAGCAACAAAACCTCTGCCAGGACTGGCCTTTCATTGTTGGGGTGGATCAGGCTACACAAAAGGATGTTGGTGGAAAGTGCTAGCTGTGATCAGAAAGGAGCTATTAATGTTTACAACTGAGATTTGGATCCCTTTTGTTAACAAAATGTATTTTCTCAGCATGTGGTCTTGCTCTTTTAAAGAAACAGTTGAGGCATGTTAAGATGCAAAGGGGGGGGTAGTATGTTTGAATATCAGGTTTGTATGCACCCCTAAACCTCCAGCAATGGTGTCATAATTAAATCTTGGTACAAGCTTTACATGTGGCAAAATACTTCTGGTAAGTCTTAACCACTTGCTCTGGGTTTCATGTCTCAGTCAGAGACCTTTCCTAGTCATAGCCTGTCAACTTAAAACTCCCAAGCAAGTGCAGCAGTGCATCAAGCATTCAGTAGAACTCGGGGGGGGGGGGGGGGCTGGGGAATCTCCATTTATTTTGCAGGGACTTGGACACTGCATATTATTAGGGTCATAACTACCTGAGCAGGTGCAACCATCAGGGTCCATCTGCTTTGTAAAGAGACCACTCCAGTTCCAGCAGCAGGGTTATTCTGGTAAACACACTGCTGTTTATTCTTTGTAAGGGCAGTACTCCCAAGCTGCTGGCTGGCTTCTCCATCAAGAGTAGCAAAGGGGAATGCCTGCTGATCAGGCTGTGGATGGGTGAGGGAGGGCTAGGGGGGTGGCTTCTTGTGGACTGGGGCTCTGTGAGTGGCCTGTAGCAGGGGTGGATAAACTTGTGAAACTCAGGAGCCACACAAATTGATTATTAAACCTTCAAGAGCCACACAGGCATATAGCCATATAGTTTTACCTTGTATATTGATTTGCTGACATTCTTCCACAAGCCATGCTTTTTCATTCAAGAGCCACAGCTGCCTCCTGAGCTGCAGTTTGGCCATGCCTGCTCTGTAGTCATCTTTAATGAACCCCTCAGCTGCCAATTGCTGTAAGAGTAGTGTGGACTTTACAAGTCTATACTTCTAGACCAGTGGTCCCAACATATTCTCTGCTGTGGCACACCTTACTACCTTTAATTTGAGGCACACCACCATATTGTTTCCAAATGAACTCATGAGCCAATCCAGAGCTCTTCAAGTAGTTTTCCAGAGAATTTTGTGGCACATTTGCTCAGACCTGATGGCATGCTGGTTGGGAAATGTTGTTCTAGACATGGATATAAAATTTCATGTGCCATTCTCTTACTCTTTGAACTGCCAAGAAAGTCCCTGGAATGACTGACTGCTTTTGTTACTTTGCAGAGGCAGTTGGGGGCTAGCTATGCTCTGCCAGGGAGGCAAATGGGTATGCAGATCTCCCACTTTCCTGCTGCTTAGTAACATGTAAAAGGAAATCACTGTATTTTGTGATATAGAGAAACAAGTGTGTAACTGGGGCCCACAAATGAGCATCAGATCTGGCTCCCTAACTAAGCCACAGATTTTATGTGAGCTCAGCAAAGCCACTTGTCACCCCATCTGCACCAGAAAATATGACTAGCCACCATGCAGGCCTGCTGTCACACACCAGCTCCACAGTAGTATAGGTACAGTATTTTAGATGGGTTGGAATGTACAATTTATGTTCAAAGACATGCCTGTCACAGCTGTTTGTGGTTGGAGGGAGGCAGCTCCCAGGAGGTCATGGTTTGGGCCAAGCATCTCAGAATATGAATGAACAAGGAAATCTGGGTTCCTCAGGTTGTAATGAGGAAAGTCATGCCCATGCCCTAAAAAAGGGCACAATATTCTACTTCCCAGCTGCATCCTTAATATGTGTTTAGAGGGTGGCACCCACTTATATTAATACCTGCAATTAAGATTTATTTTGAATGATGTGGCAATTCTAATCTCTGTAATTAGGGGTGGTAATAGCTCAGTCTTTTACACAACATTGTAGTCTCCCCCCCCCCCATCACCTGCTTCCTTGGTGCTGGTGTGGCACTGGTGGTGTTAAATATGCTAATCTCAGAGCACTGTATGAGAACAGTCTCTGTGAGGCTACTCTTTCCATTTATAGCTGTGTTCAGGCAATGCAGTGTTCAGAAGCTTTGCAGCCTGGCCCATGCCAAGCACAAGACAAATGTCTCATTGATCTGCAGATACTAGGAATGCAGTTTGTTCCCAGGAGCCCCGTGGCAGCAGGGATAGTGCAGAGCTGTGCTGCCTGAGGATGACACAGTTGTGTCCCTTGACTGCATTCCTGGGAGCACTGACAGCTTGCCTGATTAATGCTATCTAAGCAAAGAGCCTGATCTGATGCGATACCCTGCACTGCTCCATTTCAAAGAAGCAAAGTAGGATGTATTGACTGGAACAAGCACATCTTTTATTCTGGTACCCTGCCATAGGTTGTTCATTGCTCATTACAGGTTAGGCTGAATTCCCACAAACTGGATTTCATTTTGTCCAGGAATTGGCCCTTGGAGCACTTGAGAAGCTGAAAGTTTGGCCCATGATACTTTCCCATTAATATCAGCCATAGAGGCAATGTACACCAATATGTACTCTCTACTTATAGACTACTGTCCTGTTTTCTACTCTATCACTCTTGTACCAGCTCCTTCAAGCTCTTCAGGCTCCTAACTTTCCATTGGTAGTTTGGTTGGTTTTTGTCTTCTGTCTCTGAAGCATCAGAGGTAGACAAGAAGAAGGGACACAGCATAGGGTGGGACAGGGCTCTGAGGTGATATAGAACATATTTTCTCTCCTCTCTTTAGCTGTCTGTTCTTGCTCAGATATTCTGGGTCTAATAGCACCATATATGGGGTCAGGAAGGAGTGTTCCCCTAGGTCACACTGTTTGCTACCTGCCTTCCTCTGCATGAGTGGAGGTTATTTGCTAGGATTACCTGAGAATCTCATTTAATCAATTTCCTGCCATTGCAGGGCCTTGGTGCTTACTGCATGGGGCCCTCCTATTGTCTGCCCAGGGCATGCAATAGTCAAGTCTTCTATGGGCTGTAGTATCACACAACCATGAGGCTAGGTGGGACTGTAAGGGTCATCTCATGTAACCCCAAGTGAGAAGGTTGTGATATACAGATGGTCAGCCTAGATAGTGAGTGGTCCTTTCAGGCATTAAATGCTATCTGGGCCCTTGTGCCTGAAGACCAGACACAAAGCCTAAGGTCTTCCTTTAGTCAAACTCATGGCCTGTGGGCCAGATCAGGATCAATTTTTTTCTTATTATGATCAGAAAATGGACTGCAAAATTACACTTTCTTGCTCTGAACACAGAGGGGGAAAGAGTTGGGGAACCTGTGGGGCCACATGGCCCGTGATAGGTGTCCTGCCTTCCACTGTGGCCTCCCAGATTGAATGAGTTTGACCTCCTAAAGTTTGGGAGGATCTAGAGGCTTGTGTTACATGAGAGCTAGGATTAGGAAGCATAGGGTTTAGGGTTTCTCATGAGGCCAAGGTTCTCAAACTCAAAGCACAATGAGGGCCACATGATGACTATTAGAGGGCCCCATGAGGACTAGTATGTTAGCCTGAGGGTTGCACCATTGAAACCTTTTCATACAACAATATTGCAAATATTGGTACCAATAGCGTTGTTGCGGGCTGCAGGAAAGAGCTTTAGGGGCTACATGTGGCCCTTGGGCCACATGTTTGAGACCCTCTGCTCTAGGCCCTACCAATGACTTGCTGTGTGCAGAACAGCCTGCACTCTGGTGAAAAAGGGAGTGTTATTTAAAGCAAACAAAGTAACAACCCTTACCAGTTTAGATCCTGTATCATGTACAGAACCAAACTACACAGTATAGTACACACAAGCATTCAGATGGGATGTAGCATCTGCAGTGCAAGAGTTGCTAATCTCCCATTGTCAGTTTCGGGCCAGTGATGAGTCTCTTCGCTGCTCTATTTCTCAGCATCCTTGTTTGGAAAACGAGGACTACAATGTGTACAGAGAAGAGGGAAACACCACGGTGGGGCTAGGCGTTCTGAGGGAGGTACAATTTTGGAAGTAGGTATGTTGATGGAGCTTTGCCAAGGGGAAGATTAAATGGAGAAGGGAGACGTTATACACTACAGCTGCCAGTAATGAGAGGGGACATGCATTGTCACCCCCTCATGAGGGTCATGCTAACCTCCCTCCTCCAGCTTATCCCCACTGAGTATGAAACTGCTGTTCTCAAGCTCCACTTTCAAAAAGGGACAGCTCCTAAACCTCCTAGGATGGATTGCGGTCAAAGTTGTATTTGTAGTCAGCTGAGCTGGCCTTATAAGCCAGGCCCAATCCTGGAAGAGTCCATGTGCTCCCAACTTCCAGAGCCATCACTGGGATTCGGGTGCACTCAGCGCCCCGAAGGAACCACCCCAAAGCCGAATGTGTTAATTGATCCTTGCCCTGTGCTGCCACCGCTGCATATTTGCACTCCTTATCTTGACAGTGTCAAAATGTGGTTTCACTGGGAGCAGTGTCACCCTGCCTTCAAAGCAAAGGGAGCAAGTGGCAGGCTGAGCAGTGTTTGTCTGGCCTATATTTTGTTTCTGAACATTAGGAGGAGTTGGATGGGTTACACCCCTTCCCATCTCCCCCCCTCCCACAAAAGCCAGCAGGGTTGTGTGGTTGGAACATCTGATTACTTTAAGCATCCGTCTGCTAAGGTACAATTATAGGTTGCTTCTGCTAGAAGTCCCTGTTAAATGCACATGTCCATAGAATGACTCACATAACTACTGCTCATAATGAATGCTGAATAAATTCCTTAAGGACTGAACATAAGGTTAACATACTACTTACCAACCTCCAACCCCCCTCAGATCTCAGCTGTGGAACAAGCTGAGCCAGTTTTTCACCCCCACAACAGCAGTCAATGGCTCATACTGTAGCAATTCCCGTATGCTAGCCTGGAAGTTGTAAACTGCAAAGTACGGGGTATGAGGGATATAATTACACTTAGTAGAGGGGTTTTCTCAATGCTGCTGCATCATAGATCTTCTGACACCATCATACTGAGCTGCAGATAAGGGTAGTTGTCTGTCTAAGTCCATTTTAGTCATTGAGCTCTTAGGCAAGGGGTGCAACCCTGGAAAAAATAACCCCTAATTGTCAGAATGGCTTGACAGCTGTAGAACAAGAGAGTTGTGGTCTAATGTGCTGCACTGAATAAGTACTGTGATGCTTGAATTCAAGGTAGTTGGAGAAAATCTGTGCTTCCTTGAAGGATGGGAGCTGCTGCTGCATTTGTCCTGATGGCCTCGTAATATATATGATGGTTCTTGCTTGCAGAATTGGGACTTAGAACCAGAAATATTCACTCCCAGCCAGACTGCTCTTGCTTCATTAGTAAGCCCAGTTAAACACCTTGTAGTGTAAGAAGGTCCTAGTCAAGGTGAGTAAGGACATTGCAATCTGTCCTATAATGTCCCTTGGAACCCAAGCCTGGGTGGGGCCTCATCATTCACATTAATGGAAAATTGAGCCATTCAACATTTGTCACGATCCTGCCTGTCATTACTACTATTTAGTTAATTATTTGTGTCATGGTAGCACGTAGAGATCCGACCAGATCAAAGCTCCACTGTGCTGCACAAACATGGCAAAAGCCAGCTCCTGTCATGAAGACCCAAACAGACAAGCAATGGATGATCATTGCTCTCATTTCGCAGGTGGGACTACGAGGCCCTGATTGTGGACAGTAGAAATTACAGGCTGTTTGATCCGGTAAGGGTGTGTGTGTGTAGGAGGTTGCATTTGTAACCTAACTCAGTAGGCTTACCTCCAAAATTGTGCTTTTCTAGACAAAAGTTGCTCCTGCCCTTTCGCTATTGGTGCCTGTGTTGGATGAGGGGCACAGACTTTTCTAAGCTGACTACAGCCTCAGCCAGGAATTCCATTTCATTAGCCATCTCCTCGTCTGCCTTGTTTTGCTAGGCTGGCTGCAGCTGGAAAAGCAATGGCTCTCTGAGACCCCTGTAACCAATCCAGCTGCATAGGACCCCATCTTGCAGATACACACCTAGCCACCATGGTTATGTCCAACTCTGGCTCCAAAGTGCCAACGTGGTGCAGACTAACCCTCCTAACAACCTTGCATATTGCCAAGTTCTAAAGGGGTAGCCATGTTGCTTGTCTTCCTAACAACAGCTCCTTGGTGACAGCTGCATATTGCTCTGTTCCCTGGATTCTCATACCAAGCCACAGAGACCGCAATACCTTACAACAAAGTGGTCGCAGAGAGTTGGCTGCCAAGGGCAGGTCCTGTTATTGAAGGCAAGAGGGTCCTGGTCTAGGTGTGGAAGGAATGGGTGCATGGCTTTGGACGGAGCCCATCAGTTTCTAAGCCAGCCTGATGGATAATCCTGAAAGTCTGAAGGCAGACAACTGGCAGCTTCATGAACCCAAGTGCACTTCAGTGTTTGGTCATGGTCACCTGTATGTGCTATTGTCCTGTTGGAGGGACTTGTGCCTTTCTGGCAAAAATGCAAGGAAATTCCCCCCTCCAGGATATTGACCCAGCAGAGGATCACAACCAATGACTTTGCTCATGAGCAGAGCCAAGCTGGTGGCCGGCACCCTCTCCGGCTTCGGCTTGCCTCCTGGGTCATTAGCCAAGCTCCTTGTTTGCACTTGTGGAAAAGGGCCAACTTACCTGGCTTAGCATTTTCAGGAACAGTTGTCAATTGCTCACTCTGTTCTTCCCATTTACCAAGTACGGAGGGGTTAAGGCATCCAAGGCCGATTCAAGCAGCACAAAAGCCACTCAGCTCCAGCATTAGTCTCTCAACGAAGTGGGATTTCTTCTTCCCTTGATCTGCCAGGTAAGGAAAACCTTTTATCAATTGCAGAGGCCTGTTACTACCTATGTGTGGCCCACAAGGCAATCTACATACTCAAAAATAGGACCTGGGAGGGATGCTGGTTTCAGTGCAGTGCAGCACCAGTGGAGGAAGGGGAGATGTTTTAGGCTTTGAAGCAATGTAGGTCTCTGCCACTTAAGCTGTCTCCTGTGGGAAACTTCAAGCAGCAATTCTGTTTTCCTTTTTGAAGTTGAATTTTGGCTGTAAAAATAGATAATTTCCAGCCTCAGATGGTCCATCTAACCTAACAGCCTAGCTTCACAAAATGTATTGGAACAGATCTAGTGCCAGTGACCAGCTGCAGAGCTGTCGCTATTCTACACCCCCAAAACCCCTTGGGACTTCCCAATGGTGGAGACTTCCCTGCTCCAAAGGCACATGGCTTCACTCTGCTACTGCTCTGCTGAGGGTGGACAGTGAATTGAGAGCCTCAGGCCATCAGTGAAGGCAGGGGGTTGCCTTTGCATTCTTGTGCTGACATCTAGCGTGGTGTTAGTCACAGTGATTAAGTGGCACCTAGAAACCCTAGCTGAGATCATAGCCTTCTTGTGCTGGGCACTGCACACTAGGCAGTCTCTGACTTGAAGAGCTGAGCAGCTAAATAGACAAGGCACAAAAGAATGGGAGGGGAAGCATGCACAGAGGTGAAGTGACCTGGCCATAGTCACAGTTTGTGACCAAGCTGGAAAGGAACCCGGACCAGGTAACCTATCTCCCAGTCCAATGGCCAGTTCAATGGTTCATGCTGCCTCCAAACCAGGCAAGGGCAAGCTGCTGTGTTTGGGGAATGTTGGAGCAAGGAGTTTACTTAAGTTCATTATAAGAAGAGAGAACATTTGCAAAAGCAGGATCTGCCTTCGAATTTCCAACCTTGCCTTCCACCTCCTGGTGTTACAGGGTGTTGGGTCACGATCCCCTTGACTTACAAGACCAAAAGAGTGTGGCTCACTCCTGGCTAACTCCAGGTTTGTGCGGGTGAGAAGAATGCAGGCTCCTCCTGTGTTCACTCGTCATTCGGACAAACCTTCGAAGGCTGGAATTACAAGTATTATCCTATAATGAAGGAAATCCACCCTCTAATTAGCCTGATCAGAGGCTGTTGTCTTTTTATCCTTTCTTCTTCTGTTGTGTTTCTCTTTCTGGACTTGCAGGCCCCTTTTCCCTCCCCATTGCTGAAATTCCTTTCATGTTTGTTACGTCAGCAGCTGCCGCTGCAATTGCTGCAGAGGGACAGATCACATGCATGGTAGCTTCTGAAATTAAGCCTAGCCACCCATTAGGAAACAAACATTGTAGGGTTCCAGAAGGGTGGTGGTATTACTCTAATTCAGCAAAACAAGCAAGGAGTCCTGTGGCACTTAAAGACTAACAGATTTATTTATTGCATGAGCTTTTGTGGGAGAAAATCCTACTTAGTCAGATTTTCTCCCATGAAAGCTCATGTGATAAATAAATTTGTTAGTCTTTAAGTGCCACAGGACTCCTTGCTTGTTTCACTAAATTTTGTAGGGTACACCCTTGTTCTTTGCCTCCACCATTTAAGGACTTTTCTTGCCATGCCAGCCACCCTTTGTCTATGTGTGAAGGAAGGAGTTTAAGCCTGCAGAGAAGTGCCACCCGGTGCAGCCATCTGCCAGTCCAGCGTGCCTTCGTCTGGCCATCTACCAGGAATAGTTCAGTCGCCTCAAGGAAAATGAACAAGGAGTCCTGTGGCACTTAAAGACTAACAAATTTATCTATTGCATGAGCTTTCATGGGAGAAAATCTGAAGTGGGATTATTAGTCTTTAAGTGCCACAGGATTCCATGTTTGTTTTAGTGAACCTGACTAACACTGCCGCCTCTTTGGAATTCTCCTTAAGGAGGATTTCAGAGAGTCAGGAGAGAGATGGTCACTGAGATGGGGAAATCATTTCTGTATGGAGAGTGCTAGTTACAGAATCAAAGGACGAGCACGAGCCATCTACACACTTAGGTAGGTCCCCATCAGCACAGCATGTGAGCATCTCACACACGACAAAGGATTTAGCCTTCCAGCTAGGGAAGGATTGTTATCCCCATGTCACAGATGGGGAAACTGAGACACAGATTGATGGAGTGACTCACCCAATCAGACTGTCGAAAGCCAAGAACATAACTCTGAGACCTAAAGCACCAGGCCATGATTGAAGTTAATACTCCCTGTGATAAACTGGTTAATTTTCCACGAAGGGGCTCCTCAGTGAATGAGATGGTAAACCATAAGCACAGGAAGCAAGAGCTGTCCCAGAGGGTTTAGGGTCTGCATTCACTATGTCTGATTTCCTAGCAAAGCCAAGCGAGGATCTGGCTCTCGGATACAGCATGCGCTCCAGCTCTGTAGATCTCGGTTTCTTTCATCTACAAGCTGGCACCTTGAAAACTTGGGAAAACAAGTCCTGTCCATACAAAACCCATCTCTCTCACTGCCTAGTCTCTCTGAACATCCCAGCTGTTGACTGGCCCTTTAAACCTTGGAAGGATCTTGCCATTAGGAAGCATTTCTGGGAAGTCAGTCTTTGCTGAATTTTAGACTACCTATTACTCCTGTTTACCCAGTGTGCCATTCCCATGTGTTCCCTTTTCTCCTTAGCATTTCTAAAACTGAGCTATCACCATAAGGTTCATACCTTGCCTTTCCAACATACCATGTGAACCATATTGGCTTGTTACTGGCATGTGACCTACTCAGCTGCTTTCTTTATGGATCCCCACATTTCACATGAGGTGGGCCTCTCATGCACCATGCAAGAGGGATGCTAGTGTTTGAGAGGGGTCCTATCTGGAAAGGTGATAAACCTGTCTCTGCTGGAACTCTCCAATTCTGGATGCATTGATCTGCAAACAAAGCTGCCTCAAGTACCTGCCAGAGCCCAGTTCCTTGGCCTCTGTCTGTCTGGCTTGGTGCAGAAGATGTGCTATCTGCCCCCCACCCCAGCTTCCTCCTTGTTGGGTAGCTCTGTGGCACAAATGCAAGTGCAAAAAGGGGAGACAGGATGCAAGAGATCTGGAGAGATTAGAGAAATGGACCCTGCAGGCATGGAGGTGAGACTTGGTCCTAATCAACCCATGGCTTTGCCTCACAAGAGGAAGTGTGAGGAGGATGAAACCTGTCCTGGCAAAGTGGTTTTACTTCCTTGTCTTAACTTAACATCCTCATTCCATGGAGTGAAGCCCTCCAGCCATTGCTCGGAGTGGAGGTGACCGAGGCAGGAATGTGGTTCTAAGGAGTGGGAGCATGATGTGATCCCCCTCTCCCCTTGCAATCTGTCCAAAGTATGCATACTTTGGCTGCCAGTACATTATCTGTGTTTGACTCTCCCAATGTATGTCATCGATCAAGAAGGTGTTCAGCCTCTGGAGCAAAAAGAACGATCCTGACCTGAGGCTGTTGATTCTGGTTTGACAAATGCAAACCATGGGATGTCTCCCAGCTCCAGACTAGTTCCTATTTAGCTTGCTATCCATTGTTCTGTGCTGGGAAACTCCATTTCTGGATGAACCAGTGGAAAGCTACTGCCACATGTCTGTCATAAAAGCAGCATTTGGTTATTTGACAGCAGAGTGCCCATGAGGGAGTCGTTATGTTGCCAGTGTAATTAAGACATTAACCTCTGAGATCAGCTCATGGAAAGACTAGCTCTGCACTAGCAGGATGGGAGTTGGGCATCTGGAGATTACAAAGCCACAAGTCAAAACAATGAAAGTGATACAGAAAAGCAGATACTGAATATGTTATTTATTATGTTAAGTATTGCTCAAGCTTCACTTGCCCAACCAATCTGCTCATCTCCCTAGCTCTGTGTTAAGCAAATTCTTGTGAATGGACTAAAGCTAAACAGAAGACTACACCTCCCATCTGGCCCTTCTCTGCATCACATCTCCTTTCTCCTGACCAGGTAGGGGGAACATTCCAGGACCAGGAAGTGGCTGGGTTTCGGGAATGGTTGGAGGTGGCAGCCATGCAGCAAAAAAACAACAAGCAGTTGTGTGGCACTTTAAGACTAACAGATTTATTTTTTGCATGAGCTTTCGTGGGAGAAGATCCCACTTCCTCAGACGCTTCGAAGATGGGTGAACTTACAGAAAGGAATGAAACTAAATGCAAGGGGGTGTAAAACATAGGATCAGGTCATAAAGTAACAGCAAATCAGAGCAGTTTACAGGCTTAAAGAATGGGAAGCCTGAAGTCAAATTACCCTTTGTAACGTGAATAGAACCCATAATCTCGATTGAGTCCTGCTTTCACAGAATTTAGCTTGCATATTAATTCGAGTTCAGCTGTTTCTCTTTGGAGTCTTGATGTCCCAGGTACAGATC